>JARJLF010000068.1:0-524485 GCA_029378395.1 Mycena leptocephala | reverse complement strand
ACTCCCTCTCAACAACCCGGTTTCCCCTATCCGGATTCTTCCAGAGTGCCTCACCGGATTATTGCGTTGGTCTCATATTCTTATTAACCCGCCCTATCATTAACCCGGTGGTCTCTTACCCCTTGCCTACCCCTTGTCTCACTTCTTCCCTATACCCCTCACCCCTTGGATCGTACTCCTTTTCGATCGACTCCTGCCAACCCCTGCTTGTCAGGATCACTCCTTACCCCTTACCCCTTGGCGTCCGCAGTCACTCCTAGACCCCTAGTCCCCTAAAAACCCCTTTATTTCGTAGTATATAACCCTAAGTAATTACTTACATTCCTTACACTATTCTAGTCTACTCTCCAGGCTTATTGACTGCGTTTCCACTATCCTTGGTATCACCAGTTGCTAAGTCGCAAACCTGCAGCGAGGCCTGTGGACAAAAGAATAGTGTCCCCTACCGACGACTCAACTGGACGATACGATGAGTGAAGCACCTTCACTATGCCGGACCCCGACATCTTCGCGGCCCACACGGAGACTCAATGTTTCAAGCTCCTTTACCAACAGGCTCTCAAAGCCCACGGCAAAAACCTCGTACTCCGGGAAACTCTTTCCGGGATGCAGGCCCAAGCCCTGCAGGCTAGCGAAGAGAAGATCTCGCAGAACCAACTGCTAGCGGAGGCCATGCACACGCTATGGGATGCCACTTCTACCCATGAACGGCGTCCTTCCCTCTCCGCCGGAGGAGAGGTCAAGGTCAACACTAAGCAACCCCGGGTTGCTGCCCCCGCATGTTTAGCGGGGACTTGGAACAGGTGGACCAATTCCTGGCGGATTGTTGGTTGAACTTCAATGGCAACACCGCCTACACCGCAGACAGTACGAAGATCACCTTCGCACTCTCCTACATGAAGGACGGCTCTGCCTCCCAGTGGGCCAACAACATCGTGTTGGCCATGCAGACCCAGGACGCTACTGGATCCTACTCTACCTGGGAGACCTTTCGCCTCGCCGTCATCGAGGCGTTCAAAGGTGGTGCACAGATAGAAATCGCACAGGCTAAGATGGAGAAACTCTGTCAAGGCAAGAGCACGGCGACGGAATACTTCACCGTCCTCGACTCTCTTAACAAGACGGCGGCCTATGACGAAGTTACCCTTATTCGCCTGCTTAAACGCGGGATCGACGAGAAAGTCATCAAGGCAGTCTATGGGCAGTCATCCTTGCCCCTGACCTACAAGGACTGGAAGACGCAGGTTATCAAACACGACGGGTTGAACCGCGCCTTCCGGGTTATGGAAGGAAGTCTCAGGGATGGAGGGAACGCTGTTCCGCCCCCAAGATGCACACATCCTATTCCCCATCCTCCCACTCGAACTCTCGCAGGAACGAGTGGAAGAATCCGACGAATAACCCGGTTACCCATTTCGGGAACAACCCGGTTTCTACTCCGGCTTCTACGACGACCACTACTACTACCACGCCGGTCCCTATGGATATTGACCTCATGGATAGTAAAGGGAAGACTCCCTCTTCACGTGTCACTTGCTACAATTGCAAGCAGGAAGGACACTTGGCCCACCACTGCCCTCGCCGCTTGGTGCAGGACCCGCAATTTAGGGCCATGTACGCCGAGGCGCTGAAGGACGAACAGGATCAGGAGGATTTTCCCGGCGGTCGCAAGTAAAGTCTGCCTACTCTCGACCTATACCCAGCCCCAGTGTACCGATTGCATCCATCAATTCATTTGAAGCTTTGTCTATTTCGGAACCGAGTGAGCAAGACAGTGCAGACGACGACGATGAGACTTCAAGTCTCGATGAAAGGAGTGGAGGGGCCAGTCCCTCTCCGAGCTCCTGAAGGCGAAAGCTGAATAACCAACAAAGGGAGAAAGCGGAATGGCGCAGACTCCCTGTTGGTAGTGCCGAACGAACGTTGGCCCGCATTAATGAACGACCATCCGACGCCATGGCTATAGTCCAACGATGGACTCACCCTCATCGACAAACTGAGGTTACCGAAGAACTACTGGAGGGACTAATGACAACGTACCCTCCTGATGCTCTGGATGTGTTGGACGCGTTGAGAGAACCGCCGGCTTATGTGCGGGCGATGAACGGGAACTCAATGGTGCTCCCCGTGACCCTACAGGAATTGAACAACCTACGGGGTTGTACTGTGGCCGGGTTAATCGACAGTGGGGCCACAGGCAGGTTTATCCACGAACGTCTTGTGGAAGAAAGGGGCATGGAAAGAGAACCCCTCCCTTTGCCAATCCCAGTATACAACGCCGACGGGATGCTCAACCGCGGAGGACAAATCATGCACGTAGTTCACCTCCGCATCACAGTCCAAGACCATACTGAAGTTTTCCCATTCGCAATCACGGATACTGGGAAGAGCGATGTTATCATCGGCTACAATTGACTCCGGAAACATAACCCAGAGATCGACTGGGAAAAGAACGAGTTGAAGTTCACTCGATGCCCTCCCGCCTGTAAGAGAGCTCGTCTACAGGAAGAATGGGACGAGGAAGACCGAGAGGATATTCAAGAAGGAGACCGTATCTTCATCACGAAGATCTACGACGACTCTGCCCTGCCACAACGCAATGCGGCTCACGTTCGGGCAATGGGGAGCGTGGCTACCAAATTAGCGGCTGCCGCTAATGAGGCCAAAGGCGAACAGAAGATTGAAGACAATGTCCCAGAACATTACCTTCACGATTTCCGAAGCGTGTTCGAAAAGGACAAGTTCGACAAACTCCCTGCGCGGAAGAAATGGGATCACGCCATCGAATTAAAACCCGGCTCAGAACCCGTGAAAGAGCAGAATATTCCGCTCAACTCGACAGAACAACGGGAGTTAGACCCCTTCATCAAGGAACACTTGGAGACCGGATGTATTCGACCTTCTAAATCCCCTTGGGCTTCCCCATTCTTCTTTGTGAAGAAAAAAGACGGAAAGCTACGACCTGTTCAAGACTATCGGAAGTTAAACGAACTTACCATCAAGAATCGATACCCGATCCCGTTGATCTCGGAAATCATGCATATGCTCAGAAAGGCAACCTGGTTTACTAAATTGGACGTCCGATGGGGTTATAACAACATCTGGATAAAAGAAGGCGATGAAGAAAAGGCTGCGTTCATGACTAACCGGGGGCTTTGGGAGCCTCTCGTTATGTTCTTCGGGCTCACCAACTCTCCGGCCACCTTCCAATCCATGATGAACGAGATCTTTGAACGGCAAATTGCTGAAGGCCGGGTTATCGTCTACCTGGATGACATCCTCATTTATTCCGACAACTTGGAGGATCATCGCGCAACGGTGCGGGAAGTTCTTCAAGTCTTGAAAGACCACAACCTATCTCTCAAGCACGAAAAGTGCGAGTTCGAGAAGAGGGAAGTGGAATATCTGGGAGTGATCATCGGAAACGGCAAGATTAGGATGGACCTGGTCAAGGTGGCCGGTGTACAGGAGTGGGCTACTCCCCGGAACATCAAAGACGTTCAAAGCTTCCTCGGATTCCTCAACTTCTATCGACGAT
Organism: Mycena leptocephala; assembly: GCA_029378395.1. Lineage (NCBI taxonomy): Eukaryota > Fungi > Basidiomycota > Agaricomycetes > Agaricales > Mycenaceae > Mycena > Mycena leptocephala. The sequence goes on along the minus strand of JARJLF010000068.1, from coordinate 520,947 downwards.
TCATACAGGGCTTTGGCGACCACGCCAAACCCCTCACGCAATTAACCCGGAAAGCTATGCGATGGCGTTGGGGGGACGAGGAAAACGCGGCTTTCCGGCGTCTGATTGATGCCGTCACGTCAGAACCCGTCCTACATTTCCCTACGGATGACGGGGAATGGAGGGTAGAGGCAGATTCTTCTGATTTCGCTACGGGGCTTGTTTGACCCAATGCCAAGCCGGTGTCTGGGTGCCCATTGCCTTCCTGTCTAAAGGATTGAACGACACGGAACGCAACTACGATATACATGACAAGGAGATGCTCGCCGTCATGCGAGCTTTATATGAATGGTGACATTTCTTACAAGGAAGCCAAAGACGGTTCGAAATCTGGACGGACCACAAAAACTTGGAATACTTCACTACTACCAAGAAGTTAAATCGACGACAAGCCCGGTGGTCTCTAGAGTTGAGTGAGTATGACTTCACCCTAGTCCATAAACCTGGGAAACAGCACACGAAGACCGACACGTTGTCTCGAAGAGGTGGACATGAACGTGGGGAGCTAGATAACTCCAACATGATTCTCCTACCAGAAGGATAGTTCTCGAAGAACCCGGTGTCTGGGGCTGAGTTTCTGCGAGCCATGCCCGCAGTACTCAACGATACCCCAGGAGATCGGTTTATGGAAGAGATCAAGCAGGAGAAGGACAAATGGGAAGACGTAGCGCGAGAAGCCGTGAAAACGGCGGACAGCGGTTGGGAAGAACACGACGGGTTCTTAACCAAAGACGGGTTGATTTATGTCCCCGCTGACCAAGGGTTGCGACATCGCATCTTCAAGGCACATCACAATGATTACTTGGCTGGTCACCCAGGGCGATATCGCACGGCCGAATTAATAACCCAGAATTACTACTGGCCCTCGGTAGTCAAAGAAACAAAGGGATACGTCGCCGCTTGCCCTACTTGTCAACGTACGAAGATCTTTCCTGCAAAACCGCGAGGACCGCTACATCCCAACGCAGTGCCTGAGAAGCCATGGCAATATATCTCCATCGACCTAATCGTTAAATTGCCCGAGAGCAATGGCTATGATTCTATCGCGGTAATCGTCGACCGCCTCAGCAAGGCTATCTGGGTTCTACCCTGCACAGAACACATCAGCGCAGAAGGAATAGCCCGGTTATATCGTGACCACATCTGGAAGGACTACAGTCTCCCGGAAATAGTCATCAGTGACCGCGGCCAGATCTTCGTGGGCCACTTTATGCGGGATTTGTTGAAACTCCTGGGCATAAAATCGAATGCCTCGACCGCCTATCATCCCCAGACCGATGGACAGACCGAATGGGTTAATCAAGAGGTCGAGCAATACCTGCGGGTCTTCACGAACTTCATGCACGACGATTGGTCGGACTGGCTAGCTATGGCAGAATTCAGCTATAACGACAAGGTGCACACTATGACGGGCTTTACCCCGTTCTACACCATGTTGGGATTCCATCCGCGGAAAGGAACAGAACCCCGGGTGGAGGTGCCAACTGAAGCTGCAGATGACTTCGCTAAACGCATGAAGTTGGTGCGAGAGGAAGCTGCAGCCTCTATGAAAGTGGCACAGGAGACGATGAAACGGTTCTATGACCGCAAACGAGGAGAAGATCCCGGGTATAAACCCGGGGATGAGGTTTACCTCTCGGGGAAAAATCTGACAACGCATCGACCTATGAAAAAACTGGACGACAAGCGTCACGGCCCCTTCAAAGTCGTACGAAAGGTCAGAGCTCTTTCCTATGAGCTTAAACTTCCCGCCACGTGGAAGGTACATCCGGTCTTCAACACAGTATTTCTATGACCCTGGGTTTCCCCGGTGGCTGAACGTCAGAAGACTGTACCTCCCCCTCCTCCCGACGTTGTAGATGGCGTTGATCTTTACGAGGTTGGAGAAGTGTTGAACATCAAACAACGGCGCAAGGATCTTCGGTATTATATCCGATGGGAAGGCTATCCAATGGAGGAATGCACTTGGGAACCACGACATCATCTGGTTGGTGCAGACGAAGCCATGGCGGCTCATTACAAGAAAAATCTGTGGGCACCACGGGAAATACCAGACGGCAAAGGCGGTTGGAAACTGGACAAACCCCCCTCGAGGTCAAAGAAGAAAAGTTAACGGGCTTGATGCTTCGAGGCAAAGCATCCCTAGAGGGGGGGTAATGTCATGATCTAACCTTTTTCACTCCCTCTCAACAACCCAGTTCCCCCCTATCCGGATTCTTCCAGAGTGCCTCACCGGATTATTGCGTTGGTCTCATATTCTTATTAACCCGCCCTACCATTAACCTGATGGTCTCTTACCCCTTGTCTATCTCTTGTCTCACTTTCTTCCCCTATACCCCTCACCCCTTGGATTGTACTCCTTATTGCGATCGACTCCTGCCAACCCCTGCTTGTCAGGATCACTCCATACCCCTTACCCCTTGGCGTCCGCAGTCACTCCTAGACCCCTAGTCCCCTAAAGAACCCCTTTATTTCGTAGTATATAACCCTAAGTAATTACTTACATTCCTTACACTATTCTAGTCTACTCTCCAGTGCTTAATTGACTGCGTTTCACTTACTCCTTGTATCGCCCAGTTGCCTACGTCGCAGTAAACCCTGCAGCGAGGTCCTGTGCTGACACTACAGAAGCACAGGCGAGTTTAGATGCAGGGATGATGCCAGTACTAACTCTTCATGTATGATGCAGAAGATACGAGCAAGCTACCTGTGAGTGAAATATATACTATCAAAAATATTCCAACTCATATACCAGCCCCATATTCTATAGATTACGAGCTATTTGCGGTCAGTTAGACACCTGGTAGGCATATTTGGCAGACTCAGCTCTGGTCTCCACATTAGGATCCATACCGTGTCTCCTTGGGTGAGCTGCCAGATGAGCCCATTCCGAAGGAATTACGTCAGCTTCTGATGACAGCCAAAGTACCGAAAGAGGTTTCGGCATATTAAAAGAGTATAGGATGACACGAGGATGGAAATGCATAACTTGGTAGACACCGGTATGATGGTGAGGTTACTTAGCTGCCAGGCAAGGCGCACAAACAGCGCTCAAAACAAGCATAGAGGAAGTGGTTGGGTTTAAGATTGACAAGGATTTAACTTAGAGCGACTTGAGTGTAATACTAAGGAACAGATCGAATGCAAGTGTACAACATTTTAACAAATCAAGGCATACTCACGAAGAATAGACCCACTGCGATGTCATAGCATCTCTCCGACTGTACCACGTCCTGAAGGTCATACAGGAGAAAATGCGAGCAAATCGGTAGCACGATTCCAGAGGGATGGTTAACAGTGGACCTGACACGCACGAGGCTGGCAGCAGATGGCAGCGAGGTAATTTGGAAACCGAGAGACTGCACGTGGTACACAGCTGAAAAGTTCCAAGTGTACTCTCCTTAGTTATATACGTACCGATCTTTCGCTTCTCTCTAAACAAATATTCAGTAAAATCCCCCGAAACAAGAAGAGAGCCAAAAAGAAAACGGTGCACAAAGTAAGGGGAAGGGCGGAGCAGGCTTGGCCAGTAAGACCAGAAACAGCGTACGGGAATTACGCACCGTAGACGCAAGCAGATCGCACTACAGGGGCCATAAGCGCACCAAATCAACGGCAGTATTCTGAATAATGACAGTAAGAAGACGGCAAGTGGGGTGCCAGTGAGAGGTGGGAGAAACACGGTCTCCAATGTGAGTTATATGCGCACATGGATCAAGGTCAGTGATCAACACCGGTGATCTTTGGCGGTTGGCGATGGTTGTCGGCGATCGCAGGTGCCCGGCGGTCATCATCATTACATTGTGCAGATCAGCGACATTGCATGTTTTTAAAATGTGCTCCCATTGAACTTCATCGAGAGTCGCTGAGTTTCGGCGACCGCCAGCGACTTTTGTGCACTTTGAAAGAATTTTTTTTAAAACGTTGATCAGAGCCCTCAGATCTGTCTAGATGGGGTCCAACCAGGAATAACGGCGATGTAGTTTAAGAAATAAGTGCTGAATCAGTGAAAGTTTTAAGCTACAGTGAATTTAGTGAATTTAATTTGAATGGAACATTGGGGACGGCGGGTTGGGATCAATTTGTGCGTCAAGAATCTATGAAAGTACAGAAACTGTGAGCGCAACGTGAGACGCGACATGATAGAAACATGCCGGTGAAAGTCACCGATTTTAGCGACGTCGGATGAAGTATCAGTGATTTTTTTCCAGTCAAAGTCAGTGAAAGTCGCCGAACATCTGCGGTTTTTCCCAGTGAAAGTGGTTGAATATTTGGGACAAGATAGCTAATACAATTAGGTGTCAATCGAAAAGTGGTTTAGGTAGGGGGAAAAAGGATGGGGAGGTTCCCTAAGACTGGAGTCCCCTGGTTATTTGTTATTTGTTATTAGGGAGAGGCAAAGAATACAGTGAAAACCGGCGAGATTCACTGACTTTGTGCATGCAGCGAAAACCGGCAAGACTCACTGACTTTTGGCACTACTGGAAACCACCAAGAGTCGCTGATTTTGTCTGCCTGTTGAAAACCATTGAGGGTCGCTGAAAGTCGCCGTCTTTTGGTGAAGTTGAAATGGATGCAATCAAGGTTGATGGGGATCACTGTATTTGCCGACGTGCATCAGTGAAGGCCGTCGCGGGCCGGCGGCCCGCCCGACCTCGTGCCCTGCGAGCATATCACTGACACAATGTGGGGTTCCATAGCGGATACCCGAACATTGGCCCTGATACGTAGTACATTGGTAGATATAGCTGGAAGATGTAGCTGTTGTAGTTGAAAGCAGAAGTAATGAGGAATGTCGAAATTGTGCAGATATAACGAGGTAGGAGTGATCGAGAAGACGGAAGATCGAATTCCGTCTCCCTTCATGTACCCGCAGCAGAACAACGCTGCCCGCCTCCCTGCTCATTTTTACTTGGCCGCCTCCACCCACCCTGCATCAATATTTCCCATTTCTAGTCTAGTCTTTCTTCTATTGAAGACAACAAGCGCTCATCAAGCGCCCTAGAATCGTGAAAGATCTTACGCAATGGTAACGTCAGAAGAGATACGAGAGTAACTCAAAAAGGAAGAAATACCCACGAAAATTGACTAATATAGTAATGCCTCTAACACGAAGCGCATACGTCATTACACAATTTTCACCTCACTTGGCTGTACAAACGGAGATAAAAACGAGTCTAAATAAATTTAGAACTCGTAACGTCCTGGCAGTCGCGGCATTTTCTCCGGGCCCATGTCTTACGAGTAAAATTAGTCATCGATGTTGACATGTATAGCGCTCCGGAGGGCCCCACGACGCTTCCTGGAGGCTGGGAATGCAGATCGTACGTGATATACATTTTTCCGAGGACCGAAGTTAACGAGCGAATCTAATGCTCCGGACAGCCATTAATCTTCCCGGGGAATCCACACCGCCATTGTTGCTGCAGGTGCACGCGAACGGTATGTGATTCACATTCCAGATTGAATGCTCACATCTCATGCGAGCAGGACCACAAACTGCGATGTTTGGTCTTGCGCCGTCTGGGCCCTTCTCCGATCTGTTCGTTCCATCGCTGGCTCCCTCGGAGTTCCCTCCCCTGCCACAATCATCCAGTTCCATATTCAACCTCGACGACTTCAGCATGGTCCCATTCGACAATCTATCTGACTCCACATTCTTCGGTGAACCTGGTTATAATTTCGACTTTGATTTCACCTCGTTCGGGTCTAATCCAGCCAATTCGTTTGGGACAGAATTCCTGGACGCTGCTGGATAGAATTTTGACTCGTCCGCATTCATCGGCATCCAGGACCTCCATCCCGCTCCGACTCTGGCCGGGTGGGGATCGGAATCTCAAACTGCTTTCATGCACCTCAAGAGCTACCACTTCTTCCTCCTCCCCCAGCATCATCCCCACCTTACGCGGAACCGGATCCATCCCAGTTCAGGATTCCGCATCGACTCCAATTGCCGCCAAAGACATAGATCTCACGTTTAGCGAGAAGGAAATCATTCATGATAAACAGCTGCGGACTTTCTCCTCTCGTGCAGCTGCTGCACCGGCCCCCAAAAAACCTCGTTCCAGGTGAGTTTCCGTCAATAATTGTGCGCTACGATCACTACTCAACGACCATAGGCGTTGAACCATATTGCTTTCTGTGGTACTATATACATTTGATCTTTGTACATCGCCATTTTTATTCAATTGACTTGTCTTTCCAACGACCTTGAACTGCCGCGATTTGGCTGAAATCCCGTATTTGACAGGGGCCGCGCTTTATCTCAGGTGCGGCACTTGAGCCGTGGGTGGGCAAGGAAGCGCCGTGTGTGGCGCCTATGTGTCGTCCTTCATTTCGAGTGCCGTGCTTCCCGATTGGGTGAGTTTGCCGCGTTTTGTGGATCCCGCGTCGTTTGTAGGGCCAACATGCCAGGACTGCTGGCCGGCGGACCCCGACTTAAATAAATCCCGCCATTGCGGCGTAGTGGGGCCCGGGAAGTAGGCGGGCAAAAGCCCGCTCCCTGCCCGCACCCTACGCCGCATTCCCTCGCCCGTTTCCTGTCCAGCATCAGAGACACTGTCAGTAAATTTGGCGGGTTCGGGTTGCGTGCGCGGTCGCGCGCGCGACTTCTTCCGGGCGCAGACCCAGGTGTACGAGCGGGGAAAGTGTGTCCCCTCAGTACACTCCAGTGCACCCCGGGGCCTCCGCCACCTCCGCGACCGTAGCCGCCGCCGCCTCCGTGGCCGTTTCCGCGTACATTTGCTTCTGCTGGTGAAGAGGGAAGATTATAAGTATTTTCAAGCGGATGTAAGTTTCTTCACATCCTCCACTTTTTTGCGCTCGTGCCCATGTGTATTTTTTACAAGGCGGTCTGTCCGTCGTGCAAGACGCTGCATTGGGCCAAGTTTATGACATGCAGCCCAAGATATACGTATGCCGCCTGCCCCGCTCGCATATTCAACGACGGTACACCAAAACCGATATTGTGCCCAAGCTGTCCCAGATAATGTACGTAGCTCTGGTTGTGATATAGTTACGTCGGCAATTATGCAGATACTCTCAAACAATACATCAGTAATGGCCGAGACGTTGGCCTGCATGCCTTCGTTTCAAAACGCAGTTTGAAGGCTAATCTTTGCGTGAGTTTTTCGTTTCCGTTGCTTACTTGGCCTGACCATTGGATTCTTGGATCTCCCACCTCAATATTCAATACCTCTCAATATTATTTACACGCCAATAATCCCCAATCTATCCTGCCCAGTACATTCATACAACTCCTACTGACGAGTTTTCTCTCTCACAATGTTCTTTATCCAACACTCTACCGTGGTATCCTTACTGTATCCTAGTTTTATCTGCGCGGTGAAATAATCCTGGACAACTCGAATAAATACTATTTTATACATGAAGATGTGTGTTGAAGTACATTCAAATTCCTGGTACCAATAACGGAACCAGGTATCAAACGCGAATTGTAAAATCGCAAGATCACGACAATCAGTCACAGAAAATAATTAAAGAAAGACTCATACCCCTCTCTGTCAAAGACCTCGAAGCAAAGACCCTCTAAATATATTGTTTCCACCATTTCTGTTCCAGAGAAATACACACTGGCATCAACTTGAAGTCCAGTATCCTTGGGTCAACATGCGTCGACCAAGCAAGCCTGAGCCAACAGTTAGCCCACAGTCTCTGTTTTAGTGAATCTGCTTCTGTAATATTTACATCTAGGACTGGGTATAGCTAGAGGTACCAGGGATGCTTGGAGAGCCTTAGTATCGACAGTTACGCGTGACGGACCTCACGAATTTTGGTCGCGGTCACGCGTCAGTGTCACTCGAACCTCTGTCGAACCTGAAAGCCATCACGCAGGCCTCAAAACTGGCTGAAAACCGCAAGAAAGATGAAATTTGTCGTATCTCCGATCAAGGCTGTAGACAAACACGTACACATCACTCAAACATCACTTCATCATCCTCAGGCTTGATCAGCTCCTCTTCATTGTGGGGTGGCATCGCTGACGGTGGAAGCAGGATCAGGATGCATAGTGCGCCGGCTGTACCGCCAAGCCGCGCATATCTAGTAGCTGGAGCCTGGCAACACGGCTAAGCGGATGGTTCGCGCATCTGGCGGGAAGCACAAGCGATTTGTCGATTGCTGCTACAATTAGCGGGAGCCTGACACACGGGGTGAGTGAACACCGCTGCCGCACAGTGCGCTCGCGCCCTCCACGTCCTCCAACGCCGCGGGCAAGAAATCCAAGGCGAAATCCGACGACTCGCACACGTTTAACGCCAAATCGTCTTCACGGTCATTCGCATAGCGGACACCACGGCGGGCATCACGTCCATAACCCGCTGATGACTTCGACCGGTCTTCATCTCACGCTGCATCCACTTCCAACGACGGCGCAGGCGACCTGGCCGCGGACGCACTCGACGGCGCAGGAGGAGACGTCGCAGGACCCCCGACGCGGACCCCTGGCCCGCCGCCTTCCACGCGCAGGTCTGGTCTACCACGCGGAGTTTAAGCCCATCCGCGACCCACCGCCCCTGTCCCCGTCGCCGCCGCCCCCGCTCCCCCCGAATCTGCCGCCGCCCCCCGGTCCAATTCGAGCGGCGCGTTGGCGCAGTCGATGGGGACAGTGGTGCCGCACGCGCAGACGCCGACGTCGCTGCGGATGCAGCACTCCCCGTCACAGCGCGATTCGTTGTATAGCTCTGCTATCTCGTTGAGTCGGGGGAGAGCGGGAGTGGAGGCAGGAGACTAGGACATGGGAGTCCACACGTGAGCGCGCCCTCGCAGGGGTCGAGCAGCTATTTGAATGCGAGCTATAGTTCTGATGCGTCGTATAATTCGTCTGGTACGTCTTGCTTTTTCTTTTTCTTCCATTCCGTTCCTCTCCTCCCCCTCCCCACCCTCCTCCCTCTCCTCAATTTCAATACGACACTAACACACATCCCAGGCACCCCCTCCTCCACCACCTCCAACAAAAAGAAGTGGTGGCCCCTCCCCGGCATCGGCGGTATGGGCATGGGCGGCACGAGGGGCTGCACGTTCGATAGCAGCTGGGGATGTATGCTGCGGACGAGCCAGAGTTCGCTGGCGACTGCGTTGGGGAGTGCGTATTTCTCTTCTTTGCATCTTTCTGCGTTATTTGTGGAGAGTGCGGTTTTTACTCTCTCGCCACATTTCTCCCTCCCCCTCCTCTTCTCTTCTCTTCCCTCCGCTCTTCGTCTTCGTTTCATTTTTGCCTCTTTCCCGTCTCCGCGTTACGCGTTCAAGCGCCCCAGCGTCTACATGCGTATTTCCTTTTTGGGAACGCCCAATTTTCTTTCACCCGTGTTCTCGAGAACGCGGGCGAGGGGGGATCAGCCTTTCGCGGAGGTGCTTACTGTCTGATGTGGGCGGTGCCATCCGCGCCCGTGGTGCCGATTTCCGCCTTTTCGTTTTATTTTCGTCTCATTCCCCGCACACTTTCTTCCTTTCGTGCTCTCGAGAACGTGTGCGAGCGGCGCTCAGCCTCGGGAAGGGGCTGTTCTTGGCGGGTGTGGTCGCTGCGGCCCGAGGGGGTTCGGCGATTGGACGGGCTTTTTATTTTGTTTTATTTTGTTTTCGGGACGAGGAGCGAGGCGTCTTCGCTCGCTTTCGATAGCTAGGGGAGCCTCGATATTTGGGGAGGAGCAGCGGGGTATGTGGGGTGTTTCTCTCCCGCGGCGGTTTACGATTCGGCAGGTTTTTTGGCTTTGACTTGTCTGCGGGACGAGAAGGGAGGGCGGGAGTTTTTGTGTGCGTTCTGGAGAGTGTGGGGCTTAGCGCGCGCGGAAGGAGGAGCGGGGAGCGTTTTCCCATCAGTGTGCGGCGGCGCTTGCGGCTCGTTCATGTTTCCATGTTTCTTTCTTTCTTTCTTCCTTTTCTTTTTGGCAATGGTCGTCTCGATTTCGACTTCGTCTTTTCTTTCTTGGCGATGAATGCGAGCCGCCGTTAACGCTCGGCGGATGGGCATCCTCGCATACTTCTTCAGCCCCCGCGCCCTTTCTTTCGTCCCCTTCGGTTGCGTTGCGTTTCTTTCTCTCCTCTTCCTCACTCTCCCTCATACCTCAGCGCTGACGTACTCTTCTCTTCTCTTCCCAGAACCACCTCTCCTTAACCTCAACCCCGGCCTTCCAGCCCCCTCGCGGCCTGCGCACACCCTACACGTGCGCCTCCTCTCGCGCGCTATACAATAGCGCGCCCGGGCCGCGCATCAGCTGGCGATATTCGCGGGGTGCGTTCCTTTCTTTGGGTTTCTTTCCTTTCTTCCCTTTCTTCGCGTTTCTTGGCGCTTCTTTCTTTTCGTGGGTTCCCTGTGATTATCTCATCTGTGTCCGTTGGAGGGAGGTTTGGTTTGGCGGGGAGATTGTGCGCTAATTGTGGTGTGCTTGTTATTCGCCTATCAGCTCATCCGGGCGCGAGTAGCGGCGGCTCCACGCGAGTCCGATGCGGGGATGCAGAGATGCTTGTTGTGCGCGCTGGGCGGCGGATGATCTAGACTCAGAGACGTGGTGAAGAATTTGACGAGGCAAAGTGGGAGGCGGAGGAATGGAGGTCAACGCGCTGCATAGTCTCTGGGGCGGTGTGGGCGGTTACTCCTGGGAGTGGAAAGGACAGCGAAAGGGTGGGGGATGGTCGTCTTAGGGCGGCTCGTGTGGATCATTCTCGCGCTCATGCTCGTGCCCGGGAGAGCGGCGGATGAAGGATGAGCACCGAGGAGCGGACATCGGTGCTTGTGCCTAACGCCAGCCGTCGCGAGGAAGATGTAGAGGCGCGAGGCAGGTGGTGCATGAACACACGGTGCGCCCCGACTGAATGCCGCCGTGTGTACGGAAGAGCGGGTCTACGATAGCGCCCTTCACCTGTCTAGTCTTTCCGACGCATTGCTACATGCTTCATGAAGAACTTGCTGGATTTCCCGGACATGAAGTTCACCATAGTTTTTACTGTCATAGCGTCACTAACTCCGTTCCAGTCTGCCCATGTATCGACTTTGTATGTCCAATGGTCATCAAGGTCCGCCTGCCCCTCGAAGATAAATGGGGTCTTGATATTAATGGAAGATAGGACCTTATTCATCTTTCTGTGTCATGGATGACGGCGCTTATCGACCTACTTAGTTTCGCTTGAGAGATGATGAACAAAAACTGCACCCCTACTATCTTTGCGCACGGGAGAAAGTGTAAGTCAGACCTTACTTTGTTCCATGGGTGGGTTGGGTTTATAAATTTCAAATTCAATGATCCTGCGCACCAGTCTGCCTACAGCAAAGCGCTCGCCACATCTTTTGCCACTGTTTGGCAGGCTGGTAACGAGCCTAGGTGACCAACCACCTTCTTTCTACCGCACAACAAGTTCAAATTGAATTTCTGTCCGCTGGAGGTCGACTGGAAGCTCCTTCCCCTTACAAGTACCGACCCTGGTGTTCAACAGGTGAGTTGGTGGGTCCGGACCGATAAATATAGCTCGACAGCACAACACGCACGTCCACTGCAGTAAATTGGGTCACAGCTCATTTTAAGCCAATCGGATCAAACCTCCGTATAGTCTGTTTCTCAGTCTTTGAATTCGACCGGCTACTCTCCAAAGCAGAGATAATTCTCGCCGACTCCATATATGGACCATACCTACACTGAATAAATCCAGTGTCGTCAATCCAACGCAATCCCTGATATAAACTTGGGAAGTGATATCGCAGAGACGCCCAGGTGAGGACGTTTAAAACCATTGGTACTGTTCCCTGACTTCCATCTAACATCAACCACCACTGGGTCCCGAGTAGAATTATCCTCTACACTTCACACTGCAGTTTATTAGGCCACCTGCACTGGAACCAGTCCCGCAGCACCTTATCAGCGGCGCAACTTCCCCGTCTTTCCAGTCATCGTTGATGCCGAACAACACATCAGACCGGCGGTCAGCACCTTTCAGGAGGGCCACCGTTTCGGCCGCCGTCGTGGGCCCGATGAAGTTCATCGGCGACTCGCCGATAGCATACGCGTACCGCATCAGGAGCCGGACAGCAAATACGCGCGGGTTTTTCGGAAATGGTGGTGCCTCGGCGGGCATCTCGAGCGGGAGGATCATGGGATCCGCCTCGGAAGGGGGCGATACTGATGACTCAGGGAGGAAAATTGCGAGGCCGCTTGTTGACGCGTGCATTAGAGCAGCGATTACTGGATGAAGGTTAGTAGAAGTCCAGAATGCACAGAGATGTTGAATACATACTATCGTCCCCGCACGCGATATCCTCTTTAACTACTCGGAGAAACATGTCCCACGCGAGCTCCATTTCGTCGCCGAAGCACTTGCTGCGTGCGATGACGGTTGAAAAAGCCAAGTGCGCGAACGACGTGCTGTATCCGTCCATCGAAACTACTCTGCAATGATCAGCCACCACATGAGTGAATGCGTGCGAGACACACCCCAAGTGTATTTCGTGGTCCCAACTACTTTCGGTTTGGGCGAGTGCGGAGGCTTCACTCCCGCCATCCACATGTTCAACTCGAGATCTTCCATCGTCGACCGCGTGGCTTTCAGTAAATTCAGTGTGTCCCCTTCGCGTCCCCCCAGCTCGCGCCACATTCGTTTCTTCTGGTCCCGGCCCAGCACACCGCGTTGGCCGCCCCACTTGCCGACGATCCACGACCACAGAAGCGCTTCGCGGTGCCGCTCGATCACGAAATGCGTCGCCATGAAAATCGTGTTTACTTCCAATTCCTCTGGGGCGTTGTGCGACCCGCGGAACTGCGAGAACGGCGTTGCTGCGAAATAGGACCCGAATGTCAGTGACATCTCGTGCATCAGCGGGACCGAGAGCGCGCGCGCGTTATGCTGCGTGTAGGGCCGCTTCCGCAGTCCGAAGCGCTGACCTGTACATCGGTCGCGAAGATCAGCTGTAAATCAACGTGTTGAACATCGACTAACTCATCAGATGCGAGCTCCACCCGAGCGACCGCCACTCTCCATTGCCGTCCGCATCACCGGACGCGTCACCTCCAACCAATAGATGAGGCTGCATGCGAAATACAGGGCCATATAGTGTGCTGTGGAACGCTGACGGAGGGATGGGCATCATCAGGAATTGATCGTCGTTCAATGCCACGCTGAGTGAGACATCAGCAACATTTGCCGAAAATCTGAGTGGGCGCTCACATGTTGTCCGCGACTATTTCAGGATTAAGCTGTGGTAGCTGCGACTCGACGGCGTGACTAGATGGTACGTTCAATCCATAATCAAACATGGAGTCGATCATGAAATAGCACCTGTTGAAACTGGGAATGACTTTGCCTAACCAGTCAATCGCATCCGCGGACGTCAAGCTGGAACCAGGTCTCCCCGTGAGCCGGAAGATCTCCGTATCTGCGACGCTATTAATAATTGCGGGAACACGGAGATGGGTACACGCCGTGATGTAAATGAATAGAAGGGTGATGATCTGGGCTGTGGAATGCACACTGGATGTCCAGCCACTGCGGAACGAGGCCTAGGCGCCATCCGTGATCATTATTGTTCGGGTTGGGATGGGGCACGTCCGCGGTGATGACATGCCAGCGGGTGTGTGGCCAGTTCTCGGTTGCGAGGCGCGCGGCGCGTAATGAATAGCGCAACTCGTCGTGCTCCCGAAATCGAGCCTCCGTCGTTGTGTAATTCGTGGCAGCCAACAGCTCCGCGCGTGCTTTGACGTGGAGTGGGTCCCTGGAAATTTTGTAAATTTAGGCTGTGTTAAATATAAATCCGGAACGAAAAATAACGAAACGCACGATCCGTTAACCCACACGTAGACGAGATCAACGATGGCGTCCTGCACCATGCCCTCTCCGCACGGGTCGTCCCACTGACCCGTGGACACCCATCTATCCAGGCATTCGTCCGAGACGCCCCTGTGCGCCTTGATCGGTCGCACAATTTGGTTTACGAGGTATCCGAGGGGGGATGGATGGACGAAAGGGTGGTATACGAGCGTCCCTAGGAGCTCGGTCACCGGCGCCGCGACTTCAGGCTCCGGGCGCGCGAGTACTGGGGGAGGAATGACGGGGGGTGGATTCGGAGTATCAATTCCCATTTGCTGAACAGCCACATACTCTATTGGCGGCTGGCTGAGTATGAAGGAGATGCTGGTGAGGGAGAGGACGACAATTAGGAGTGTCGCAATACATATTATCCTGAGTCTCAATCGACTTCGATTGAAGAGGAGTTTGTGGAGATCCGGGGGGATCCATCCCAAGTGGTGTCGGGGCATAATGGGCAATGGCGCCGTCAAAGCGGCTGCGCCGCATAAATATCACTCGGTAATAATAGTCATTTGCAGAGGTTATATTTAGCTCCTCTAATTTTGCGCACACGACCACTCGCACTCCCAAATTTAGGCGTAACAAGCGGCTGCTCGGCCGCTTCGCAGCCTTGCATCCTCTTCCATTGGGTGTAAATGTCAACTTGAATGCTCATATTGAGCCAATGTTGAGCATTGACTGTGTGCGTTTCCGCTGATCAACGCTGAAAATAAACCAACCATATTATCGTCGCATAAATTCGTGAGAAAAATATCAACTCACTCATGGATTCCTACCTTATTTCCAGTGCCCACAGATCTGTATCCACCCCATTTTATGCGTGCGCACGAGGCCAAAAGTGCCAAGGTGGCCCAGTACCCAGTCACTGATAATATGACCCAAACCTATCTGAAGGAGAAGCAATAGAAGGTGATCACATGGGGCTCGGCATGCCTTGCCAATCAGACCCGAAGCTAAGATACGCAGGGAGCCGACCCTGCAGACAGCCGGCATCAAGAGAATGGTTGAGCAGAGATGGCGGAGTTTAAAAAGGCTTCGGACAGACAGGCGTAATATTATAAAGAGGGAGATGCTCCATGAAAGTCGAGCAAATGGGCTGCTGGGGCGTGAAGAGTGAGGAGACGTCGTCTGACTCAACCTGGACTTTTTAAGCCTGTACAGGTACTAACCACGTTGGGAATATTCTTTTGAGGGCATTTAGATGATATGTTACCCCTCTGATGATGGTCAAGGCTCACGGACATCCTACGTCTTTTGCTGATCTATAGAAGGTCAGATTCAGCCCGTTTGGCTGAATGCAAGTCTGAATAAAACTCCGGTGGTGACCGATGGTTACCCATAGCAATCTAAACATCCCAATTGACACTCGAGACCACTATCGGCAACCATTCACTCTGGAGGGCTAGGGCACACAATAGGGTGATGTTGGGTGTGTCCAGTGGATTATGGTCAGATATGTTCGGTTCAACCAGTTCCGTTAATCCGCTGTTCAATCAAAAATCAGTGTTTAAACACTGGAAAATGTAAAAGTTCCCAATGCCCGACTCGAACACTTGACCTCCACAAACCGCAAGAAATATAATGAGACTAGAAAAAGCACCCAATATGGATTGCCCTGAATAGGTGGATATCAGACTTTCAGCTACATCCCAAAACAGAGAGAACAAGCTCACTGATGGTTGTCTACTGCATCACTTTGATGACCATCTGTCCTTAAATCCATTCTGTGCACATCACAAACAGGTTGGCTCTAGATCCCTGGCAACGTCAGACATCCATGCCCTGGTATGGCCGAATACTTCAACTTCCTGGATGAACTTGTACTGGTCTATCTGTGGACTCCGCCAAGAATCATCACACCCAGAGACACAGCCGGCAAGTGCCAGGACCGCGGCTTCATGGCATTTGATCGGCGTAGGTCGGACATTGGCCATGGCGTTGGCCTGGCGTTGCACAATCGATCAAAGATTTGACAGGTGTGAGAAACAATTGTTCTTTGTTTGTTTGCCGTGGGCAGATCTCAATCAAACTAATAAAAGACCGCGGATCAATTACATTGATTTATTCCGCTCACAATCAGCGTTGTGTGGAAGGGCAATGGCTGAGCAAAGCTTCTTGATTCACGTTGGATAGATTGATAGATGTACTGATTAATGCGGGTTTGCATATATAATAAAGAACGAGCAACAGTGATTGAAATCCAACTCCCCTCTTACCTCTTCCATGGGAAAGAAGGTAATTTGCACTTGCCCGGAGTGCATCACGCACCAGGTTTTAGTCGATGGTCAGCACATACCAGGCAGTAGAGTCACTACACAGCTCCGACGAGTCCATGAGGTCCGGGCAGCTGCCAATCGTTCGCCAGATTACGCCAAAAGCCCCAATTCTCGAGCCCGCCCTGTTGGTGTGGAAGAACTTTTTGATGAGGAGTGGGACTTGAAAGAGAAGCCAAGGGGCTCACCGGGTGCGCAACATCCTTGCAGATGATTTCTTAGTTAAATGATCTGTTATTTATAGGCATCGTGATCAATGACCTTCTTATTATCCAGCTCTGTTCTGCTTTGATTGTCTGGTTGAATCTAAAGGCTAGTGTCAGCCGCGAAACTGCGAACACTATTCTAAAGGCTCTTCAATTTATCCTCAACACTGCCCTGGAGCTCCTGCAGGTAGCCTTGATTGCAAAGGGAGTCTCTGTTCAGGTTCCGAAACTCCGGATTCCCAAGGACCTTCGAACTATCTATCGGAACTACACCAAGGAGCCTGAAATCATTCGTACACCCTGTTGTCCCAAGTGCTATACTCTATACCCATCTCTGGAAAAAATGCCGGAGAAATGCACAGCAAAGGTTTCGAAGAACTCCCGCATTCGGTGCAAAGCTGAGCTCTGGCGGACACAGCGCTTTGGGAAGGAGTCTAAACAGGTGCCCATAACGACATTCAATACACAAAAATTTGAATCTTGGCTCGAATGGTTCCTCTCACGGAAATCTACTGAGGATTATCTTGATGAATCATACCAGAGGCCTGCTGCTCCAGATGGAGAAGAGATGGCAGATCTTCAGGATAGTCCCCGGTGGAAGAAACTAAAAGAGTTGGGAGACAAATACAACCTGGTCTTTGGACTATACATTGATTGGTTCAACCCCCGTTCGAACAAAATGGCTGGTACGTGGTCAAAGAGGATTCTCATCCTAAACTTATATATTTGTACCCTAGGAAAACAAGTCTCCACTGGCACCGTTATTCTATATTGCCTGAACCTGCCCCCTGAAGTCCGCTATCTGCCAGAGAATGTCTTTATTGTGGGTCTAACCCCATCACAAAGTAAACCCTCTGCTAGGACACTACTGCCCTTACTCGATCCACTCATGAAGACAATCCTCTCGTATGATTTCCCAGGGAAGAACTTGACCACATATTACCATCCAGAAGGGGTGAAAGTAATTGCACGAATTGTTCCCCTTGTAGCAGATCTCCCAGCAGCAAGGGAGGCAGGTGGATTTCTCTCATACTCGGCAACAATGTTTTGCTCCTTCTGTCTCCTCACCCAGGACGAGAAGGCTCGACTAGATTATTGGCGGTGGCCGAAGCGAGTATCTGCTACCGTACTTAGACAGGCGAAAGCTTGGTTCAGACAACCAACCAAGCAGAAGCAGATCCTCCTGCAAAGAAAAAGCGGGGTTCGGGGGTGCTCTCTGCACCTCCTTCCATACCGAGACCCTGTGAATGACACTCTCCTGGGTTTCATGCACAACTGGCTTCTTGGTGTACTTGAACACCAGCTGCGTGTACTTTGGGGACTAGGACGTGATACTCGACGAACCAAAAATTTGGCGGAGTTTGATGCTGATGATGAGGATCTTTGGACCGATGATGAGATTTCTGATGCTGGTGGAGAGGAGGATGCACAAGATGTACTTGAGGACGAGGCTAGTTTCAACCCTGACACATTTGCGAGGTGGAGAGAGCAATATCTTCGGGCTACACAGTCCGAGGAGGAAGAGGAGGAGGAGGAGGAGGAGGAGGATCAAACAACTCCCAAAGGTACCCCAGCACCAGATGGTGATGACCCAATGGACGGTTCAACCTCTGAAGCCACACCTGTCCCAGAGTCAAACCCTCCGGACGATGCAGACAACGACGAAGTCAATAGTGACAGTGATTTTGAAGACATCGCAGTACGAGGATCGTGGAAGTTTACAAAGGAACGTCTGGAACAGATTCGCCGATGTGTTCGAGAGGTCTCCCTCCCTACACATGTGACTCGTCTGCCAGGGAATCTTGGTGAAGCGAAGCACGGAAAATTGAAAGCAGCACAACTTCTCACTCTGTTCTCGGTCATTCTTCCACTTGTTTTGCCAGAGATGGACCTTGATGACGATCCAGCCCGAAATGAGGCCATGCTACAGAGTTTCTGTGATGTGGTTGCATCCACAAACATTGTAGCATCTTTCAAAACCTCGAACTCTGCTGCAGATTCTTTCATGGACCACTACTCGGCCTACTTCTCCTCCATTCAGGCATTATTCCCCGATGTTGATGTTCTACCAACACACCACAATTCAATGCACATTCCGGATATTCTCAAAAACTGGGGACCTTTGGCAAGCCAGAACGAGTTTATGGGTGAACGTGTAAACAATACTTTGCAGAAAGTCAAGACCAACGACCATTTCTGTAAGTTTAACCCAGTATTTTCACTTGATCCTAACTCACCAAACTTAGGGGATATGGACTATACCAGGCTCAGACATTTTGCTCGTCTGGGCGTTTACTTGCAAAGAAGCATGACAAGCACCTTCAGGATGGAGCATTACAAGGTCTTGACAACATTCTAGATCCGGCGGATCCCAAGAGTCTGCAAACCCCTGCTGAACTGGATGACGAGCAATTGGCAAAATTTTTGGCAAAGAAAAGTCGTGACATTCCAATGTCACTGTACACTTTAATCCTTGAGTACTTGACCTTAATTGGCGAGGACAAGTTCAATTTCTATGGCACTCGTAATGCAACTGGGACAGTCACTCTCCCCGATCCAGATCACCGGTCAATGATACTGCCCCCCCGTGGCAAACGATGCTTAAAGTTCGAGGTGGACAAGCGCACATATAGATGCACCTCATCTCATACTCCCAATAGCTTGATTCAGTTCTACGAGCCGGGACCAGACCCAAACCAAAAGCATACCTCTACGGGGGTTATCACCGCTATTTTCCAAATCCCACTCGACAATATTCTCCGAACTTTTATTATTGTTCACAGACATCAACCTCTGTTTATCCAGTTCTACGAGGATCATCCAGAGTTAATGACTCAAGTCGTGGACTCTGACCCAGAGCCGAATGGTATAGTGATTGAACCACACCACATCATCACACACTTGTCTGCATGGAAACGGCCTGCAGACATCTATCACACCAAAAAACCTGTTTTAAAAGTCTGTTGGGCACTAAATCGTGGCCGACGGTAAATACCCACTCCTTTTTTGTTTTGGCTCTTTTACTCTCACTGTTGTTCACTTACTCTCTTGTAAAGACTCCTGTAAAATAGCCTCAATTTCATTCCTTGCTCACTAATTCAATGAATCACGGCCGCCGTAACTGACAGACCTTGGTCTTTGTTTTCACCAACTATGTTCTCTGCCTTGAAGAAAAAATTGAATCCCTAGTTTCTCTGCATAGAAGGCCTTTGGCTGAGGATAGGTAACCCAAGGCAAAATTTCGCGGGCATTTAACCAGCAGATCATGAGATCAAATCGGCTGGTGTCGACCTTTACAGTACCATCTTTGATCCCTTAATGCCCACAGAAACCTCCCTAAAAGGCATAGTAAATACCTTCAAACTTTATTATGGAGAGATTTCGGACTTTGGGAATGTGCTCCACTCTACAATTAAACTTGGTTTGGCGCGGTAATTTGGATCCCGGTCCGGCCCGCTGTTTGGTCCAGATGCAAATGGTACACATGCAATTTTCTCTCTCGACTGCCATGCCGCGACTCTGTACAAGGTCGGGACAAGGGAGTCGAGAGAAGGAAGCCCGCTTGATACCCATCCTGTGCGGCTGCCTCGACCAGAAGCAGGGGCACCTCGAGGTCGAGTACACGATGGGTAGGGACCTTGCGCCAGGCACGATCAATGCTGTGCTCGCTGTGTTGAGGACAAGGGTTCCCGCGCACATCGTGACCGCCGCGGCGGACTCGGCATGGCCCTAGGTGGTTCGTCGGTGTATGGCGGGAACGTTGACTCGGTCATGATGGATGTAGACGATGGGTACCGCGAGGGGGAGAATACTAAGGGAAGGGCCGCAAGTGGGTGGTGTTTCGGTTTGATTTTACGTGCTAACGCCCTCGCAGAACTGCGTTGAACTCGGGCAAACCTGTACGCAACCGAACCGGCCTTTCTAGCGTCTCGTGCTGTTTTCTTGTCTCAAGTTTGTATAATACAAATTACAGTGCACTTTTTACACATGCGGGATACGTGGGCACGAGGTACGTCTATACCACACCTCCGCATCTCTGCGTCTCCACGTCATCCTCTCCCTCCCTCCCTCCCTCACCCAGTAAGACGACACACCGATGCGGGGAACGCGAGCGCTACTGTCTAGTAAGATGCGAGGTGTGTACTTGCACCTCATAATCCTTATCTGTCTTTCTTTATAGTCTCTTGATACGTCCTCTTAATTTTACTTGTGTTACCTTTCTTTCTGGCTTACTCACAGACACCTGCAGCGCATCTACTTCAAGCCCTCGGCGCTACCAATGCTGGGAACGTGCAGAACGACTGAGGAGGATCAACAGGCGAGAGGTAGAGGGCGAGGGCGAGTGCGCAGGGAGACTGCCCATGGGTACAAAGTACGTGTCCCGCACCACCCATCTCCATCTGCTTCCCCTGCTCACACACTACATCCCGACGTGCGCGGTGTCATCAGCGTTGGTTGGTGCGGAGGGCAATTAGCGGAGGAGCAGGTGCGTACCTCTCTCTGTTTCTTTCGTTACCACCGCTCCATCTCGTCTCGTTCTCATCTCATTGTCCCTCCCTCCTTGTTCCCTGCCCTCGCGTACACTCCCACACGCCGCCATATATCCCCGCGCAGACAACAGACGGCACCTATTGCCATGTCTGCGCGAAGCACACGCATGCCGTTGTGTCGCCGTGTGCGTGCATGTCGAGTCCCTGCACGCCACGCTGCAAATCCTGCGGTGCTCGCAGACGGCAGATGCCTGCGGGCCAAGTTTGCGCACACGCAGACTCGTGCGATGCTCGTCATCTGCACCGCGCCATATCTCCTCCCTCCCGCCGTCTCCTCTCCCACACCCGTGCCCACGCCTCCTCTCCTGCTCCCCACCCACATCTCGCCGCACCTCCTTTCCTTCGTAGGTACACGCCCCATGTCTGTACGCACGTACATCTTGAATAAACACGTGTTCTCAAGTGAATTGCCTGTGTTATTCTGGGTTCGTAAAGGGTGGCTTCAATTGAAATTGAATGAAGCGAAGCTCACTGCGAAGATTAAGATGGCGGGAGCTTACAGCTACGACATGCGTTATTCACGGCCTCAATTGCATTAACCCAAAATCATCTATTGAGCTCGCAAAAACAGCCATGAATGAAAAAAAAAAAGATCTAGTAGCACGACCCGAATAACCTCTAAACCTCGTCGTCAACATCCATCTCCGCCTCGTCGTCAGTATCCTCGAGATTAATCTCGACTTCTTCGTCATCGTCGACATCCGAGTCAGGAATTGTGTCCATTTCCTCCTGAGTTGGACGTCGTACTGTGCCAAAACATCGTCCCCATACTTTCCATAAAATCTTTCTTGCCCATCGTCTTCCACTCGACGTGCGCCTCGTCGAAAGCAAAATCTGCGAGGGGAAATGCAACCCCGGTGTTTACATACCGGCACGCTCCTTTAATGTGAGGGCATTGAAAAATTCGGGCGTAAAATAATCGATTGAACGTCGGCGGGCAAAATTACCCCAAAGTCGGAAGCAGGGAGAGGGGGGTCTGAACGAATGCGAGTCTGAGGCTTCCTGTGGTGATGCTAGTGAGTTGTGAATCCATTCGGTGTTGATATGGACATACCTCTGGCCAGGCTTCGCATTACGTTGCCGATACTGCTCTGCAGCAGGATCAAGTTCCTCCTGGAAAAACTGGGCAGCAATTGGATTACGGCCCGGCTTCTCGCGCACGGTGCGTTTGGTGCCTCCCGAAGTGTGCTCGTCATCGGAGTGGACTTCTTGAATAAACGCCATACGCTGCACGGGCTTTCGTAGTCCAAGTCTAACAGATGTGTCGAAACGAACTCGCGCCAACTGAAACAATGTATAAGCCCAGAAAAATGAGGGAAAGAAGAACAAAAAACATACTCGGCCACGGGCTTTGAATTCGTTGCTATGCTTGATCGAGTCGCCGAGACTGCCCGGGCGACGTCTCTCCATCCTGGTCTTCTGAGCTAGTGTACCATAAGCGTAGTTGTCGTACATATCACCGAGGAGCTCTGAGTCTTCGGCAATCTTGGCGTTAACCTCGAGAGCAGCGAGGGCAAAGGAAGAGGAGAGGAATTGAAACCCTGACACCGCTAAGTGACGATGAAGCTGGTTGTATTTGGACTGAACTGGCCCTTCGAGGTCGGGACAGAAACCTTTGAGCCCGGCCTTCAGAATCATAGTGAAGACGGTAGCAAGATGGTTCTCGGGAATGCGCGCGATATCATTTGCGATAGGCCCGGTGATGAGTTTTGCGTTTCGGATAAGCTTGGTGGCAAGCTCCTTCGCAGCGCTGACCGCAGTCCTAGAGTCATTGACAAGGGTTCGCATGTGCTCACGAACGTCATCGACATCGTCAAAGCGCTTGTCGTAGTGCTTTTGGGCTTCGGTGGCGGAGGGAAGCACATCAGTTTGTGTGAGCAGACCACAAATTCCACGAATGAAGCGCTGGAATGCTCTCTGCATTTTTTTTATTAGTCACACGACGTGAAAGAGCACAAAAATTAAACACACCTGTGTTGTCTTCGCATTGGCAGGAACCTCCTTCGGGCGAATACCCCAACGATCACGCGCCCGTGTCTTGGCTAAGGTGGTCTTGGTGGACGCGTCATTTGCAGCTGCATTTGCAGCGCTGCCCGACGTGTCGGCAGATCCTGCACCTCTCGTGTTCGTGTGACCGGTGGAGGTAGAAGGTCCGGCACTCGCAGACCCTGAGGCACCGTCCTTGCGAGCTCTCTTTGTAGACGAGGAGGGCCCAGTATCTGAGTTGGCGTCAGGGCTGGCTTTGCGCTTCTGCGAGCTGCCGTTAGCACCAAAGTTAACTTTGGTCTTCCCTTTCCTGGGAGAGGCCTGGATTGAGTGGGGTTCCTACGAGGCATTGAGGTGTGGAATGGGAATTGGTAGAGGTTGGGATGAAAGACGACGGAGGATGAAAGAAATAATTGTTTGAATGCCGATCATTGATTTCTTGACCTCGAGGCACCAACATGGTCGTTCGCACTTGGAGAATTATCCTGCTTGAGCTATAACAGCAATCCATAGAGTATACAGCATAACATATGCTTTTCACTACATGGATAGCTTGTTTTCATAGCCCGAGCTAGCCATAATTTCCGAACGCGGGCGCCTGCAGCACCGAGGGTATTAGACAGAGAAAAGAGAAGTAGTGAGCCAATGGTGGTTCATCTTGCTCTAGAACTGGATGTGAAGCATCAGGGGAAGGGTTTAGTCCGAGACTAGGGAGGAGATGGTGGTTGAGAGCAAGATGTTGTGTGCGACACATCTTCTGCGAAACTTGACACCGTGGGTCAGTTCTCACAGCTGCCAGATCGTTGATCGATTGTGCAACGCCAGGCCAACGCCATGGCCAATGTCCGACCTACGCCGATCAAATGCCATGAAGCCGCGGCCATGGCACTTGCCGGCTGTGAGAGTATCGAAAGTGGTCGCGGAGGAAGAAATCGACAATGGGGTCGTGTTGCTCATGACGAGGAAGGTGGGTTGGCAGAAAGAAAAGTGCACGGCCCATGTCTCGCAGGACGACTATGCGATAGTCGTCGTTGACATCCACGACGAAGTTATTGCTATGGAAGTGGAATTTCAACTCCGATTTCAAAGTCAGAATATTTTTGGCCGTCACGAGCTCTTTATGAAGGTCGTCAAACCAGGACTGCTTAGTCTGGAGTCAGAAGATGAGTTCATCATGATCGCCATTGTGAAAAGGGAGAAATACTTGATTACGGAATGGTGGCGGGAAGATCCAGGCGAAGGCAATGTCGTCCGTTGCGCCTGTCACGGTGACTGTCAACCGACATGTCTGGTCGTCGCGTACCATCACGCTTCGTTCGATTTCTAGGGGGAATTGATACTTGAAAGGGTATCAAAAAACGTTTTTGCCACCAAAGAAAATAACTAAACGTTCCTCATCATCGAGTTTGTTGGCGTGGTACTCGAAACTCCCAGACCATGATTGCCGACATTATATACGGAGGTCCTGTTGCAATACATTCATCTATCCAATAACGCATGGAAATTTCTACCCACGATGATGGTACAGGCCATAATTGCCTGGTGGCAGTAAAGTGGTCGAAGTCGTCTCGGTGTAGGGGCCGCTAGGTTTGATATAGTACTCAAAGACACCGATGGAGTGAACAATGACGGGGCAAATCACAAATTCCCGTGTTTTGTGGGTTATTATGCGTACCCAACGTGGAATTGTTACACTTGAGGCAGGGGTCAGTTTCTGATTAAATCCTGCGTTACCGTGAGACGAGGGGATCCACAAAATATCCATAGAGCATACCGAGGAGAAGGCGGGAAGGAGAAGGATTGAGAGATGCAAGCACAAAAGTGTCGCGCTCAAGCAAACGAGGCTTGTTGGAAAGGACGTGAGTGGCCTATCAGTTTACTCCAATCTCCACACCGGCCTACCACTTAACCCACGGTACAACCTCGCGATTCTACCTCCATGCCGTTAAAACTACAATTCGGCAAG
This sequence comes from Mycena leptocephala, assembly GCA_029378395.1. Lineage (NCBI taxonomy): Eukaryota > Fungi > Basidiomycota > Agaricomycetes > Agaricales > Mycenaceae > Mycena > Mycena leptocephala. The sequence goes on along the minus strand of JARJLF010000068.1, from coordinate 496,118 downwards.
ATGATGAAATAAATAAAAAATCGTCTGCAATACATTGCTGTCCTCCTGCACATCTTATGGACTGCCGAATATCGAGGAGATCCCACTGAGCCTGAATATCCCCTGGATGGGACTGTGGCGGATTTGATGGCAGCAACTAGTAGCCGACATATCTCAAAAAATCAATCCCGGAGTATTGACCGACGAAATTTGATATGTGGCGATTGTTGAATCCTGTTTGGGTCTCATTTATTGACGCGCGTGAGCACGTGATTGATGAGCATTCTGGGCTGTGGCAGTGCTCTGGCCCTTCTTTCCGATTCACACCACCCTTGACACCACCCTTCGGCATGCGTTCGTTCGGTAGGAAAAAGAGGAATTCACATACGACACCAGAATATCCGGAAGCCACCGCATCCTTGCCCAGGCTACCACAAGGCATTCTTGCTGAGGTGATCATTCGAAGCCATGTTAACGCAGTCCGCGTGGTTTTGTCCTGAATTCTTTGGTTAGATTTGCTGGAATTTAGGTCCGCAGGATCTATACACACTCAGCAGGACCAGTAAATCCATTCGTATCTTCCTTACCAGTCGGTCGAATGCTGGCCCAATCTGGCGGCAGGCATTCGAGGAGGCGGTTGCTAACGGTGGTTTGCCTCTCGTTCCCTATCCAGTGGGGTCTGAATTACAATGGGCGCACTTTGTTTTTTGGTGGTCTCTGCTCTGCAGGTCTCGCGACCTTGCTTGTGAAAATTCACATATCCTGTTTCAGATATGTTTCGCTCCCTTCGGCGACCCTGTTCCCGGTGTAGGTGCTTCGTGGGTATTCAATGCGCGATACTGCGATTTATGTTTCGCATCCCAGTGGGTATTTCTCCCAAAGCCATGGTTCTAACTGAAAGCTTGGTATCCACTAGGGTCCAAAAACGTCTCCCAAGGAAGCTTGAGAGATGTCTCCCGTGCCAAGACTGGTGGACTTTATTTCCATACTTGCCACGTCAGTCGACTCGTCATACTGCGTCGTGTTCCCTGCTTCCCAATAATCACTATGATTTAGAACCCTCGACCCGGGCCCCGCTGTATTCGTCGCAGCAGATCCGCGACTTCACAAGGGAATATTTTGCTCTTCATACATCGCAAGAGCGTACAGCGTGCGTGGATCGGCAACGCACACGAACGTTCGCCATAACTAAGGTATCCTATCTTTACGCGGTGGGGATTTGACATCGTGAATTCAATAGAATGCCGTCGCTTGCAACGTTTGCAAGCCGCCATTCCGCGGGTTCAAATACCTCCATCTCAACAGCGACAATGCGTCAATATTCGGCAAAGAGCTTCGCAGTGGGAGGGGTACGTTACATTCGCCTCTAGTGTCAGTTCCCTGTTCGTTCTCATGACTTTACAGGTTCGTGAGGAGGATTACTCGCCTGCCGTAGTACAGAACTACATCACTCCCCGGATGAAACCATAAACATTTTTGCATGAATTATTTTCCTCTCCCAAATTTACAATTTCATGAAATCCAGATCGCTTTGATCTGCAAATCCTACAATCCCAGTCAGCTAGAGCTCACAAGTGCCACACTACACAATACACACCAGTTGCTTGGAGTAGAACTTCGATGTGACGAAATTACCCCCCACAAACCGGAATATTCACCGCCGCCCCCCAGCCTTGGGGTTTACTGTTCCCACTTTTATTCCTCAAGCGTCCTCAAATTAAATACACCCAGAGTCCATGACCGTACGACATGGAAGGTAATTGCGGCGATTATGCGGTGGCTCAAGAGGAGCAAAAGCTGCTATGGGCCAGAGCAAGGTGCAAAAGCCGTGATCGTGGTTTGTTGCAGCAGTTCAAACCCCGCCTGGCCGGAAATTGTTCCGTAATTCCGAGTCGGCTTTCATCAACAACTCCCATGTCAGCGTTTTCCTCAAGGTTTTCCTGATTTCTCGCTTGCGGCTTGGTTTAGACAGACTGGGTATCTGAACGCGCTGATCAAGGCTCACTCCACGTAACTGAGTATCGAACCCGCTTGCGACAATGTCCTTGGACTCTTGAACTTCTCGCCTCCAACACATTCCTATTTTAGGAAGCCATTGCGAGGTATCCAGATTCCAGGGAGGTAATTATGATATCTCGACGCGACGGTCAAATGCTCAAAACTCCGAAAAATAGCACCAGGCATGCATCCCTAATCGAATTTTATCGGCGATTCCGAGATCCATTGTCCACACGGTCGATGCGGAAGACGTTATAGGTCTGCTCTTTAGTCGACACGTTCTGCTAATTGTCGATCCTTGCCGTATTGCGTCGACTTGTTGTTGAAATTTGACACAGGATATCGACTGCTCACCCATCAACTTCGGCCACCTTTGTTCGTACGTCGCGGTGCGCCTGCCTGGGCGCGCCCTTTTGATGTTGGGCAGAGGAGGGAGTCCATCTGGCAGTTCAAGTCAACCCCGAACTTGCACGCGACGTTTTGAAAATTGGACACGGACATTTGTAGTGCGTCCGAGGAACTGCTTAGTTGCAACTTGTTCTCGAAGAGTCTCTGGGCTTGATCATGGATGGCCGCGGACAAAGATGGGAAAGTATGTTCATGTTTGCCCATTACCTCGTGGATCGCGTTGTTGGAACGCGGGCACATATCACCCATCACACAGGATGACAGTCGGAGGTTGACCACTTATCATGACCACGATCCACCCCGCCCTTCATGCACAGAGTACTTCAAGGCTCCGCCACTCCCTCCGTGTAACAACCATTTCATCTTCACAAGCTCACCATCCCAAAGCCGGTCGCCTTGGCAGCAATAAATGGCTCCTCGAAAGACATCGCCAAAGTATATCTACCTTCTCAACTGACTCAGGGGTGGTACCGAAAGGCTCCCAGGTTGACTGGGATGCATTGAAACTGAATCAAATGTCAGGAATCAATGAGGGCATGAAGAAAAATGTAAGATGAAACTCCGCCATCATTCCCGGCATTCGCCGATATTACATCAACTTGACAGTAGCTTGCAAGTTTACTAGTAAGATATGGAGAAAAGTTGATGAGCAAGTGCTGGCAGAAATTCCACAGGCTCTCTGTCCAAAATTGCGCTTCCTGAGGGCAGAAAGAAAGGAGCCGTTCAACGGCCTTGACGGCCGTGTTTCAACGGGCCGTTGGGGTGGAAACCCGTGCCGTACCCGTCCCGTTGGCCTCTCGAGAAAATGGCCGACGGAACGGGCACGGCACCCGTGGCACGGGTGCCGTCGAACCGTGGCGACGGTCACGGGCTACGGGCCACCCTTCTTGTCATTCCTTATGAGCCAAACATCCTTGTGTCTCGCTCGCGCTAAGCGCTTGGACCCGCCAGTCCGTGTTAAAGCATGAGGCGACCATGGGGAAGGAGTTACTCATCTCCCGCTTCCTTGTTGCTCGCTCTAGGTCAGTCTACTCGAGACTGGTAGCTGTGCATTAGGAAGCTGATTCGAGACCGTTGCCTATATCAGTTTCTCTCCGTTGAATCCAGCCACCCAGTATTCGCCAGCTTTTCACGTCCGAATTGCTGCAGCACTCCGCAGTAAGTTAGCTCGAGTCGTACTCTATTTAACTGAGACTCGTCTAGTTGGCTATTAAATCTTCTAGTGCACCACCAGACTCTCAGAGCCGCCGCTCCTTCACGAGTCTTCATGTGTCATTAGGTACAACGATTTATTTACTTTGTATTTTGTTCCAAGAACTAAGCTTCACGCATGACTAGTTTCGCGCTCTACCCACGCCAGTTGATTTTCATCTACCTCTTACCCTAGTGTTGTTAGTTACCCGTTTCTCACTCCTCCATCCCCTCACTCCACTTTTACTTCTGCTGCCGTCACCTCCTTCTCTTTCTGTCCTCTATACCTTACTATACCTATGCACTTTAATCCGCTGGGGCTCCCTTGGGGAGTCGCATTTCGGCTAAACTCTCACTCTCTTGAGTTCCTCGTGAGGTTCAGGAAGCCGGCTCTTTGCGCACTCGGTCGCAAATAAGCCGGCTCCGAGAAAGCCGAGTTTTCGATGTCCACTCAAGTCGATTAGAGAAATTTTAACGAGGAATGAGGGCCTCCTTTCACATTCCATGAAATCTGTCTCTTCATACTTTGCATAAGGTCTGTATGCGCTGTCTCGGAGAGGAAATGAATAGCAGAAATGCCCAGGCCATTATTTGGCTCATACACCATAATACACCTTGTATTGGTCAGATATTGGCCGGCGCGATTATGCCTCAAAGTCCGATGAGTTTCGTAGAGAGGGGAGGGTCAAGATCGACGGACGTCATCGACATAATGGCCCGCTACATCAAGTTTGCCTTTCATGAGCCTCCTGTTTGGGTCTATCAAACCTCAACTACCAAGGAGATTGTTGACGAAGACATTCGGATCAGCCTTTAAGAACGTCAGCTTCAAAAGACGGAGAAGTGAACAACAGCCTTTCAGCTTTTCCCGAACAGTTACGAAAAGAACTGCATCAATAGTATCTCGGCTTAAAAGACGGAGAAATAATGGACAACAGCCTTTTCAGCTTTTACCGAACAGTTTCGAAAAGAACTGCATCAAAATCAGTTGTATGTTCACCATGGTTACCGGCACCCCTGCGCCCTGCGCGCTCCATGAAATAGACGCTCAGTGAAGGACTTAGTTTAAAAAGCTTTAGACTGATTGCCGATCTGCAAAGCAAAATCAACGCCCTCTCCCATCTCCTTCATGTCGACTCCGTATCCACAAGACAGAGATGCACCTCCGTATCTGTCCTCCCCCACACCCCAGGGCACTCATACAATTCTGCAGCCAGGATATCAGCCGCAGCCTGCACCTCAAGGATATCCGCCCCAAGGCTATCCGCCTCAAGAGTATCCGCCCCAGCAACAATACGCACCTCAGCAGCAACAATATGCGCCACAACCCAATCCCATCGCAGTTGCAGAGCAATATCGCGCCAATTGTGAATTGGTTTTTCTCTTTATTCATTCTCATTCACTTATACAATGACTAGTGTATGTACAATGTGCACAGGGATTCACCAACCCAGCAAAAAATTCGGTATGCACACCATTTCAGCTTTTTAGTACTGCTCCTGCTCAGTATCTATGATTCCGCCAGGCGTCTTCGGAATCGTAATGGCAGTTATCTTCTTTCCGTTCGGGCTCATCTTTCTCTTGTACGTCTGCACTTATGTTCTCTCTTCATTTCAAAATGGTAGTTTACTTTCTCCTTCAGCTGGGATGTGCAACATAAATGCGACCGCTGTGGGATCAGAATTTCCTAGATGTGATCGGGTCTGTTTATCCGGATGTGATCGGGTCGGTGTTTCCACGGATAGCAACACCCTGTTTTGTAGATTGCCGCTCAGAACATATCTATATATGCACGCTATAATTTATGAGAATTCGAAATGTCACACTGGTTGAGCATTTCAAGTTTTTTGGCGAAAAATGTTTTGCATTTTGCTGCCAATGTAGGTCACAGCATCGGCCGCGAGCGATGGCGTGCGATGGCTGACGATGGCTCGGGTCCTATCACGATGTTGGCTATGGGCGGCTGTGGGCCACGAGGTCGCGGCGGCATCGGCAAATTAGTAGGCCTGATGGCGAAGAGGAATACCATGCGTTATCGGCATTCAGATTGAACTTGCTAGGACAGCGCTCTACGGTTTAGATCTAGGGACTGGCGATAGGTCCGCGAGGGTGGAAGAGGAGGAAGGGAGCCTCCGGGGATTATTCTGCTCCGATGTCTTATATTGAGCTCTGATATGTCGCACGAGCGGCACATTCTAAGATGAAACTTCCACGTTCTGTCCGCTCAGACTGCGGTGCTACGGTCAGGGTTTTGGCTGTCGCCGACGCGTTGCCAGAGGCTGGACCAACTAACACTTCCGCTACCGATTTCAGCGCTCGCCTCGATCCCGGTGGCAGACGCTTGTTCGTGTTACCCTCTTTGGAGGTTTCACGAGTCGATTCAGCACACAAGGACTCTACAAAAATTCGTAGTTTGTTGCTTCCGACCACCAGAGAATGTTGGTCGAAACTGGTGAGAAGAAAGCAGGAGAGCTTTCGCTGAGAAACGCGATCAATTCCAATTTCCGCCAAACGCGGGGGGCAATATCTACCGGGTTCCTCCCAAACTTCATTTTACCGAATTGCTATGATCAGCATCAGAGTGCAACTCTTTCTGCCATCCGGCGCCGTCAGTTTAAACTGAGGGCGTCGGGACGGGACCCCGGTTTAATCCAGTTTGAACCGAGGCTCAGTTTAATCATTACAGTAGCTACCATATTACACAATATGCCGTTCAAACTGGCCAACTGGTTTGAACTATAAGCCAGTTTAAACAGGCTTAACTACGTTCAAACCACGATTGAGCTACCAATGGATTAAACTGTCCCTCAGATCAGCTGATCAGACTACTGACAGATCAAACCACTGGCCCCGTTTGAACGGAGATTAAACGACGACGACTGGTACCGCATTGCCAACAGGTGCGAGCATCTTATGCTGATACTGCTGCCCAAAAATGCAGAGTCAGCTTCTCCGAAAAAGAGAAAGACAAGAGAATGAGAAAACAAAGTCGATATGGTGCCACCGTGTGGTGGCACAGCGGCCTCGACAGGCTCATGGCGCATGGCAAGTGGCATTGTCGCAGAAGAATCAATCAACCATAAGCAGTAGAGCGACAGACGACGCACAAAATATTGTACTGAAAAGCTGCTCCGTCGCGTGGACTGTGAGAAATCCTGTGGTCAAAATTGTTAGATGAACGATGAACCGTTCCTGGCGTACAGTAGGTTCCCAGGCTGGCTCTGGGTGTAGTTTTGCATGTGTTCCTTCGGTGGGGCCACAAGCTGAGCGGTGGTGGGTGGCAAACTTCGTGGACGGTGGAGGCGAATGAAAGAGATCGATGTGGCGGTGCAAACAAGCATCAGTAAACATCATTCGGATCAGGCCGGCTAAGAACCTACAATTTTTTTGATTCGGATAAAAAAAGGTCCCAAATTCTTCAATCCCTGCCTGGATTGGTGTTGAGGTAATAAATCAGGGAAAAGATGCGGTCCACGGGTAAGGCCTGGTTTAGATGCGGATGGGTTTTTGGAGATACCTTGATTTATTTGCTAATAAATTCCACAAAGTCTGCAGAACAAGAAATTAGGTGTGGTGCATGGCGCAGCTGCTTTCCCTGGGCAATCTATTTAACCCTGTGGAGGCAGCCAGACGGAGTTCGACTCCCCGCACACGAATGGTTCCGAGATATCTTTGCCCTTTTTTTTTATCCCAAATCCGCGCTTGAAGTACCCCGGGCCATCCACATTGACTGCACACCGCTCATCGTTGCTGTAAGCCCACACGTGTTGAACCCACAGTCATCCAAAACCGCAGACACAACCCATTTTACGTGATGCCTCGTGCCTAAAACTCGAACACTGATCTTCCCACTTGGCATTCCACTTCCCACTTTCACGTTTCAACGTTTCGACCCAACACACACTCTCCACAGCGCTGGCACCCCTGTGCGCACGGAGCGCCCACCTGCAAGTCCAGACGTGATACAGTGGGAGAGATTCAGAGACTACGGCATCCCGCGGCGTCTATTGTTCGTGAGTACACCTCAAATATCTTTCACCTGCGTGCAACCTGTGTACAGTAATGTGGGACGATAAGACTCGGTCTGAAACCCTCTGGTTTCCGTAGATGTTGATTCCTCCTATTTTGAACTCCAGACCTCGGTTGGATATATATAGTTATGCTTCTAAGAATCAGTTTCGAACTTTATGGCCGTTTGGAAGACGAGCCTTGTGCTGAGGGGCAAATTCAAGTTTGAAATTGTCCAAATGCCACGACACAGACACGTGGACCGCCTCATTTCGCGTTGACGCGCATTCTGCAAGTCATTTTAGGCATCGGATGCTAATACGTGGGGGGTAGTTTTGGTTCGTGGATGGAGTAAGAAACCTTGTATGTAGATGAAGTTTATGCCCAAAATCCAGCACAGAATTTATACCTCTCAGTCAAAATGTCAAGTGGAATTGACCGATTTGCCTTACGCACTCGCGTGCTGCCAAGGTGACCCGTCATAAGTACTGGGTGTCTTGGTGTATATTACTCATGGTAACTCAGTACCAACAACAAAAAGCCGTGGGTTTCCATTGAGGAGGTCGACTTCCTCGTGTACCATGTGCCATCAAAACAGCCGCCGATGTTCTGCTCAACCAAGGAAAGAAATCAGAATTTGAGGAGAGAGAATCAAGTCCAAGGACATTTCATGATCCCTCAATCTGACCAAAGAAAATTGAGGAGATTTGAACCCGGGGCATAAGATGTTAAGAACAAAAGATGACAAACTCAATACACGGTTCTTCTGTCATTGAGGATGTCACCGTGCTGTTCTCTACACGAGGCCCATACATGTATCTCATCACCCTTGCAGCGTACCTCCAGGCAGCTAGACAATAATTGTTGAGGAATCATCCAAACAACAACGGCATCCTTAATTTTCAGCCATGGATAATACTACATAGTATGTTCTTCTCGTTTGAGTGCTTGATTATTCTGCCAGACTCTGATACCCTGTACCTGAAGGCTGAATCTCACCGGAAAGTCTGTAATTGTCTTATCGTCACTGGAAGCGACAGACGCTCTCCTGGAGAAGCGCTCGGAAATGTAGTTTGACAGGTAAGTGCCATATCTGTTGCATAGGAGATATGGATGGACTTGTACAAGGCCACGTCTTCCGATGGTGGTCGAGCTCATCGGATGGGGTTTCAATATGGGTGATGTTTCTCCTGATCAGTAGTATTAGTGGGACGTTTCCAGCACTGATGAAATACGGTGGGTGCAGTAGCTCCATGAGTTTTACACTCGCACAGGGGACAATTGGTGAGCGGTGAATCCAATATGCGGAAAATTGACTCAGTCCAATTCAGGTGTGCACATTGACGGCTATTCAATCAAGCATTCACGGTAAATGCTTCGCGGAAATACCGCGCCAGACAAGTTGACGCAACCCACAAACTTTCTCGAAACCTCTCGCGCGATTCCGATTCAATTACGCCAGTGCACATTCCACCGATGCTAAAAGAACCAACATTAACTGTGACCTTGCAGGGGGTGAGCAAGCTCCTATTATCTATAACTTATGGCATTGACGTCCTAGATCTGTTTGTGGCCATGGCGCGCCATGTAGTGCATCAGCTGGTGTCCCTGGGAAGTATTCAGTGGTGAGCATTCCGAGCACTCCATCCCGCTTCTGGAATATGTACTCGCATGGATGCATGGTGTGCAATTCAGGCGCAATGCGAAGCAATGGCGGAAGGAGGCCATTCCGATGGCGGATTTACCACTGGCGGAGAGGAAGTGGCAGCTGGTGAGCGAACCATCCCATGTATTCCCAATGTTGACATGGTATCGTTCATCCCCAAGGTCCTTGGCACTGCACCTCTGTAATTCACTGTGGAGTTGTTGGCCGCGCTAAAGGACTGCGGGCAACGATTCCACAGAACGCACAATCAGCGCTGTCGCAGGGACAATGTATATTGGTGGAGCAGACACCACTGTTTCTTCCCTCAGCAGGTTCCTCCTGGCTATGATGGCGAATCCCAACGAGGCCCAAACCAAAGTGGATGCGGTGACGGGTGACCGGTACCGGCCTGACTTTGAGGATGAGTCCTCGGTGCCATATGTCACCGCACTTCGAAGGAGGGTTCTACGCTGGCAGAATGTGATGCCAAATGGCTTGAACTGGCTTGTTGATCAACGTGTTCATCTGCTGATTTTTCTCACATACCTAGCCCTTCTCACCATGTTGTGGTCGACGATTAATACAAAGGGTACAGGATCCCCGCGGGTTCAATTGTAATTGGCAATGACTAGTTCCTCCTCAACAATGTGTTTACATATTGATGATATTTCCATCAGTGCTACTCTACACGACGAAGTTCATCACTCCTTTCTTCCTCATTACTGACCAGAGTTTCCCCGGAAACTTACCCAGCTCCCTACATGTTCAATCCCAATCGCATGCTCTTGGACGGATATATATCCCGCTGGCAGGAACCCAGATTCCGCTTTCGGTTTCGGACGAAGGTGCTTTTTAATGCTTGTCAACTCCAGATTCAAACTCTCATGTTCGTCGTAGGTTATGCCCTGGACGACATGGCAATCTCCTCGGTTTGGATTGCCATTGTATTTATGCTTGCAACCTTTGACGTCACCAAGGCAATAGACGAACATGGGCGGGTAATAGAGCCGTCAAATAAGTGAACCTCTCTGCGGAGTGCTGTGCTTCACTCACTTCGAATTCGAAATCAGTCTGTCGCTGCCGTTCAAATGCTCCATCAGGGAAAGGCCACCGACGGCTGTGGACCTGAGCTTGAAACTGGCTGCTCCCAGAGCAGTACTGTCTGTTATGTATTGAACCCGTGTCAAAGTACTGGTATCTATAAAAAGATTCACGATACTTGTCTCGTTATTTCGCAGAACAATAGTCAGCAGCAGTTTCAGCAGGCTTTGGGGTGCCTGGGCCCTGCACTTGGCCTGCACGCCAAAATTACTTGATTTATATGCTCTTAAGTCACGTGGTGTGAATTTGGTCCCATCAATCTGATGATCAAAACACCTCTTTGCTCAATACCGCGACAACGCCACCCACCGACCGACACCGGGCAGACTTGTGGATCGCTGAAATTGCGAAATCCAAGGCAACACAGGTCACTTGCGGGCCAGACGCCAGATGTCTATGTTGGATCAGTTGTGCCACCCATTTTATTCGAGGTGAGTGGCTTGTCTCTCTCTGGTGGGCCACCTTCGATGTTGTTCGCTCCCCACTGCAAAATTCATGTGGCATAGACCCCAGGCAGTGCCACCGATGGCTTTGGCATGCGACAGGTCTCCAACTATTCACAAGTAAGTTCTGCGTTGGTCTTTTCTTTCACGAACGAAGTTTCCCCGCTCTTTTACAGAAGTAGAAAATACAGGTCAATATTACGATGACAGCTGGTGATTTAGCTTGCAATCAAATGCGCGAGATAATAAGGTGTGTACCATTTCTTTCTTCCTCTGGTGATTTTGCCCTGATTTATCTACAGATGCCGGCGGTGGCTCGAGCGGCTGCTTGGCTCGAGCAGATGGGTGGCTTGAGCCGTTGTGTAGCTTGAATGAGCGGACGACTTTACACGAGCCTTTTCGTTAAAATGTGGACAGTTTCCAGACGACTAAGGTGCGCATTTCCCGACACGATGAAATACCTCTTTTCGACGGCAAGCCCCATCTTAATTTCTCGCTGATTCTTTGGCTTATTATACTCTGGCTCGCCCGGTTTGAACTCGCTGGCAGTTCAATCTTGGTGGCGGTTCAAACTGGGTGGCAGTTTAAACGGGCCGGCGGTTTAAACGGGATTGAAGTCCAATGCGGCGTATGAGGTCAAACGGGATCGTCGTTTGAACCGACTCAGTTTAATCGGACTTGCACATATATATACATTGGTACTATTACACCCTGTAAATACGACGCAGAGTACAGTTTAATCCAGGGCCGGATTAAACCAGATTAAACCATGTGCCCGTCTCAACGCTATGGGATTGAACTCGAGGCACTGGATTTCATACTCTTTTGGCAATGTAAAATGTTGGTTGTGTACCTCCAGAGACGGCCGAAATTTAAACGACGTGAACTTCAAGTTGTAGAATACAACAAAAGTCAGGAAATTCGAGAGGGTAGATGAGCAAGGTTATGGCCCAGGCGAGAAAGTATACGGGACAGGGCAGGACACGGTAATGCCATGAATGTGTTCCACGGTTAAGGCGCCGATCCCTACCACATGTGTAGGCCAGAATAGAGGCACGTTCAACCTTCTGTGGGCATCTCAACAAATTGCTGTCTGGACAAAAAAAAGTCGAGCCCTTACTTTACGCGCCGGAAGTCACCCGTGACCGTGCTGAGCGCCGGTGTTAACGGGAATCCCGCGTATACAACACGGATCCTTTTCACGTTCATGTCAAAATCTTTTAATCGGCTCTCGGAAGGGGAGCGGAAATTGTTATCTGCGCGTTAATGTGCCGAGCCCTACCACATGTGTAGGCGAGAATGGAGGCATGCCCAACCTTCTGTGGGCATCTCAACAAGTCGCCGTCTGGATATAAAAAAGGTCGAACGCTTACTTTACGCGCCGGAAGTCACCCGTGACCGTACTGAATGCTGGTCTTAACGGGAATCCCGCGTATGCAACAGATCCTTTTCACGTTCATGTCAAAAGCTTTTACTTGGCTCTCGGGAAGAATCTTAAAAGCAGAAACTCGTCTACGCTAACCCAACGGTCCAGCCTGGATGCTAAGACGCAATTTGAAGGTTGTTCGGATCTGTCCCGCGCTCAACAGGTGTCACGGATACCTCTTAAAATACGTAGCAGGCGCTCTCTTTACCCCAAATTGTTCGTGAACCCTATGCTGATATTAATGCTGTCTGGACCCTAGAAATTCGTAATCCCGCGAGAAGCACCGAACTATGTGCTGGAGAAGCGTCATCTCTCCGGTGAATTTAACAAATCCTAATCAGGTTTCTGAATTAGAAAAAAAGTATTTAACAAGACTGAAGCGGTTGGACTCCCCTCACATTCCATCTTTTACTTTCAACAACAACCATGAAACTTACTACCACCTTTGCAACTTTTGCGGCGTTCCTCACTGCTCTCACCTCGGCTCGTGTTCTTGAAGGTCGCGATAGCTGCAACAACGGTGGTGTCTACTGCGGCGTTTCCCTGCTCAACAAGGGTAAGTATGCGCCATGAATATTTGGTGTGCTAATAATAATCACTGCTGCATCCCTTCCAGGCAACTACCAGGATCATATTGTTGAGGTTCTCGAGGCAGTTGGCCAGCCCACCGATGAGGCGCATATCGACTACAGCCTCTTCGACTGCCTCAGCGGTGGGGAGATCAGGTTCATCTCGTTCTGCTCAAGGGGCTGTGGTGGCACCACAACCACGGCCGATGATTACTGCCTGTAAGCGGGATCGGGACTGCAGGTAAGATGAATATTCCACGACTATGCATGGCATTATTCAAGAATTTTAGCAGGCTCTAGGTTGGGAAGTACTAGGTCCTAGCATGTGCTCGCTCGCACTCGAAATCAATCGTCTCCCTACAATCTGTGATCAATAGAGTTAGTTGAACAGCGCAGTGTGAATTCTCTTCTGTTCAGGCACGGCAACTCACTTGCCTCTTTCATTGAACCAAAATATCAACATGAGTTTTTTAAGCCAAAAAAGCAGCCGCTTTATCCGTGTCTGACGTCCTTTACCTCTGACTGAGTCTTTTTGCATTGAATACACACATGTATGTACATTACCTCAAAAGCATTTCCGGGTCCTTCGCAGGAGAAGCTGTGTGAGAGAAAACACAGGGAAATATAATTTCTGAGTGTCCCAGGGCAGAGCAAGAAAAAGATCAATATTGACAGTAGAGGTTTGATGAAATGACGAAACTCGGGCCGGATATGGACTTTTATGCGGTAATCAAAGCGGAGTTTGAGATGCTGTGGTTAGTACACTGAGGGCAAAGAGCCAGGCATGCGGATGCCAAGTGCGTAACCTGCATGTCGGGCACTATATCAACCATGGGAACAAAGCCAACAAAGGCTGGCTTTGTTGCATGCCTTGTTCCTTGGTGGGGGGAACAAAGCGTGCGACAAAGCCCCCGTTCTTGCCCCCGTTTGTATGTGAATGGGGGCTTTGTGAGCTTTGTCATGAAGCCGTTCGCATGTGCGACCACATGCGGGTTACGCACTTGATGTCCGCATGCCTCGCTGGTTGCCCCCAGTGTTAAACGCTGCGTAGATTTTGCGGGCAAAGTCGGAAAGAGCCGCAAATTATGATCCTGTTGATTCGCAAAGTACGTATGGAGATACGCCTTCGGACGGACAGGCTTATCTTAATCTTAAGTAGAGGGTGAGGTGATGGCGTGGTAAGAAAAGAATACGGTAATCGACCCTGTGATCGACCTTGTGATCGACCTTGTGAAATAAAGCAATATCCCCACAGGCACTGCCAACAATGGCGACTCTCGTCCCCAGCTCCGATGAGCTCAAAAAGGAGTCGGAAACTCGAGAGCAGGACTTCAGCTACGAAAGCGACGACAATACCGAGGTTGTCGACGTGGCGACGGGCCGGTCCGTCAGCGGGTACACGCGGCGCGACGAGAAGGATATGCGGCGGATGGGCAAGCAGCAGGAGCTGATGCGCAACTTTCGGCGGGTATCGTCGTTTAGCTTTACGGTCATGCTGACGGCGACATGGGAGTATCTGCTCATAGCGAACACCCAGGGGTTGACCAACGGTGGATTGGCAGGGCTTTGGTGGTCGTTTGTCTGGTCCTTCTTCCTGCTTGGGCTGATCATGCTGTCTCTGGCTGAGATGGCGTCTATGGCGCCGACATCTGGGGGACAGTATCACTGGGGTGAGATCACCTCGATCGGGCATGTAACATACTAACAAGCGCAGTATCTGAATTCGCCCCTCCGAAGTACCAAAAGCCCTGAGCTACCTCACCGGCTGGATGTCGGCTTTGTCCTGGCAAGCCGGCAACGCGTCGGGGTCGTATCTCACTGGCAGCTTGATTCAGGCGCTTATCACTATCAACAACCCGGACTACAGCCCGACAAGCTGGCAGGGCACGCTGCTCATGTTTTCGATGGTACTGGTGTTGTTTCTTGCCAACGTTTTTGGCGCGAAGAAGCTCCCGGTGGGCCAGAACTTCCTGGTGGTCATGCATTGTGCCCTGCTGGTGGTTTTCGTTGCTATTTATGCAGCGTTGGCGCCGCATGTGAGCGCGGCAGATGTGTTTACAACGTTCACGAATGACGGGAATTGGGCTTCGATGGGGTTGTCATTGATGGTTGGGCAGATTACTGCTATTTACAGCCTCGTTGGTAAGTTATCCCCCTTCTCAACCTTGTCCTGGGCTAATATGTTTTTCAGGCAGCGACGCAATAGCCCACATGGCCGAAGAAGTCAAAAGCGCAGGTCTCTCTGTCCCCTCAGCCATGATCTGGTCCTACATCCTCAACGGCATCCTGGCAATGTTCATACTCCTCGCCTACCTCTTCACCCTCACCTCCCCGGACGACGCCCTCAACGACCCTACGGACTACCCCTACATCTGGGCCCTCAAACAGGCCCTGCCGGACTCCACCCGCGGTGTCACCGCCCTGACCGTCCTCATATTCCTGCTTGTCGTCGCTGCCAACATTGACTACAACGCCGCCACCGCCCGGCAGACCTGGTCCTTCGCCCGGGATAAGGGGTTTCCCGGCCACCGCTGGATCGCTGCCGTCCATCCGACCCTGCACGTCCCCGTCAACTCCATCGTGTTGACCTGCCTGATCACCTGCCTGCTCGCACTCATCAACATCGGGTCTAGCATCGCCTTCAACGCCATCATCTCGCTGCAGCTCGTGGCACTTATGTTTAGCTAC
The DNA here is from genome assembly GCA_029378395.1 of Mycena leptocephala. Taxonomy (NCBI): domain Eukaryota; kingdom Fungi; phylum Basidiomycota; class Agaricomycetes; order Agaricales; family Mycenaceae; genus Mycena; species Mycena leptocephala. Next base: position 480,662 of record JARJLF010000068.1, on the reverse strand, counting down.
ACCGTCAGTATCAGTTGTGTCCTGCACCGCCGGCTCACCCAGCCGGACCTACTGCCCAAAGCAAGGTGGAGTCTCGGCCGTTGGGGGGTCCCGGTCAACGCGGCGGCCGTGGCGTATGCCGTGTTTGCGTTCTTCTGGTCGTTTTGGCCGGCCGGTACGCCGGTGGATAAAAGTAGTATGAACTATGGGGTGGTCATGTTTGGCGGGGTGGGGGCCATGTGCGCGGTGTCGTATTGGGTGCAGGGGAGACACGTTTATAAGGGGCCGGTGGCGACGGTTGTGGGGAGGGAGGGGGATGCGTGAGGGTTGGTTCCGAGCTAAATTGTACGAGCACATTTTTTTTTACCGGCTTCCTGGCGGCAACCACTCTTCCTGCCCCAGGTCATGGCTTGACCTGTCCGGACCCCCTTGCACTACCTTTATGCACGGTCAGTTCTCTGAACGAACGGGTAGACTGGTAATTCGTACTGATTAGCCCTTTCTTGCCCTCATTTTTGTGCTATTTTAACGTCTGGCCCCCCGACCTCAGGAGATTGGGTGAGTAAGGCTACTACTGACTTGACACACTTTTATCATCACCCTTCACCATGAACAAAAGAAAAGTGAAATAAAACTACAGGGACTCTTCTAATATACTTATAGGCTGACTCACGCAGACTTGCGAATAGTTTTGACCTAGAATCTGGTACAAGTGAGCTGATTCAAACCGAGCAAGCATGTTCCGGCCTTCTCAAGTATAGTCCTACGGAGAAAGGGTAGAGCCAGCCAAGTGAATGTGATCGAGATTGAAAAAGGACGTACGTGTGGGTATATTCGCATGGTAACGGCGTCGAAGCATTCGGGTTTCAAGGCGAGAATCTAAGTAAAATCAGTCAATGAAATGTTGAATGAAATTGGTAGAGACGTACTTACATTCATAGTAATGGCCTTCGGAGGCATCCGAGTCCGGGATAAAGGAAGGAATCATAACGGATCCAGACGGTCAAAAGTTAGTCCAGATAAATCTTGTGTGAAAATGGATTCACAGACTTTGAGTTCCACTGACAAAGTTCTGGGCGCAGGGATTATCGAGGATAGTGATGGGTTCTACTCGAGTAGGATTCAAGTCAGTCAAGATGAATGGATAGAACTAATAAGGCGCACCATGGTCTATATTACATCCGGGGTTCAACACCTGAAGTCTGAAGCCGCCGACGCGAATCTGAGCACTTCGAGTCAGTATGGCAAGAAAGCCAGTAATAAGGTAGTCGGAATGAGTCTTTTGCGGGCCCACTCAAGTTGAGAACATGTAGATCAATTACAAGTGAGTTGACGTTCATTCCAGCCGATAAGCCGAACGTACCTTGAATCACACTAGCATCTTCGAGAGTAGTCCTGCCGGCCGTTCGTGACGCTTGATAGAAAGTGAAGGAATCAAGACGGAAAGTCAAAGTCATTGAAATTGAAGCAAGGACGTACCTCCAAGTATACGAGTATAGTAATGGCTTCGAGAGCATGGTGGGGCCGAATCTAAGAAAGCAAGGTCAATGAAGACAATGAAGGAAAAGAATCGCAACTGACTTAGCTCCTAGTGTACTTACATCCACCTCTGAAGGCATTTGGATCCGAGTTGAACGGTCAATGAAGTACATGCATAATGGATCTAGAAGGTCCAAGGTTACTCAGAACAGACAAACCCTGGGCTCGCAGATTGCAAGGCTGGTTTGCAGTGGCATGCATCAGCGTAGTTTATATTGGCCTCTGAGTTTGAGAGTCCATAGAAGCTCCTTCAAGAGCTGTTGCATTGTGGACAAAAGACTGCCTTGGTCTGACGGCATCCCAAAAAATGCTGTAGTGATAGGGATCAGATTGAGGAGCTGCCAGTGGGGAAAATAGTGTACTCGGCTGTGGGCCCCCAGAATACAAGGGCGGAAATGAAAAGGATTAAGATTAACGGCCAGTATTCAGGCCAGAATTTAGTGACATCCTTGGCGAAGAACCAACGCCATATTGGTCCAAGTGTAGTCTTTTCCAGGAAAGAGACCCAACACACTCTGTCGGCCGTCAAATAGCGGAATGCAAGGCAAAACGAGGGGGGGGGGGCTAATTGCCCTGGCCCGGCCGGAGCGAGGGCCCAGTGCTGCCGACTCCTTCGACATGGCGGCAAGAATGGAGGGGCGTATTCAGACAACAGTCTGCTGTCCAGCAATCAACCACGTTAATGGAGGGACACACGGAAGACAGTTCGCCGACCAGCGAATCAGCACCGTTAATGCGCACGGAAGATTATCTGCCGTTCCGCGAATCTACGGCGAACCTAGAGGAACATTCAGACCAATGCGGATGCCCCAGGATCAAAGTGACCCCTTGGGGTTTGTTGAACACCTTCCTCGTGCGCGGGGTCGGTATGTACGTCGCAGCATACCGGGGGCAACAAACAGCACCGACCACCCTAAAGCGGATCCATGGAGTTCTGTGGGCGGTAGTGTGCATGTTGATATACTATGAGCGTCGGTGGAGATATAGATTTGACCAAATACTTTATTAGCTCCTCTTAAGTTCCGGGCGGTATTTACCGCATTTGAGTCTTAAGTTCTACCTAATCTTAAGTTCTGCTAAGTAGGGTAAATACTCGGAATAACATCCATGCACTTGATATCCACTCGATCTTAAGTTCACACGTCGGTCTTGAGTTCGACCAAGACTTAAGTTCGAAATTGAGATCAGTTCACATACATAAAAAAAGATATATATAATTGAAGAAATTAAGTTCTATGTTCCTGCTACTCGAGTTCTTCTGTAAGTCCCATCGATGGACTGGAGTTGGCAGCACTTGAGTTCTACTATAACAACTTCAGTTGTTTATCAAAGGTCTAAAGCCAATATTTCGTACCTATTTGTAGGCGGCCTCTCGGGTTTCTCCGGACTCTTCTGAACGGAAATGTAAGAGTCCTTAGTCCAGTTGACGTCCATACAGACCTGAGAGACTTACCAAGGTTTGACTTCGGTGGCACCAGTTGCAGCTGCGACCTTCTCATGGGAGAGCCTTGAGATGGGGAAGGATGAGAATGATTGCCCAACAAGGTAGGGTAGGAGAAGGGGCAGATGACGCTCAATGTCGAACAGGCACTTAAGCGGGCTGGGTGGCACTCGAAGTGGCAATCCTGAAAAATTCAAAATGACCCATTGATTGCCCATTGAGCTCAATAAAACTGTACTTGGAAGAGAACTCACCTAGAAGACAGTGGGCCATTTACAGTGTAGCGCCAGGAGGGTTGTACGACGATGGTGGTGGAGAAGAGAAGGAGCCATCTTGATCGCCGCGGCAACTGATGCCGAGTCACTCCTTGTTACATATCGCGTATCTTCGTCTGCTTTTCTTCGCCACCACACCCACGCTCCTCAGCACTCTGACACCCTGCTGCTGCCACTCTTAATTCTCGTCCAGAAATTGCCTCCTCCTTCGGTATAACACTGAGATGTGATCTACTTGGAGCATACACAGGGTATACAAGGATTTTAAATTTTGAGGCCACGAACCACAGTAAATGTGGAGTGGGCAGGACTTGAGTGCCTTACACTCAAGTCATACGGAACTTAAGTTGAGTAGGTACAATAATTGGACTTGAATTTTGAATAGAGCTTGGAACCCAAGTCCACACATGAACCTAAGTGCTCGGGGAACTCCAGTTCGAAATAAAAGAAGGGGTAGGGTAGGGTACCTGTGCACACCTTAAGTTTCAGGCAAACTTAAGTGCGGCTGGCGGTAAATACCGCCGGAACTTAAGTTAAGCTAGTTTTATTTCATTTCCACTGGCCGCTGGTAAGGAGAGAACATAAAACCGGCGTTATAAAATTACGCACGTCGAACTGCACCACTTGAAGAGTGGGCGGGCCAGAACCAAAGGATATAGAGATCAAGGAAAATCAGCGAGAGCCGTTCCACAGCCATCAATCAATGAAAGATCGGACGGTTTAACGTTCACTGTTGGCCAGTACCCATAAAATGCAGGATCCTATGATGGTTTGCCAGCACCGACAAATAGCCATAAATCGAAACCATGTAGAACCATGCTTGGTGGTTGAGATTCAACTTGCGAAGAAGGCTTGTCACGGTCAGTGGAATCAGCAGCTGCGCTGAAGATCAGAGACTCCCAGAAATTGCTGTCTCGCGGATTCGAACTTTTTCACTTGGTACAGAAACCGACGAGGAACCCCATATCACAATATAGCAGGCCGCACAAGAGAAGCCTCATGATCAAGACCCTAGTATTCCGGACTCGGGCAACGCCCCTTCTGGGTCTGACGGAATCATTAACAATGCCGTAGTGTGCGATTGAAACACACCTGGCAAAGACGGCGTTATAAGATGCACCCACCGACGCCCACACTAGCTTGAAAAATCCCGTCGAAGGGACGGAGGGAATGAAAGGGAATCGACTAAAGCGACGAGTTTGGGTGATAAAAGCGACAACGGGCTTTAAGAGTTTCGGGTGATTGAGGAGGGTGCGAACGTCCACCGCACCAAGGATCTCTGCGGCGTACGACGCGTGCTGAGGCGGAGGGCAGAGATGCTCCCAGGCTGGGCAGTGGAGGAGGAAGTGTGCCCGAGTTCCTTTGGAGGCGCCGCATGCAGGGGTGGTAGTGAGACAGCAACGGAAGTGATGTGCATTCAGAGCAGAGAAGTCGGGATAGCATGGAGATATTAGCCCTGGATGCCGAGAAGGCGTACGGGGAGCGCAGGATCAGCGACGGTGCGAGTCATCTATTTCACGTAGGCCACGGCCCGGGGAGGAGACTTTCCACAAGTCCCGCCATCGCTCGAGGTAGACAGTGTTGACGGCCTTTTTACAGGTAGAGAGGGGGACCGGCAGGGTGAATAGTGAAGGGATCCGAGTCGCCGCCTCCACCGCATCATCAGCTATTTCGTTGCCATCGGCACCAATGTGCGCGGGGTCCACAAGTGTTGGCGTTGTGTTGGCGGAATCTTTTGGGAATCTTCAGTATGTTTTCCAAAGATAATATTTTCGACTTTTTGGTCGGAATCAAATCGGCTTGTGAATCCCAGATTCCTTCGTGGTATGCGCCTAATTTTCAAGTGCCGCAGAGTGTTGAACGAGCTCGAACTTTCCGTGAGCGCCTCCGTGAGACAGTACGTGACCATCGTGACAGACGTGACTTTCTTCCGCTGTATCCGCTTCATGATGGCCGCTCACACACACTCTTGGCTCAATCGGACGGGGGTGTGTTCATAGCTCATCTGTGATCCTCCTACTGGTTTTCAGTCTATTTTCATCTGCCCGATGCTTCGCGCTAGCCACATTTACCGGCGACGGCCCTCCTGCACCTCCTCAGAAGCCCGCCGCGACCCATAATCTTTATCGGCGCCTGGGAGCGCGCTATAATTCATCTGGATTTCCATCAACTGCATTCAGAGTCCTGCACCCTCTTGAAATCAGCGAAAATGTGGCCGGAAAACTGACAGGCAAATGCGCAAAGCGCAGGAGAGATCCAGGGCTATCTGGTGCGTCTGTTCGCTCATCATCGTCGTGCTAAACTCTTACCTGACTTTCATCTCAAGTATTGGAGCCTATCGATCCCCCGATTCGCATTTTCCGACGAAATGCGGCTCGCACATCCCCTACGCGCTCTCTCGCGCTCGACATCTCCCGCCGCGGGGGTGCCGAGTAACAGGCGTCTCTATGCCCCGCGCCAAGCCGCGCATTCCGCGCTCATCCGAATCAATATGCAGTAGGCTGGATACTATCACGATAAACGTGACGCCTCCTGGCCACCTCGACGCCCAACGTGCTCACCCTCCCGCGTCGGCTAGATCTCGTCGAGCAACGTGCCCGCACCGCCTTTTCCAGCAAGGAGGCCGGCAATGTCTCCCCCAGCGCGAGATTATCGCGTGCACAACGCCGTCGTTCTCCCGGTGCTGGATCATCGCGCCGCTACGTCGCTGCCTGCGTCCGCGTCCGCGTCCTCGCGCCGCGCATCCATCGCCTTTGCTCTGACGTGCCATTTGCCATGCGGCGTGCAGCACGCGCCCGATGAGCAGCGCATCCGTCACCCCGTTGCACGTCGCACGGGGCTTGACGATCCCTGCAGCACCGGCCTCATGACCTAGCGTCCTGGCACGCGGCGGCCACCTAAATCACTACCGCCGCCGTCACCCTCGCACCTTTGTTACCACCGCCGCCGCGCGCGCAACTGTGGCGCATTCCCCGTACTGCGCGCTCACCCCCGCATACACCGGAGTACCCACACCCCCGTACCACCATGCTCACTGCCCCACTGTCAACCACTTTTGCGCGGTCCGGCGGCGCGTGCATCTGGGGCCGCGCGCCCGCTCGCCGCCTGCTATGTCGTGTAGTTTCGTACCAATCCGCGACCACTCAGCGCCAAATGGGCTTGATTCATCGGCGATCAAGCGGAGACAGCAAAATATATGTGACGATATTTTTGCGTAAATCGTGTTTTAAAGCCGTTCTTGCACGTCAATTATATGACTTGCTACATGAGACGTGTTATATGTATCTTTCCTGTGTGCACCAATATTTTCAGGAATTTTGAGTATAATGTTGTCGTCGTCGTGCGCGACGACGATCAAAGGAATTGATCGCTGGTGACCAGATATGGATGGTCCTAATCGAGGTGCAGCACTCTCCTTATCAGCATGTACCTGGATTTTCTCTGCTATTTCTCTCCTTACACCTAATGTTCTGGACACTTTTCATCTGGCTCTCTATCTCTCGGCGTTCTGCAGCCTGGTTGTGAGTAGTCAGCTCTCCAAATTCATTGTCTTATTAATCCAGATTAGGGCCGATACATGTGGGAGGGCGAAAGCTCTACTGAGCTTAGTTTGGGCCGCCTCACGGGCGCAACAGATGGTTCAAAATAAGACCGTCAAATCTTTTCGCATCTCTTGAAAGCAGCGGGCGCCCTTTATTTTACGGAGATCAAGTGTACCCCGAATCTTCGTCTACAACGCGTCTCTCTCGCGGGGCATTCAAACCGGACCCGCACTGGCGAAATCATTGTATATGGTTTACGTGAGTATCAGACTTCCATTCCAGTGGCGCTTCTCCCACTTCTCCCGACAGGTCGGCAGTACTGTCCAGCATTTCAGTGCTCCGCATTATTTTTGTACAAAGAATACGTACCATGTCTGTCCTGACTGTTCGTAACCTGTCGCTCTCTGACATCTGCCAGATGAGAAACGAGCTTATTGAACAGAGGTGGGTTCCCACTCCCGTTCCTCCTGCCCCGCAAAATGCCCTTTAATGCACGAGTGGTACTTTGCCCATCTTCGTGGTTACACGAGGTCCTGACCCACTCCTCAGATCCTTGGCCTCGTCTCGCTCGCCCTCATCAAGGAGACCACTTGTGATCAGATTTCATTCTTCTGCAGCGGCCTAGCAGGCCCCGCCCGCGATTGCAGTCCGGTCATTCCGAGGTTCTGTGAATCCGTGGGCAACAGCCCTGTACGTACCTCCGCGCGTCGCTGTACTCTAGGGAAAGCCAAACACATCGTGCATGCAGCTGCCCCCAGAAATCAGATGCAAGACTGCATCCAGGAGACGGGCCCAGGAGGGGTGACGGGTGATATGAGAGTTGCATGTGCGTGGTATCACGGACGGCGATGTGGCGAAGGCAATTCACGCCGCGCTGAAACCTACTTAGGCGACATATCCGTGGAGAACATGGGGGCGACCGCACAGATTCCTAGCGTCCAGCTATGCGAGGAAGTGTTGCTCGCGATCAATAACACGTTTGAGGTGGACAACGGTGTGCGTTCATCTCCACCACACTCTCCGGTGGTGCTAATATAAACCACCTTTGGACTGTTGATAGGGCCAGGCGCAAGCGAAGGGGGATAGCTTCGTATACAACTATCATTATTGGCAAGGGGGCTGTGCATAGGAGCTGCCGCATGAATCAAGCGCAATGAGGCTGTCGAAGGATATCACTGGCCATCAGCGGCCATCACCCGACCAGTTATTATCGTTTTCGTTTCTTGTATATACTCCCTCTCTTGATCTACTCCAGCGCGAACTCATTGTAAATGACCCACTAAATTATGCGCGGATTGCCGAAAGAAAAACACAATTCCTATCACTTTCGGATTGGGGTGGGGCCCCCTCAAAAAAAAAACGAAAATTGGAGCACCGATGCGCACCACCTAGAGAACTATTTCCCCTCATTGAAGCATGTTGGTAGCTGTCGCCGTTCCCTCGCTTACAGGCCCCATCAATCCGGGCAGCCTACAAAAAATGGGAGCATGTTCAAGAAAAATTGAGGACATATGCAGGTGCATATTCCATGATTGCCAGCAGAAAGTCAAGAGTGCCTATTAAGTTGCCGCTCTATTCTGGCTATGCACAACAAGCCACAGGTTTTATACCACAGAACGGAGTGGCAACTTAATAGGCTTTGAGAGAAAATCCACAACCCAGACAGTAAAAGGTGGCAGAAGACGCAGACTAGGTATGCGGAGGCGTGCGCGACGCATCTGACTGGACTGCCATGCTCAAAGTAGTGTAGGAGGGTCCGAGACCAGGATAGCCATAGCTGGTGAGCGGGTGTGGGTACGGTCATGTCATGTTGAATGCACCCTCGCGCCGATGCCGATGTTTCTGAGTACGAAGTAAAATCCTACAACTGCGCACCTCTGAGCTCACTCGGGGATTTGGAACATTAATCTTCTCAGGGTCCCCGCAATGGCATTGCTGTAATTTCTGGTGGTCTGGCCTGCATATTCTGCGTACACTGGAGTTGGATATGCATCGCCCGCTGGCAACATTGAAACATCACCGAGGCGGCCCACGCTGTTATTGTCCAAGACCAGTCTCCGCTCATGACCAGTGGATGGTGTGACGTGTCGCTTTTGTATACGCCGGCTGTTCTGCGCTCCGAGCCCTTCGGAAATGACCGTCGTTGCTGACGTCAAAATCCTCAATCGCTCATGCAAATTGCGCAGAGTACCACATCACATTTGATTTCATGTCGCGGGGGAGCAGGCCCCGGGAAGCTTCTGCCAAGGGTTGTCTGAAAAAATCCTGAATTTTGGGCTTACGCGGAGGTGTATTCCAGGCCTAAAAAAGTTTAAATTAGGGGTCGTAGGTGGCAGTGCACCGTAAATTTCGCGCAAAATCGTGCGAAAATGTATTTTTCCAACTTGGCGGAGGAGTTGGCGCTGTTCAAAGCGCAACATCACCGAGTGTCCGAGTGTGTACGTTGGTACGTTGGTGTTCGGATTCATATCGATTGATGGGATCTTGGCGACAACTTTGGGGGAAATTCCTAAAATCTGGGCTCAAAAAGCTTACATCCGGACAAGGCTGGCCGGCTTTTTTGGCCTCAAAAAGCTTGCGAACGGACAAGGAAATTGGCCATTCTCGCTCTAAAAAAGCTTAATTTTCGGACAACCCTTGGCAGGAGCTTCCCGTGGCCTGGGGGAGCGCATTGTGTGCGCAGTGCGCACGGCGCAGGGAGAAAACTCGCCGTCATCGGGAAGAAGTTGGTACACGTTGGAGGCTGCAGGCAATGAGTTGCAGGCTGCACTTTCCTGGCTATCATACGGCCAGGAAGACGGCAACCAATGGGCACGCATCAGCAAACAGGCGGCCCGGCTGATCCGGGCGACTTTTGATTCTTCTGCTCACCGACTTTTCTTCTCTACCTGGTTCTAGCCTTCGCCTCCTAGGTCCAACGGTTTTTGCTCGCGTGGCAGCGCTTCCAGAACCATATTTCCGCCTCCTCCCGCCGCGCGCCGCCGCACCTCGGCTCAAACTTGGGAGTAACAGTACCCAGCTAGTAGTGCAACAGGCCCGCCGAGTCGGCGTTCCTTCACGCCAGCCTGACCGTGGGGTCGATTTGTGCCGCTTTTATTCTGCTTTCGTTGCGTCTCACTCGTATACGGCGGCCTCTTGTGTCGATCTCAGCGGAACGAATTTCAAACTCTGACATATGCGGGACGGCATAGATCGCGCGAAGTGTTCCTCCAAGCTCTCTCTTTAGATCTGCTCCTGTACCTTCGGAAACAAAGCTCTCTATTCTCTCCTCTTGCACTCACCTTTACGCCAACGTCTGTTCGGATATAATGTACCCACTTCTGCAGGCAATACACCGCTGCCTATTTCCTCGTTTCATACCTTCCTATCGCCTCACCTCATGGTCTATGCCTGGCTCGTCATCTGAGAGAGGGAGAGAGGTTTGGGGACAAAACCGAATGGATTTGGTCGCCAGAGCTCTCTCGCTCGGCCCGTGAGGGACCGCGCTCGAGCCGGCTACAGCGAAGAGACAGAAACTACGGAACTACAGAGAAGGGAAGCGGTATGGGTGGGAGAAAATCTAATCTATCGAGCTGTGTGAGTGTGTAGGTAGAGGACGAGGACGAAGAGGCTACCTATCGAGCTGTGTGAGTGTGTAGGTAGAGGACGAGGACAAGAATGGAAATGATGAAAGAGACTATAAATATAGGCGAGTGACAAAGGAAGGGGATTGACGCGACACGTCATGACGCGCCGCGTCGCGTGTGCTCGCTTGCATAGACCGTGTTTGACCCGTCAAACACCTCTTCTATGCCTGGCTCGTCATCTGAGAGAGGGAGAGAGGTTTGGGGACAAAACCGAATGGATTTGGTCGCCAGAGCTCTCTCGCTCGGCCCGTGAGGGACCGCGCTCGAGCCAAAGAGATGCAGCGGAGAGCCAGAGGCTCAAGAGACTGCAGGAGGAGCAGCGGCCACATGAAGACGAGCAGAGAGACTGAGGAGCCGGTTCTTTGGCACGTCAATGTACAACTTGTAGGCATCGCTCCGCCAACGACCAAGGAGTTGAATTTCGTAGTCGTTGTAGCCCGCAAGGCCGGCAGCCGTGGCAGCGCCGCGGCGAAAGCTATGGCCGGAGAACCCCGACTGGTCGAGGCCGATGGCGGTGATGCGTTCTTTGAGCGTGCGTATGAACTCGGAACGGCGGAGGGGTGAGGAGTCGGCATGAGCAAAGAGAGGAGCATTGGGAGGAAGGGGGTGAATGTCAAAGAGATGCTTCATCGCACGAACGGGGCAAGTTGAAGGTGAATTTGGCGCGGCAGCGATAGTGATAGTGACACCGCCGCGGAACGGGTCTGTTTTCGACGCAGGGATGGTGAGCTCCATGTATACGACACCACCTTCCTCGAAAAAACGAATCGAGTCCCGAGTGAGGTGGACAGCGGCGTCGAACTTCTGGCGGTCACCAACTGTAAATTCGCCGCAACGGAGAAATCCAGCCCAAGCTAGATTCTTTGCAGCGTCAAATATGGCGTTTTCAATCTCGGACAAGTCGCCTGCCACGCCTCCAAGCCGGTTGAGGATGTCGAGGGTAATCGGCATTTTTGGCTTCCGGGTGCGGTCGCCTTGAAAGCGTTTGATGCCCCGGACGACGCGCTGCAGGGCGGGAGAGTGGCAGGCTTCGAAAGGTAGGCCAGCGTCGACGTGGAGGGAACGAATGGCGGAGAGGTAGCCTTTAATTGTACTGTGGAGGCAGGGCCTATCTTTGCTGGCGAGATGGGCAGCCCAGGCCATAAGACCGAGTTCGTTGGCTGGGAGCAGCTGGCCTGGAACGCTGTGGAACTCTGGATGGAGCCGAATGAAGTTGAGGAAAGAGCGCTGAGGGGAGGAATAAGTCTCCCGGGTGGATGAAGCAAGTCCGTGCCAGAGGAAAAACGCGACCTCTCGAGGGAGGTGAGCATGCGTCGTATACCACTCGTCTGGGATTTCGGTGTTGAGGACGAGCGTTCGAGGTACGGTGCCAGCTGGAACAGGCGGCTGTACTGGAAACGAGAGGCAGCGTCAGCAAGCGCATTCTCGGATGTGGAAATCCAAACAGCGGAAAAAGTAAAATGGAGTGCAGAGGAGAGGAGTATGATCTGCCGCAACACACGCATGCCCGCCGGAGATCGCGCCGTGCCCGAGTTGAGCCACGCAACAACCGCCTCGTTGTCGCAACGGAAGACGACGTGGGTGCCAGACCACGCATCTCCCCATCGCAGGATCGCCTGCAAGACAGCGTAGATCTCCTTGAACTGGATATCGTAACCGCGGAAACGCCTTGGACAGCGCGAAGAGAACCAGGACGTGCGCCAAATTCCGCCAAGACCCTTGCGCCCACTCGCATCGGTGTCAACGGAAATCTGGGGACAGTCTGGATCAAGGAGCTGAATGCCATTCCAGTGCGCGCTCAGAGTCGACCACCAACCGAGGTCTGACCGGGCACCAGATGGGATGTGAAGATGTGTGAAAGGTGAATCAAACTTCGATGAAAAATCGATAAGACGCCGAATGAACGCCCGGGAATGTGGAATAACCTGCGAGCAAAACTGCAAAAATCCGACAAGCTCCTGAACCTCCCTCAAGGAACAGGTGCGCTTGCGGTGCCACGAGTTGAGCAATTCGCGAAGGTATGATAGCTTGTCGGCGGGCACACGCGCCTCCATGGCGTCCGAGTCCAGGTCAAGACCCAGAAAATCAAGAAGCAGAGTCGGCCAGAGCGTCTTCTCATCTTGGAAGTGGAGCCCGAGCTCTTCCCCAAGAGCCAAGATCCACTCCACTGCCGCGTACGCAAGGGCGGGGTCGGTCCCGGGACGGAAAACCAACCAGAAGTCGTCCAGATAATGACGAAGCCGAGCCGGGACGTGGCGCTGGATGATCCAGTGCAACGCCTCAGCAAAGAGGTTGAAGATGTAGGGTGCGGAGCACAACCCAAACATGAGGACGACAGCATAATAAAACATGCCGTCCCAAAACATGCCCAAATGGTGGTGGTCGGCAGCCCGAACAGGGATGTGCCGAAAGGCATCCTTGAGGTCCAATTTGACCATCAAGGAACCTCGGCCGGAAAGGCGGAGGTCAGAGACGGCCCGCTCAAACATATCATATGAAATGTGAGCTTCAACGTCTGGAATTCCGTCATTGACGGAAAGGCCACGCGGCCAAGAGAGGTGGTTGATCATGCGAAGCTTTCCAGGCTTGCGTTTACGCTCAACAACACCGAGAGGTGAACAGCGAAGTTCAGGAATGGGAGGGGATGGGAAGGGACCCGCGGCGGCGCCTTTCTCGAGGAGAGTAGAGAGCGCGTCAGAGAGGAAACCCGGGTGGTCCTGTGCAGACTTGAGATTTTTGACCGAACGGTGACTTTCAGAGCCGGAAAAGCCAATATTGCAACCAAAATCAATTATCTGGAGTATAGCGGATACAAAAGTGCGGTCAGGATAGTCGCGTAGGTAAAATTCCCATGCGTCGTGATTGAGAGAAGAGGAGACACGCGGCTGGCCGTGATTCATAGGTAGGGGGGAGTTGGAACGGGGAGAGGTATTGGGGCGAAGCGGCGGTGACGCAGAAGGAGGGAATAGGTGCTGGTGTGGAAGACGAGACTCAAAAGTAGAGGAAGATTGTAACGAGGCGACAGAGGCGGAGGAAGAAACCGGAGACTGCTGGCCCGAGCGAGCGAGCCGAGCAGCGTGTGCGCGAGCTCGACGGCTCGCTCTGCCGAAGACCTAGGTCTTCTTGGTGCAGGCTGCGCTATGGTGATCGCCCTCGCATGTGCGACAGACATGCCGGCGCTTGGCGGGGCAGGGTGTCGTCTTGCAAACACCGGTGTTCCAGTCAAAGCAGATCTGCTGCTCCACGGGCAGCGCGCTCTTCTTGGTCTTTGTCGAAGCCGACTTGGAAGAGAGCTGGCTGGGGGGGGAGGGAGGAGGTATAGGGTGTGGGTAGACGAGACGCGAGAGCAGATCAAGATCCGCGCGAGCCCACCCCGAGTAGGTGCCTGCTTTCATCTCCCAGAGACGAACAGTGTGGAACTCGACGTGGTAGATGACCACGGCCGACCACTTGTAGCGCTGGTGCAACTCAGTGAGATGCGAGATGTAGTCCGAGAGGGAACGCGTGATCGCGAACACCTCCCAAGCCTTCCCGGACGACGCGGCAAATGCGGAGAGAATCTCGAAATACTTGAGCAGCGGGCGAATGAGGGAGTGGAACGACGGGAAGTGTTTGAGTGCAAGTGCGTGTTCCGTGGCAGGTGCGGAGGACGGTGGGGCAACGTAATCTTGCCGCGCAGCAAGAGGGGAGAGGAGGCGAGGCAGGTCCAGCGGCGAGAAGGTGTGTGCAGCGATCTCCAAGATGACCTTGGGGTCTACGGAGGGGAAGAGCGCGGGCAACGACTTACCTCCGAAGTCCGTAGCTGCACCAGATCCCGTGAAAGGCGGTATAACCGGCGGCGGCGGAGGCTGGTTTTGCTGCTGGACAATGATAGCAGCGAAGGCTGCGACTGCAGACAACATCTCCGCAGAAAGAGCAGCAGCTGGCGCCGGTTGGGGGGCGGGCGCGGGGGCGTTGGTGTCGTCGGCCATGGAAGAAGAGGACAAAGAGACGGAGTTGGGATCGACGTTCTGATCCGTTGATGGCGACAAAGAGGATTCGGACGACGGTGAGCTGGGCTCAGACGGCGATGAAATGGGTTCAGGCAAAGGTGAAGTGGAAATGGGGGCTGTGGCGCGTGTAAAACGACCCCCCGATCGCGGCTGGGTTAACCAGTGGGCAGACCGAGACGCAATGATGCTCGATGTCCTCGCAGACAGAAAATCTAATCTATCGAGCTGTGTGAGTGTGTAGGTAGAGGACGAGGACGAAGAGGCTACCTATCGAGCTGTGTGAGTGTGTAGGTAGAGGACGAGGACAAGAATGGAAATGATGAAAGAGACTATAAATATAGGCGAGTGACAAAGGAAGGGGATTGACGCGACACGTCATGACGCGCCGCGTCGCGTGTGCTCGCTTGCATAGACCGTGTTTGACCCGTCAAACACCTCTTGAACAGCCCCCCGTTTCACAGAGTGTCATTCCGCGGCACTCACTGCTTGACTGTCTGCCGTTCTGAGTGTACCGACCCAGCCACGCCATCCGCTTGCCTCTCGCTCGCTGGTAGCATCTGGTTCATTCATGCTTCTCGTTCCTCTAATGATACGCCAAGATGGCGTGCCGCCCATTGGCCTTAATACAGAACGGGTCGGGTATTCAGCATCCTACAGGTTTTCTATGCTGTCCCGTTTGTAAAAAAAATAAAACATATATCTCGTGGGGTCGCTACCACCAAGAGGTCGCAGATCGTTGGATCTCGCACATCAACAGCCGTAATAAGTCATGTTTCGAACCCTCCGTCAGCAGAAATAGTCAGCCACCAGAAAGTTAAAGGCATTCAAATCAGACTTTTGACATTTGACTTGTGAGCTTGTACAAGGCCAAACAAGGTCCACTAAAACACGGACAAGCTCACAAGGTGACAAACCTATGTCCGAATTTCACAAGCTTGAAAATCCCGTCCAAATTTGGCATGTCTTTTGGGCGCTACGAGGGCTTCTGTGTAATTTTATGTGTACCGGGGCATGTTTTATGAATTGTGGAGGTTAGTTTCTCTATTTTCAGGTCAATCCCTCCCCTCGGAGGGGGGTTAATCTTTGAGTTATGACCTTGTTCGAGCTTGACAGCTTGTCGCTTAGCGTTGCCAAGCCCACAAGCCGTAACAAGCCGCAAGCGAAATGTCAAAAGGCTGATAGGCTTTGTCTACATCGGTCTACGTGTGTCTACATCAGTCTATGTTGGTCTACGTACCTGGACCGACGTAGACTGACGTTGACAGATGTAGACATATGTAGACACAGGTAGGCAAGGAGGTCTGCTTACCCTTCGTCTATGGGGTAGACAGACTCTCTGTCTACAAGGGGTCAGAACGCAGTGAATCTCTCAGTGCGTGTTTATCAGTACTCTCAGATCTACCGATGTGGTAGGGTCGGAGGGCCGCCATGCGGAAATCCCCTTATATTGCGTATTTACTTTCACTTTACATTCACCCCTATTTACATTACATCATCTATTTGTATCGTAAACAGTGCCACATCACGCAATCTTACGCTCGTACCACCATCTTCACGGCCAGTGCAAGGCAAGCGCCTAGAGGCTGCATCGACGCACCTCGCCCCTTCCTCTCCGGAAAGCCGTCAGTGGGCTTCTAGCCACCAACAACGTCACTTCTTCACGATCCTCGCTCGCACTCGCACCATTTTTGGAATTCCTTATTCTCTTTCGTCGCTCTTTTTGCACTCTACGCCTTGGGACCACTTTCCTATCTTTATATTCAGAATCTGCTCTATGGTTACTGGACTACTGACCCATTTATCGAACCTACGACTCGGGATTTCCCCTCTACCACACCGACAGATTTCAGATGCGCCTTCTATTTACTATATTTGACCCCTTACCTGGCCACCTGAGCATTCATGCCTCAATCTCAATCTGTCCACTAACCCTACGCACGCCTAACTGTGTCAGAACGAAGGCATGCTTCCTAGGAAGGATTAAAGACCCTAAGTTCCCAAATATCCCAACATTTGAGTTCACAGTGAATTTCTTTTGCGCGGCAGTACAACATGGCCAAATAACAGGCTAGTTGGCCACCCTGCTAAATAATGGCCTGAGCTCTCAAATGCCCGCCACTTGCGCTCTAAATCATAGAGGGAGATTGTATTGACTATCTCACACAGTTTTGGTGTATATATGAGGCATACAAAAGGGCAAAAAATCTGGTTCCGACCGATGTGAAACCCCAAAATTGGGGTTGTGAAATGAATGAGCATCCTACAAGTAGAAGAAACACCTAGATGGGCCAACTTAAGATCCAGGCTGCTTAATAGGAAGTATTGGGATGTACCTGGGCACCCAACTCTATTACAAGACACTGGTAGCTCCTCCAAAAAATCTGACTATTAGCAAGACCGAAAATGGGTGGTTTGAGATAATGGCCTGTAGAGCTATCAGAGGTGAATGGATAAAATCTCGGAATACCTCTCAGAATGGAGGATTTGATAGTAAAAAGTACTCTGTAAGGTTCCAGACCGATAGCAGGGCGGTATCGTGTACCGCGACGGTGGCCAGCATGGCAGACCGAAAAAAGCAGCCGTGCTTTCCTGTGTGCATAACCGAGAGTCGTGGGCCCATTACCATCCAGTAGCATTACAGACAGAGGCCCCACCATCGGGGGATCAGAATGAGCCCCAAAAGTCATGGATCGACGAAGAAATGGTGGAGAAATAGCTACGGCAAGTGAGGCGATGGCAAGAAATTGATGTCCCCACGCCTCGAAGTCCGATCCGTGATGCCGTGGCTTTCGATCAACCCATTAGTTTCGGCTGAAATTTGGTCTGGACCTTCGCTGGAGGTCGTACTCTGTTCTTATATCATGCCCAGTCATAATTACCAAGCCCTGGCCTTCTAGCTCCCAAGTGGCCAACTAGGTATGGTGGCCAGGTAGGGGGTCTCAGATAGTACCTCTTCAACCTCGAGCTCAAAAAATCGAGGTGCCTATCTACTATGAAGATAATTTCGTCCATCATCATCGATCCGGCTGGCTCTCTAACGACCGAGCTAACGGCATACATGTGGCGGGTAGAAAGACCTATGTCTACTGGGATAGACAGTTTCCTGGCTGACTGGTTTTCAGCCGTATGCGACCGCGTAGCCCGCCACCATGGCGTGCCGCACATGCAAATGGTGCGAGAGCTGAGCCAGGATGCCAGCAGGATGGCGATGGAAGTCCATCTCCCCGTGTTCCCGATCCTTCGAGGGTTCTCTGCACTTGCTAGAAGCTTACTGACGTCGAACACCACTTCTAGACTGATGCTGTCAAATGGGCCAGAGGAAGACGAACCCATTGCGCCGGCCGTTCCCTGACAGAGGCCTCTTCGAGCGTGGGCCACACTGTGTTCCACTCCCCTCTAACTTAGCCTCAGTCTAGACATCTACACATAGCTAGCCAGATGGCTGAGTCTAGTTGAGTCTAGTTGACCTAGCCATAGCCTCTGTAGCTCTGGCTGGCTCTGCATAACTGGGACGCTTCTGATGGACGTTTGGCATCTGAACCTGACCGCAAAATGAGCAACATCATAAAGCAATAATTCATTTGCAAGATGGTAGATCAGTACTTGATTAAAAAATCAGACAAAGTGTACTCACCGGCACCGCTGCGGCCATCGTGATCTCCGCAACTAACCCTAGGGATGGAATTGTATTGTGGAACTACTTAAACTCAACTGGCAATAGGAAAGACAGTTCGTTTTTGAATTTATGTATTAGTCAATGTGGCCACATTTCGACTTGATTTCGACCAACTACAGGTGTCCTCCGGCATGTTGATATTCAAGGCATCCGTGTTTTCAAAGCTTTCTGCGAGTGCTCCATCCGGTCAGCTTCATCCGTTGCTGCAGCCAGTCTTCATCGTCGTCTGAGTCTAGAACTGACTGGTATTCCGACATAGGTTCTTTGAGGTCACAGTGGGCTGTCCAAGTTCGCCATTGTGGCAAAATAGTCTTCTTCTGACTCAGAAGTTGCACCTTTTTCCCGCAAAAGAGCTACGATATTGTCATAGCCTCCCTTGGATGCCATCTTCAACGCTTTGCTGCCTAGTGATTTTATATCGGCACCGTTGTCTAGAAGGAGGCATACAATGTCGTGTCGAAAGTTACTTGAGCAACTGCATGAGGCAGCGCTCAATGCATTGTAATATTCTCCGCCGCATTCCAGATTGATATCAGCACCATTCTCCAGGAGGAGCCGTACAATCTGTATCTCGCCGCGGTGGCATGCTGCCATCAAGGCGGTGCGGTCCTCACCACCGAGAAGATTGACATCGGCCCCTGCATCCAACAGGAGGCGTACAATATCGATGCGGGCCCTGCGGGAGGCAGTACTGAGTGCGTTGCCATATCCTCCGCCTCTGAGGTTAACCTCGGCACCAGCGTCCAGCAGAAGCCGTACGATTTCGAGGTGATTTCGATGACATGCAGCTGTCAATGCGCTGCCATATAATCCGGCTGGTAGATTGGTATTGGCACCACCTTTGAGCAGGAGGCGTACAATCTCGATGTGTCCATGATGGGAGGCAGCTGCCAAAGCACTACCGTATTCTCCACCTGGTAGGTTTATATCTGCCCCATGTTCAAGCAGGAGGTGCACAATCTCCGTATGGCCTCCCTGGGAGGCAGCAGACAAAGCTGTCTTGCCATCCTCCCTGCCCCCCAGGTCAACGTCAGTGCTATGTGCCAGCAGGAGGCTGACGATATCTGTGTGGCCATTTGCAGATGCGATCCACAATGGAGTAACCCCACCTGGGGGGTTGACTTCGATTCGGGTTGCAAGTAGACATTGCACCCCTTCAATATATCCTTCCCCACAACAAAAAAGCAGCGCTGAGGAGGTCCAAGAGCATCTCCCTCCATCATATGGAGAAAATCTTCGGGAGCGAATGAAAGCACTGAACTGCTCACTTCCGTCTTCCAAAAGACGCATTGCTGGAGCGAATAGAGAGTTTCGATCATGGGAGCGCAACAAATGGTAACACCAATTGACAGCTGAATACTCTGCCAATGGATAGTTTAAAATTGCCAGTGTTTCCAGGTGGTGCGTGCCGAAGTATAGGAGATAACTGATGCATGTTCGAGAAATAAAAGTATGCGAGAGACTTCCACTCAGATCGCGCTTGAATTTGTCCTTGAAGTGCCCAGAAAGGAGGTAGTCCTGCACTGATGCATGAGCCAAAGAGACTGGTTGATTGCCATGACGAGTCCGCGAGTTGATGGAGACTAATCCTTCCAACCAAGTCCAAATCGCTTGGACATTCCCCGCTCGGCGACCAGGTTTATAAATAAATTGCTCTGGCTCAGAGAAATCGAATGCAATGGCATCTGCAAGCTCTTCCAGAGTAATCGCATTTTGGTATCGGTTGAAGAAGATTATCCAGCGGAGGATGGCTTCCACATAAACCCAATCTCTGGGACTAACTTTCTGCAGGAAATGGTCGTAGACCACAAACAGATCATCCGGGAGATTTTCAAGTACTTCATCAAATTGGTCATCCCATTTACAACGAGAAAATTCGACCAGGAGGCATGCAGCCAAGCGAAACCTATTAAATTGGGCTCAATTCCTGGTGATTCAGGAGGGATGAAATGACTGACATTCCCTTGCTCTTGTGCGTAATTCGATCTACAACCTGTTTCGCGTGGGGCCGCCAGAGCTCCAAATTTGCCTTTGTCTTGATTTCACTAGCAATGAAGAATCTAATGTCCTTTTGCGTGTCCTTCAGCTGGAAAATGACACGGGCTATGCCCCTGAAAGCATCTGTGAAGCTGCGGCGGGTTTGACTAGTGATGAGGAGGTGTAATGGACTTTCCGTCCACTGTCGTAACAACAGAACCAGATCCACAAGCCGGTTGAAATCGCCATCATCGCATTCGTCAAGCGCATCAAGAATGATATATGTACGGCTGAGCTCTCTGATTATCTGCTGGAAAATCAAGTGGAGATCCTGGTAACTGGGCAATACTTGTCCATTTAACAACTCGTACCAGTCGTCGAGCAGCCTGTAAGGATGTGGAGACTGGGCCGAGAGCTGCAGGATCATGCGCCGCAGCGCCATTTCCACGTTCTGGGTGTCTTTGGTCCTGCAATCGAAATAAAAGAATGCGACGGCAGGAGGGGCTCTCCCTTCGTGCTTGAATAGCTTTGAACCTGCGAACAGCTCCTTGATCACCATCGAGCTGTAAATCATGTTTTAAAGAGAGATTGGCGAAAGAAGATGTAAATATGACCTGAGTACGCTTTTCCCTGCGCCCGCTGCTTTTAAATTAGACTGGGCAGCGACCGATATGAAAAGAAAATCGCTTACAAGGACCCTCAATCCATAATGATCCCGGATTGTCCTGCCAATCTATGAAATTGTCACCTACAAGCAACCAGCGCCCAGTGCCTTCCTTGCGAAGCTGTTGTGTGTCGTGTTGTTTTCGTTTCATTTCCGGAGGGGATTCCAGCCATTTTTCAAGCTTTTCCACGAGACTGTGGGTATCGTGTCAGAGGAGACGTAATGCAAAGGAATATTTGACCCACGCCATATCGCGAACCTCTTCCAGTGTTTGTGCATCTATGCTCTGATTTATAGAAAGATCGACCAGCCGGTTCGTCTGCAGGAGCTGTGAGCGGAAATGCGATAACGATCTGGCTCGCACGGACCCGAAACCTCGCTCCAAACGAATTCAACTCTTGACTGAATGCATCCATTCCTACGCCGAGTTGATTGCGGTTAGCGAAGTGCGCAAGTTTCCCCCTGTTACGATACTCTTCAATGAACCTAGAAGATTTCTCAACCAATCTATATATCCATGTCATGTAAATGCGAGGATGAAAAGCTGAGAATCAAGACTCAACGAGGCATATTTCTCGAGGTCTGGTTTGAAACGCCCAAGGAGGTTGGAATGGTTTGTCTCCTCCATCCTTAACACGGTGGCACAGATATCACCGGTGAGATCGGCGATGCGTTCGGCAAGGACGTGATGCTTGTCCTCCGTCGCCCTCATTTCCTGTTGAATAGAAATTAGCGCATTTGATCGACACCGCAAGATTTAAGGCATGCTTTGTACGAGTCAATAATTTTGCGCAGAAGGGTGGCAGCTGGTGCGACGAACGGGGCAGCCTGAGCAATATGTACCGCCTGCTCCGCGAGATCAAGAGCCAGGGTGAAGTTGTCGAGCGCCGACTTAGCGACGGCTCCGGATCCGGATTTCGGGTCGCCATCCAACGGCTTGGTGGTTGATGCTGGGGGATTAGAAGATGGCCCAACACGCTTGTTGCGATGAAACCAATCGATGGCCTGCTTGGGCATTGTGGGAGGGTCAAGGGAGGGTGCGACTGGACACGTATGTGGGTGCTAAATTAAGCAAAGAACTGCCATAATGATCCCATCGTCACATGTACACCGTGACACTCTTTCTTCCCGCCATCGTGCCGCGTTCAAGTTCGGCCCAGCCTGAGGCCTGAGGGGCCAAGTAACGTCACGCTTTCTATGGTCGACACTGCGTGTGCATTCGGGCTACGTTGGGCTACGGTTACCATTTGAAATCACTGCTTAACGGAGTCTGAGCCGTGCTCTCACTGGGGGCAAAGAGCCAGGCATGCAGACACCAAGCGCGTAACCCGCATGTAGTTTGCACTAGGTCAACCATGGGAACAAAGCCAACAAAGCCACCATTGACAGGGAAAAGCTGGCTTTGTTGCATGCTTTGTTCCTCTGTGGGGGAACCGGGATAGACCAAACCTGGCACTTACATACATTCAAGTACCCGGCACATTCAACCTACCGGCGGCACATTCGGCCTCGCAGCCGGTACATTCACCGAAGGTGCCACCCCTCAGCGCGTGGCCGGCACATTCGGTTGGCCGCTCGAGCTTTTGAACCACGGCGCACTTGTCTGATCAATCCCCCCTCTGAAATCAAGTTACGAGTCTTGAATGGGGTTCCAGGAAGAAATGCCAGACACCCGATACTAGATAAACTGTAATTAGAACAGGAATCTATAACTTGGTTTGCTGCATCAATAGAATTTTCTTTCGGTGACAACTCCGCTAGTTTAACGAAGTTTAGCTTTGCGACTTTTGGCGAGAAGCTCACAATAGCGATTGTATAGGTGGATTTCGGAGAATCTAAGAGGACTTCATGCAGCTTTGAATGCCTTCGTCGGACCGAGAGAAACCAGATGCATAATCGCAGATTACATCAGAGGAATGTGCCGACAGTACAATCCTACAGTCACTGCGTTCAGACCCCCCCATAGGCACAGGTCTGCCAGATCCCAATAGGCAGATGCGTAGGCAGACCAGTGTGCCAACCCTTGTCGATCCATCTGCCCATCCCTGCCAAGGTTGGTCTAGGTATTCCAACCGGATTAGGCACATATAGTCTCACGTGGGCCAATGTGCCTAGCTGGGTAAATTCAATAACCAGCATAGTTCGTCCTTGTTCTCAATCCAAACACCAGTTTTAATACATTCTTACAGATACGCAAAAGGGAAGACCACGGCCACAGGTTGGACAGATTGAAAGAAATGCTTGATTGCCGAATGATTATCGCGCACATCAATGAAAGATACACCAAGATTACGTGCCAGGAGGTCAAAACAGTAATTACTAATACAGCTAGGGCGAATTGGCGGCCTAATTTAGGCCGCCACCAACCTGGGCCCAGGTCGACCAGGGTCGGCCAAGGTAGGCACACCGCCGTCGGCGAAGATCGGTGAAGGTGGGCAGGCTTTGCGTCGGCAGAGTTGCTAGACCAACGTCGGCCGACGCCTATCAGCATCGGCTAACATCGGCTTGGGTAGGCAGTCCGTAGGCGGAGATCGGTGAAGGTGGGCACAGCTGTGCCTATGGGGGGGTCTGAATGCAGTGAGTGGCGACGAAATGTTCTGCACGCAGTCGTTTTGGCCCGTGATGGCATCAAATCACTTCAAATAAAATTGTACAACGAAATATGAGTGATTTCGAGTGTTTATGCACTATTTAATCCATACCCACTCTGTACCATCGTCTCGTAATAAAATAAACAGTGGTTTTCTGCAAAATCGAGTCTGTGGATTTGAGAGATATCAAAAAATGGTATATGCTATCTCAAACTGCTTGTAAATGCGACCCTATTCATATGTTGGTTGACCCAAATTGATAGGGATTTGGGCTCAGGATCTCTGTTGCAACTTGGTCATTTTCCGTGTTTTTGTGCCATTTTGAGCAGATTTCAGTGAAAATGGCCAACTTGCAACAGAGATCCTGAGCTATCAATTTGGGTCAACCAACATATGGATAGGGTCGCATTTACAAGCAGTTTGAGATAGCATATACCATTTTTTGATATCTCTCAAATCCACAGACTCGATTTTGCAGAAAACCATTGTTTATTTTATTACGAGACGATGGTACAGAGTGGGTATGGATTAAATAGTGCATAAACACTCGAAATCACTCATATTTCGTTGTACAATTTTATTTGAAGTGATTTGATGCCATCACGGGCCAAAACGACCGCGTGCAGAACATTTCGTCGCCACTGTAGGTTACGGTGCTTATACTAGCTATTCCCTAGCTGTATAATTGAGTCGGAGATGAAAACTGGTGCTTCAAACAGGACACAGCAAGATATCAGTGACTTGCGCAAGAAGATTTGGGTGAAGGAAGGAAAAACATCAGTGGTAATTCATGTTTTATGAAGAGCATCAGGAGGCATACCTCCAACGCGGGGATATCGGTTTGTCAGCGACAAAAGTGACTCACAATGGCTCACAAGGGGCATCGCAAAACAGACATCATGGATTGGAATGTCCAACCTTTGATCTTAAATTATATCTCGCTAGCTGCGACTTTTGAAAAAAGGAGATTCGTGCAGTTGAACACGGAAAGATGAGAGAAAATCAGCACAAACAGGAATCACTAGGACGCACCAAAGATGGAGGGTGCACCAAGCGAGTCGGGAGACCGAAGCATGCAGCACGCTGAGGATACATCTGGAATGAATGCATGAAAAAAGGACAGATCATGGTGCAAGATACATAGCATAGCACCGAAACACCCCACCTGGCCCCGTACTGCGCTCCAATCGTCCAACTTTCGGTTGCGCAGACATGCCGCGAGGTGTACCAGTCTTGGATAACCTATAAGTTGCCACGAACTGAAGGAAACTTACCTGAAAATCACAGGACCATGGAGTGGCTGCTTGATGCGCGAAACCCAGTGAAAGTCGATTGGCGCGCCGAGAATATCCGTGAAGAGTTCGTCGGCGTTGCGTGCAGTGTGGGCGGTGGCCGTATGCCTCTAGTTTGACGCGTTGGAGGGGTGTTGGAGCGAGCGGTGGTGGTGGAAAGAAGAAAAGAGGCAGGGTGTTGTCAAAACACGAGATGCCCGAATGATTGGTGCCAACAAGGTGCCAAGCCCGGCACATTCCCGAAACGGAATGTGCCGCCGTTTTGTCCATGCGCGGCACATTCACTCAATGTGCCGCCTATGTGCTGAATGTGCCGGGGTTCCGAATGTATGTATGTGCCGCCTATTGTATATACCCGAATTTAAGGGAGTCCCACTGTTGATGGCATTCCCATCAGCTGCGTCAGCCCCATCATTTCCGGCACAGAGGTGCCGTTTCTCGCAGTTTTTAATGTTCTGAGGTATTCTTGACCTTATAAAACTGAATTTATTGCTGAGGGGAACGGTGTTCCCCCCAGACCCCCCTCCTCCTTAGACTCGTCACCAGTCTGCCATGGACGGCAGATCTTTGCGCAAGCACATTGCCGTAGGCAGACTGGTAGTTCTCGGCTGCTGTGCAAGGGCTGCGCGTGGAGTTTGAAAATTTTCCTTCTCTGCTGCTCTGAGCACAATTGTCGTTAGTTTTAAAAATTTCCAAGGTACAGGTTGCGTTTATTCCACATATCTTGAGATCTGCCTCCTCAGAGAGTATATACGAGACGAATAGGACTGGGACTCGTCCAGTCCTATCATCCGTGTCCGAGTCCTACTCAGTCCCATCAAACAGTAGGACTCGGCCCGTCAAGAATAGGACCCAGGCCATTCGACATCCCAGCAATCAAACACCCATCAAATGCGTGATCCGCTGTTTAAAGTCGGTGATCCGTGAACGCCGTCGGGTGAATCCTGTCTTGCGCAGCTGTTTCTGTGTTTCCCTCTTCTGGTGTGCGCCGCTTTGGCTTGACTGCGCAGACCGAACCGACATCAATTTCGCTGTGCGCTTCGAAACAAAACCATTTTGAAACAACTTGGAACTCGCGACTACTTCATCCCTACCCCTTGTATCGGTTCGCAGCACAGGTAGGGACCTGTGTCGCAATCTTTCATTTGTTTGCTTCAAATTTCGTTTGTTTTTGCCTGTGCATAGTGTACGATAAATTGAAGTAGTTCAACTGGCAAAGACGCAGCCGCCCGCATCCCGAGGCATGTTTGAAGAAGCAGCCAATATATCTCCGAAAGACATTAGACAGGTTGCGCACGAGCCATTGGAGCCACTCAGTGGCTCTCGGACCGTGCGCAAAAATAGCAGGCGAGTGGCTCCAACAAGCCACTCACAGCCATTCACGTCATATTTTGGCAGTGGAGCCACCCGTTTGCGCACGTTCCGAGAGCCACTGGGTGGCTCCAATGGCTCGTGCGCAACCTGTCTATTAAAGCATACAGGAATTTCGTGAGTTGTCTTCAGCTTGAATTCAAGTCCGATAATTATTCCACTCCAGGCATTTCCGGCGGTTCTGAGTGACCTTATCAACGACCCTTTTTTTCTGCGGAAAATGCTACTACTTGGATTACATCGCGAGGCTACCAGCTCTATCTCCTGCAAGATGAAACGGTCATTTCCCCGTCACTGTATAGTCCCGAGGATGCATCTACGAAAGAATTGAGAGCTTACCGCACCTGTGTACGTCTTGCGGTTTCTCGCGTATTTGGAATGAGACTCAGGTTTTGCCGGCACGATTCAGATGGTTGGCGATGACTTCCTGGGTCATGGCTTCTTCAGCCTCGAGAATACAGCAGCATGGATTAATCCCAACACATTTGAGGCTTATATGACTGACAACCAAGATTCCTTTGCACAACATCGTTATCGTAGTAAAGACTCCACACCATTCAGTTTGCGACCACCCTCCCGGGCCGAATCATCCATTTATCGTCCTGGATCTCGGGCTAGCAGCAGGGTATCGTTTGTGCCATCCTCTCGTGCCAGTTCACCGGTCTCTTGGGCAGCATCTGATGCTGATTCGCGTCCGCCGAGCGCAATGTCCGATACATTCAATGACCTTGGCGACGACGAACTGCATGAGTCTAACACACACTGCATTTTGACAGGGTCTGGACCCACCTTAGCCGAGGTTTGGCGAGGCCGGCGCGAGGTGCCTCGGCAGACCTAAGCGGCTGTGTCCAGGTCTGCCGAGGCACCTCGCGCCGGGCTCGCCAAACCTGGACTGATGGGGTCCAGGCTCGGTTCTAGGAACCATCAAAATGCAGTGACAGTTCAGTTTCTGCGGTTGGTTCGGTCGCCATCAGTGGAGGTATCCATCACCACCATGGAGCGTCCTGTTTCTCCTCCTCCCTCTATCTCCGGCAACATTGTCCTCCCGGCACCTGGCCCGATGCGAAAGGGCAAAGGTAAAGGCAAAGCGAAAATCAAGGAAGATCCCCGAATCACCATCACTCGAGAGCTCAAGGTCGATGAGATTATTGATCTCTCAATTGTTCCGTCGACGTTCTCCGTTCCCCGCCACCCAACTGCCCTTCGGATCGATCTTTCGAAAGTTGAGGGACACCTAAAAACTGCAACTGGCAAGCGTTTAACACTTGATGCATATATACGAAGTAAGTTATTTTGACGCTGAATCAGCTTCTGTTCTGATGTGTTTCCTCAGGATCAGCACTCCTGGAGGGGATTATCGGGACGCCCCAAGGGTGATGTTACGGTTTTTGGCTTCGACCCTGACCCGGCCAAGGGTTTCAATAGTCGTCGTTGCCCTTTGTATTGCAACGGAGTCAAAACTTGTGAATACTTTGAGACCCTCTTCTCGGGCTGTGAGCGGTATGAACCCGACGAAGATAGCATGCGAGAGCTATGGGAAGGTGAACTAGAGGCAAATCAAACAGAAGCTGCATTGACTTTGGGCATTATAGCACGGTAAGTAGCTCCCTTCTTTCGTTTCCAAGTGCTGTTAGATCTAACACTTCCAGGTTTTATGCCCGAGTCTTGAACTCGAAATGCAAAATAAAATGTGATGGTGTACCTATCCTTTTTAATTTGAAGGTCAGTCTCGCATCCAAACATTCCCTTGCTACCTGATGCTTGTCCCAGGACACAATGAAATATGGAAAGCGCCAATGTGTTGGATACTCAAATTGGTCTATCAAGGAGAAACTCCTCCATCGTTACGAATTTATCCCGCCAAATGTCCATGAGGATACATTCGGATATGTTTTTCACAACAATCGGCGCCTTCCACCTGGCACTGCTGCATCCCAGTATCACCCTCTACAACTTTATCTACTGCCACGCAAAATGTTTCGGTCCCAGGGAGCGCAGCGGCGGGAATATCAAGACCAAGTGAATCTTGAATGATCTGCTCCAACGGGACGGCGCTATCATCTGCTGGCGCAATGAACAAATCGTCCTCGGGGTCAATTGCTGCAATTGTCTCAGCTTCAATTTGTTCTGCGACCTGTAAGAGTTCCTCGTCAATTTCAAGAACGTTGCCGATCTTGTCTTCAATCTCCTTTCGGAAGTCCGGATGGTCCTTCAAATATTTGCGGTACGCCGCCTTGGTTTTCTTGGAGGTAAGGCACTCAGCGCCGAGATTGTACTCGCCGACTTCGCATTACTGCCAGGCCTGAAGAAGGAAGATGAACATCGGGGGCTGAAAATGTTTTGCAATCATACATACCCGTTGATTCAATTCACGCCCCACTGGCCCTTGAGCCCAATTGTACAGATTCACAATCGGCTTTACTGAAGCACCGCGCAGAACAGGGAGAGATGTGGAAAATGTTACTTGCTCCGGAGTCAGTCCGTTCTTCAGTTGTTGAGTGTGGCATTCGACCAGCCAATTCAGCGCATCTTGCTTGAGATGATGCTTGAACGGACGCTGAAGACCGACATCAGCAGGCTGAAAAATTGGTGTGCCTACAAGAGATGTTAATCAAAGATAAGGGAAGAAATATCTGACTGCTTACATCGTGCCGGGACAAATGTCAGGAATATATTAGGATACTTTTCGCGGAGGAACGTGCGGAACTCTTCGCCGATATGAACAGGATATACGTCGAGGTCGAGAATTGCCTTTTGGTCGGCCTCAAGACCAAGATGTTCGATTTGCGAGAGGATATAAGGCTTGAGAATGTGCTCCACCCACTCCGCCATCGTTTTGAAGGTACTGAAATGACTAGTCTTCTTCTTGCTCTTAGCGAAGGCGAAGTGGAAATCAAGTGCCTTTGCCTCGGCCATACCCTCGGCCTTGTCCGTTGGCAAGGAAGCTTTGGACGCCACGGACCAAACTTGCTGAAATGGAAGTAAATTGCCGGTCGGGGTGCTTGCCACCGCAAGCGTGTAAGCCCGCTTTTCGTCACGACCACTGGTGTCGACTTGGCGAACCCCCTTCGTGTCGTACATCTAGTTGTTGGCAATCATGAGCATGACACCAGTCTGGTCCATGTTGATGATCAGCTCCGGTGGTATGTCGTAAAAATTGACAAGATGGACAATTCGGAAGAACACCTTCTCACAGAGCTCGTGGGCATTTTCGGGGAGATGGCTGGCGGCGCGAGTTCCGTGTCGAACAGACCAATTCATGACGCTTTCCAAAAAAGCGCCGACATAGCTTTCGCTGCATTTGAATGTCTCGAGAGGCTGGGGGCACTTCTCCTTGATCACGCTGATGATAATCGAGCGAGAGAGCAGACGGAGAACGGAGATGCCAGACTTGCGAAGCCCGATCAGCTTTTCTTTGATGATCTCGACAATTTCGGGATATGGGGATAAAACACCGACGCGTCCGCTACCCGCAAGCGCATGCCGACATTCTCGAGAGTCTTCTTCGACCAACGCCTTCTGTTGTTTTTCGAGATCCACTTCTCCACCGTCCCTTTGTGGAGTCGACCATAGATGACAGGGTTCTGGCGTTGTAAGGTACGCACGATCATGGTTGGCGACCATCCGACGCGCGGTGCAATGAGGTTTATTGGAGTGAAAAGGAAGGGATGGTACCAGTTTATCCGCTGGTGCCTCGACTGAATAACACCGTTCCTCTTTCCCGTTCGCTTCTTCTTCCAGGCAGCCCCATCTGGGCGAGAGACTTCGGCGACGTTGAGACCAGGATCGGCTGCAGCCGGCGCCAAAATGTGAGAATGTGGAATCCAATGGAATGGGGGGGATAGCGAGAAAGTTTTTTTATTCGTGCTCTCTCGAGCCCTTATATACCGTGGAGAACAATGTACCTAAATAAATACAAATACATGTTGAGGAACAATGGTATCCAAGAAGTAGAGTTTCAGACCAGCTGAAACTGCTCAACGGGCTGTGCATCTCTATGCACAGCGTGGCCAAGTACGTGGACATACATGTCGGCTTGTTTCTCCAACACAAAAGACCAAGGGTTTTATCCTTGACAGCCTTGGCGACACTCGTGCCGTGGGCCTTTTTACGGTCCCGAAATCTCTGCTGTCGCACACGACCATCCTCCCTCTTCTTCTCAAGGGCCCGAATCTTCGCTAGCCGCTCACGCTCTGCTGCTGCAGTCATTTTATCTTTGGCTTCCTCTGCATGCTTCTTCCGCTGTGCCTCGAGTTCCATTGGCGTCAGCTTCCTACACCCAAGCTCGAAAAGGGTCTTTTGGTGTTTGGGTGCGGACGGGGCAGCGGTCGCAGTGGGGGGATTTTTCGTAGAGGCAGAGGTGGCAGCAGAAGGAAGATTGGGGGAGGGAGGAGAATTGTCGTCGTCCGCGGTCAAATCAATGGTGGCATGCCGTTTTGCAACTTCCTGGGCTTCGACACTTCAATCTCGTCCTCGGCGTCGCTATCCAGCTGTCTGTGAAAAAAGAAACAGGTCAGTTTATATTGCCTGTCGTACAGGGAGGAATAAAAAAACATACCGCTTTTTCGGTGGAATTTTGGCCCCCGAGTCTTTTGCTGCTTGAATGAGTCGCTCAACCCAGCGGAGCTGATGACCGCGAGCATCCGGAAGGGACTCCGCCTTCACGACCGTGTTGATGAAATTTGTCAATGCCACCAAGCGCTTCCCCCGCTCAGTGAATAGCAATTTGCTGCCGTGGAGGTTGTGTGTCTGGAAACAGACTTCGAGGCTCCGATTGAAAGCATAAATTGTTCCCTCGTCTTCAATATCCTCGGGGTCAAGATGGAAATGATATCTGGACTCGGTGGCAGGTGGATCCAGAGGCAGAGACTCCGGTAAATGTTTTAAAAGATCGGCGAGATGGTTGATTTCTGTATTGAGCTCCTGTGGAATGCCGACTGGCTTACTGGGCCCAACGGGTTGAAGGGCCATGAGTGCTCGGAAGGAAAACGATAGCGAAGAGAAAATGAGATTAATTATTCTGGTGCACAACTCTCTACAGCTTCGAACAATGGGGGCTTGCGCTTTGGAGGCCATCCTGTCGCCTAATTTGGCATCTGTAACGCGTAACTAGACCTCCGTCGCTAATTTCTTAAAATTGGCGGGCGTAACGCGACCCCGGCCGTCGCTACCATACACGCCCCTACAGTACTGTCGAGATTTTGAGACCTAAAATATATCGCGAGTCCAGGCACAAAAATATCGCGACAAGTGAGATGAGATATACATATCTGTACCTCCCTGTAGTGAAGCAACGGTCACGGTCACGATGGGGTCCGTTGCGTTGCTTTTTTTTGGCGGGGTCACGGTCACGATGAGTTTCGTTGCCTTTGAATCACCGTGACATGTAAAAAAATCAAAAAAGATTCGAAAATAATATTGTGAGCTCTACTACGAGGGGTCTTCGCCGCTACATTCTTCAGAATCATCGTCATCAACTCCATCCCCCGATCTAGCACTGAATTCCTAGATTTTAGTCCACCTCTGACCTTTATCATTAAACGCCCAAATATCCTCCTCGGCATCTGCTCTCGATAGTCCCTCTATTGAGTTCTCCTCAATAACAAGCTTGGCAGTCAAATCCACAGATGGCATGTCCAGCGGCAGAAAAATAACCCCCCATCTCGAGCCGATCATTGTCGAAATAAAATTGCTAGCGGGAATGAGGGGGTTCTCAGGGAGAGATGCCGGAAGGTTGCGCAGAAGGTTGTGCAAGTGAGTAATTCGAGAAATAAGCTCCTGAGGTGGGCCTTTGGGAATTTTGTCTGCAGTTTGTTTCGACATGGTGTGTGCGGAGAGAAAATGAGATTCAAAGCTCATTCAAAGCACTTTCAAAAATTATTTCCTATCAAGTCCACTGCACGCACTTCATTGTTCTCCAAGTCCTAGTTCTAATTTGCCACCCAGGTCCACATTCACATTCAGCGTTGCCTTTTTGAGCAACGATCACGGTCACGACAATGGCCGTTGCCTTTTAAAATGCAACGAAAATGTCACGGTTGGCCGGCCGTTGCTTCACTACAGGGAGGTACAGTATCTCGAGTTTGAGCCGAGATATATCTCGAGTTTGAAATGAGTGAATCAGAGATATATCTTGAGTTGAACTTTTTCATATCTAATTCTTGGTAGACCCATGGACGTTGTCCAGCACAGTGCCCGAGCATGTGCGCTCGCCCCCTGACGTAGTGAGCGGGACGATGGCGCGCACGGCGGCGTCGCGTCGGTCGTTGCTCAACATTCGGATCATCGCACCGATATTTGGTGCTGTATTATAGCGCCATCCGACGGCAACTCGGCAGCCTTGCAACAACCTTTTCCCCACGGCTCAACTTCACGTCGGAACGATTCAGCTTGGCTGTCTCAACGTTCAGCGACCAAAGGCGGCTTGTTGCTATGAGAATTCTTGCCCATATAGAGTCATGAGCCCACATTTTCTCGAGCTGCACGTCAGCCTCAAAAATTAGAACCGTTCAAGCTGAATCATTAAGCTCCGAAGACATTGCCAAGCCGGCGCAAGTGCGGGGAGAATGAAAGTCCATGTGCCTCGTTGCTGGGCCAATTTCGAAGCATTGTCGATGCGGATCGCGCTGTACGTGGTCTCACTCCCATTTAGACCATTTTTCTTTCACATTCGACCTTCCCTCTCTGCCATTCGCTGATTAGACGCTGCAAGAGTGCAAGCGGGGGGGAAACAGCACGGAGCACGCCAAGTTCTATGAGGAACACATTGAAAGAATACTCTATTGCATATTGTTTGAGCCTTCTATGTGCAGGTGTTCCACAAATAAAGCTACTTGTCTTGACGTCTAAAGGAAGGCAAAAACTTTGCGACACTATTGGATGAATAGAATTTTGGCCTCAATCTCTGTCACTATTTTGATGGGGCACTTCCCTTTCGAGGTGCCAGCTTTTTTCACTTTCTCCAAGAAACTCTCTAAAGTGGAGTGTCTGAAGAAGAAGTTTTCAACAGATCTGGTGCATTCCAGGTCCTTCCTTCTGAATTGGTCGTAATTGCTGGCTTGACATTGGCGGTGCATCACATTTCAATGTTCTTGTCGGGAGGACGGAATAGACTGGAAGGGACATTACCTCAATCTTCCTGTATTACTCCGACTTGGGCAACTTTCTGGTCTGTCCTGGTGTGACCTTGTGAGACTGCAATGGATTCCAGCATGGCGTTAATCTGCTAGTCAAGCTTCCTCATGCAGCATCGACAGAAATTTAGGAGAGGAAAGGGAAGACACATACAATGGCAGCATTGTCACGTCGGTTTGGCTTCTTCAAACGCAGTCTATACGAACTTCTTAGCATGGTCCACCATCACGGATCAAATAGTTGTCCATGCATGGCTGTCTAGCGCTGATTCCAAAAGGTTGCCTCGTCACTCACCCTTATGCTGGTTCAAGTATACCTACGAGGTCGACTGTCACATCTTCAACTGTTGCATCTTGTAAGCACTGCTGGTGAACAGACCCTCTTAGTTGGCTAGGCGAGGAACAGTGCTCCTCGTAGAACGTCCGTTGGACAAAGCAGCTGCCCTTGTATGTACTAGAGCAAAACTCTCTGGGGATGTGCAGAGCTTTATGAATGTGTTGGTACCTAAATGAATGCAAGTGGATTAATTCAATGAAAGCACAATCTGCAGGATCGAACAAGACGGTTTAGAAAGGTTCCTGTCATAAAATAAGCCCCAGAAAGACCAAGATAGAACCAGGAGCATGAGTGGAGCATGAATGTTCGATCAACGAGCCAGCAACTTGCAGGGCTACACCGCTATGGCCTTTGCAAATGTAGGCTACACCATCATTGAGTTACAGAACCTACTAGTACAGAACGATGATTATCACAGCAACAAGCCGCCTTTGGTCGCTGAACGTTGAGACAGCCAAGCTGAATCGTTCCGACGTGAAGTTGAGCCGTGGGAAAAAGGTTGCTGCAAGGCTGCCGAGTTGCCGTCGGATGGCGCTATCTGTATTATTTCATTCAATTCGACAGGGGGTGTGACGTGTGACATGTTGAACCAATTCGTCACCTCGTCAAGCCCCAGATTTAGCGTGACAGGGACCAAAAATTCGTCAGACTCCCCAATGCTTTCCAAATGATATAACAACCTCAAAAAGCTGGTTCTGACCATTTTCACATTGATCTGGGCTCCCGCACTCGGTATGACTACTTGTGCATGTTTTTACACCTTAATCTCGGTAAAATTTTGCTGGAAACTCATGTTTCGCCAGAGAAATAGAATAGTACTGGCGCGGGAGACCATATTCTCACGTTTTCCCATTCGGAAAATATTTTTTCACCATTTTACGCGATTTTAGAGCCATTTTCTGGAACGACTGTGACATCAAAGATATTCGTCAACCACTCTTGTGACGTGTGACCTCGACCAAAGTTCATCGTCGTCAGCTACCCCTGTGATGCGTGACCGACGAATTGAATGAAATAATACAGTAATACAGCACCAAATATCGGTGCGATGATCCGAATGCCAAGGCCCACCGGGCACCCCTGGTACCTCCTCCCGGACCGGCAACCTGCCCTCCCTGAACGCCCGTATTCGGACTGCAGCATAATCATTACATTATCGTGCTACCGTTCTGCGGTACTATATATTACGAGTCACTTCGTTGACTTTCAACCGATATGTCTATTATCCATTGAAGTTAGCTTGTCCGTACGAGTTCCAAACGCCCTTACCCGCAGAAACGCATTCGCGTCGTCCAGTCCAGTAGGCAACTCCACATCTTCCCTCTGCATCACCACCGTGCAAGTGATCTGTTCACCTCTGCTCACCACGGGGCCTCCAACCGGCTGGTCTGCTGTGTGAGTCAGATTCAGGCAAAGAATGTAGGCATACATCTTTCGTTGACACTGTTCCTTGCACAAACAGGAATCTGTTTTGGGACCACACCGTTTGTGACATGGTCAGCTAGAAAGGTCAGCCGAGGGTCCATCCAGGACGAAGCACTCACCCTCGGCGTGTCCTTCCTATTGACCTCCAAGACTTTGTCTAAAGCCTGAATTTGCCGCGCAAAGAGGACCTCCTTACCCGGCGGGCATTAGGGTGTTTCACGGTTGGCATTTTTGGTCCAACTTGGGCTCCAACTTGGCCCTCAACTTGGTCCAAAATTGGCCAAGTTGGAGGTCCAAGTTGGAGAGTTAACTGTGAACGACCAAACAGCTGATTTTGTCGCGAATTCGTGAGTTGGGCGTTACGTATCCTGATTGATGTGAAACAGCCGCAGTTAGCCGAAGTTGGAGCTCCAAGTTGAGGCCCAAGTTGGCCAACTTGGATGTCAAGTCGAGCTCTTGTGCACGACTTGACATCCAACTTCGATTTCGGGCTCCAACTTGGGCCAAAATCCTAGCTGTGAAACACCCTATTGTAAGACCCAGATCTGGCAACGGTCATTGCTATGCCGGGCACGTTAGAACTCGTTTACCTCTGAGTCGTTCTCGCCGCGGAACAGGTCTCTCATGATGCCGAAGACTGTAACTTCCATAGCTCCGCCTCGTGCACCGTAGATTCTAGTAAATGCTTCGCGTCCATCGCGATACTTCGACGAGAATTCGGGGTCCAGCACGAAGTCGGAGCCATAGTCGAGGTCCGCAATCACTGTCGACATGGAAAGCAGGAAATTCAGGAGGTCAGGGGTTACAATCGTTTCAGTTGTCGACGACCTCTAGATACATTCCGTCCACATTTACAACGTCTAAGATATATTTCTCTCAATCTGGATCTTCAGCTTCCTCCATAATAGTGAGGAGACAGGTCACGAATACAGCGGCGCCGGCAGGGACATCGTAGTCCGCTGTATTGAGAATAAGTGTATTGCCGGCTGTACGAGAACGTGAGGAAACTGTTCAAGTGTAAAATCAGGCGTACGGATCTCGGCGGGCCAGCCGTGGAGCTCCAAAACGTGGCTCAGCGTCAAGAGCTGCTCGTCGAACCGGATGCCAAGTTCACGCCCCGCAATGCTATAGGATTCCCACTGGGGCCTCACAAGCTGGATGACATCCTTTCGGTCCTGAACAGTGTGAGCCACGCGACGTGCAAGCAGACTGATCTTACTGTTACGCCGAAGACGATGCCGAAGACGATGAAGGCCTCAACTACGCCGAAGACGAATGTCACTGGTAGTGCAAATTATATGTTTATCCGCATCCATGGGTGTCATAGAAGAAATTTCCTGTGCGGTCCCGCAGCGGATAAACCTGTAAAACTTGTTCAATGTGAAGGACCGGATCACACCGACCTGCGACGGCCCGGGTTCATTTGAGTACAAAATTTTGAGCATCTTTGCCGACGTGATAGTGGTTGTAGACAACGGTGTTTCAATTCGAGTCCTATTCAACCGTCGTTTACCCGACAGCCTTCGCAACACAAGTAAATATCGTGACCTACGACAGTCGGCACTGCAAGAATGGTCCAGCAGCCTAGCGCGCGCCGTGTCTTCTCTGAAGGATGGTGCCGCGGACAAGTCATGAGCCTTAGCAATGAGCATAGTATCGTCTTTCGTGAGGAACCGAAACGTGCGCACGAAGTCTGCGGGGTTGTTACAAGACAAGACACAAAGACCAGCCGAGTGTTCCGGAACCTGGAGAGTAGTGCCGACAAATTCGTACCAGCTTTCCAAGTCTGACGATGAAACTGTCTGTGACGATCCGATGGACGGGGCATTTACACGTCGATGAACAATGAACAATGGAATTTGAATCCAAAACACGAGACGTATTATGGTCTGCAAACAGATTAGCATTGCTTCTGGATTTTCGTCCGTACTCACTGTGCAACAAGACCGATGGGTCAGCGGGACTCGGGGAAATGGTAGGCGTCTCAGACAACGCATGGTCTGAGTCGTCATCTAATGAAAGTTGAAACGGCGCCGATACGATGTTGCCGAACCTACCGGAATAAAACAGGGGCTCCTGGACGGTGCCCGGCTGGGAATCCAAACCCTGCCCTTCCAAGTCGGGACCGATGAACGCAGAGTGAATTTCAGAATCCGGAGTGACAAGATGTTTGTCAACGGGAGTTGGATCCGTTGAGCTACACTCCGCGTGATGAGCAGATTCTGACGGTGGCTCAAGCGGCGTGAGCGAGGCGGAACGGTCTTCGTAGTGGGTTTTCTCTGCAAAACGTAAATGGACAGAATCTGGCCGGGGAGCAAACACTAACTTGGAAATCGTTCAGGGCCGCCAGATTTTGTATCAGCGTAGGACATAGGATCTTCGTCGTCTGTGGATGTCGCCTTCAGTGGTTGACCTTGTACACATAAGGCAACTAACCGGGTGAAAGGCGAGAATTTTGCAGATCAGATTGCACCTGTTCGTCGTAGTGTAGTAGTCGATGAATACACTAGGATGATTTCCTGGTAACGGAGGAGCCCGTCTTAGTTCCAGAGGGTCCAGCTCGTCGACTTCCATAACTGTAGGGGAACGTTGTGCAGGGGTTGAGTTTATCTTGAAAGGGAACGGTGAGCGAGGACAGGATTCGGGAAGGCAATTGAGGAGGGCGTAGGCGATCAGACGTAAAGGGATGAAGTTGGGGGCTAATTTCACAATTCCGCACTGGTTTATTAGATTCTAGTGGACGGTGCAAAGGTTAAGACCTTCTGAAGTAAGAAGGTCTTAAAGTCTTCCAAGTCTGCGCGAGACTCCGATGCATGGATGCACCGCGGGAGTACACCGCGACCAGGGCTTTGATTTCAGGAGCGCAAGTCACAACGTCAAATCAATCAGCCAAATTGGAGCCGGGCCGGTGGAGGCAGTGCTATGAAATACGTTAAGGGTCGTTATCCGTATTAAAGAGACCAGATGCTGTGCCGAAGAATGTGCTGTCCAGTGGCTGTGAGCACAAATGCATATTACTACCTGCCAGAAAACTTTATTTATTTATTTGTTTATTTAATTTGACATTTGATGGTACGATCGGTGCACCGGAGTCGATTCTTCTATTCGTGTTGGAGACCTGGATCCGTAAACGGTACCAGGAATGTTGAGCAACGACCGACGCGACGCCGCCGTGCGCGCCATCGTCCCGCTCACTATGTCAGGGGGCGAGCGCACATGCTCGGGCACTGTGCTGGACAACGTCCATGGGTCTACCAAGAATTAGATATGAAAAAGTTCAACTCAAGATATATCTCATTTCAAACTCGAGATATATCTCGGCTCAAACTCGAGATATGTATATCCCATCTCACTTGTCGCGATATATATTTTAGGTCTCAAAATCTCGACAGTATGCATTGATATATCCAACGTTGCTACTAGCTAGGGAACGCGATATTTTTCTCAAGTGGTCGCGACCCTACAACATGCGAGGCACGAGCACCAATATTGTTGTAGCGTCTGTCTATGAGGGACTATCGCGACCCCACGAGATATATGTTTTATTTTATTTTACAAACGGGACAGCATAGTTTTCCGCCTTCTTTGCCTGTACGCTCTCTCACGTTTTCGGCCCGAAATACATTCCTACCAGTTGTCTCAAGCCAGATCAGTGATGAAGTCGTTGCTACGAATCCGACGTGACGTCTTGCCCAAGTTGGTCACGGCGTTTTCAGATCCACAAGAGCGGCGCAACGACACCGGGCTTGTCTGGCGCACTTGCTCTTACCCCCACACCGTTCTCAAGCCACAAATGCGACCCCGGTGGTGCCTTCCTTTCTTTTTCCTCGCGGTCTCTGCAGTGCAGAGAAATCATACTATCGATGATACAGATCCACTGGTGCACTATTTAGAAGAGGGATTCGCCTGTCGGGGATGCGATGACAGCGCCAGTGCAGACCTTGTAGCATACGTAGGGTTCAGCCGCAACAACTTGTTCAATCAGACGTTCTCGTGGATTGACTCTAGCAGTCCACTGCAATTCTCTTTCACAGGTGTGTTCCCACAGGTCATTATCTTTGACCCCGTCGACGCTAACCAAGTTCTGCCAGGCACTGCGCTCTTCATTTTCATCGCTGTGCCTGCCGGTATCCAGCTCCCCTCGTTTCTGGTGTCTATGGATGGGGAATCTTCTACCTCCGAGACGGCCGGAATCAACGCGAGTCCAGTCACGCAATACAATCTACTTGCGTACCAAAACACGTCGATGTCGAATGGTCCACATATCTTTGGAATGTCGTCCAAGTCGGGGGATTGGTTCCTCGATTATGCCGTCTACAGGTACGTTCGGACTCTTTCCACATCGTTCATGTCGCTCACTTCGGGTCTAGCACGGGAGATCCTGATACTGTTTTGAGCTCCGTTTCCTCACCCGAGGGTCTGGGCGGTGCCACAGCCTCGGTTGGTGGCGGCTCCTCCCATACATCGACGCCGCAGCCATTACCCTCGGATACATCCAACGCCAAGAATAACAGGTCTGTGGTTGCGATCGCAGTTGGGATTGCTGCGGTCATTGCCGTGATATCTGTTCTCGTGGGCGTGTTCCTGTGCAGTCAAGCGCGACGCCGGGCCGCGCTGGGGAGTCCGACCCAGCAGGAATCTGGGCTACCGTTCCCTGATGAGGCTAGGGACGACTCCAAGGCGCGTGAGGGCACGCCTCCCGCTGGCGTAAGCGCAGAGGCGGATACTGCAATCGTAATAAACGCTGCTGAGAGCGAGCTCACTTTGACTCCGGTCACGGTCGTACGTGAGGTGCCACCCCCACCCCCGTACTCTGAAGGTCTATAACCTGTACAATGGTTCTAATTCCACCAACCTTTGGCAGCGCCTGGTTTTTATGGAAATTGGTTTTTTTTTCTGCTTCGAATGATTCAATCATGGTTCGGTACATTCACGAGGGATTATTGGATTCCAAAGGCACAAAATTCAAGCAACATTCGGACGTGGAAAGTCGTGTCTCGTACTCGCTTCCTGGACTTCCAAGACAGAAGGCTCGATGCAATCATCCACTGCCAGTGAAAATTCAGAATATACACGAGAATATTGGATTCGAAGGATAGGAGATGGATGATGCTAACCAATTAGTCGGACGCAGGGAGTCGAACCCTGTGCTGCAAGCTACTGGGTTCTCCCGCTTTTTTTTTTTTGAGAATGCTCGATGAGTAACGTATCACGCCCGATGATGCCACATGTTCATGTCAGATATTGAGTAGATTTATTCCAATAAGCGAACAACTGACGAGTGGGCAACGCACCTGAAGTAAATCCAATGCCGGGCGTTACTTGAACACCTGATGTGGCTGAGGGTATTTCTGCCTCGTGGTCTGCATACCTCGAGATCGGTGCGCAGCGTGTTCCGAAAAAGATCTCGAAGGAAAGAATATAAAAATGAGTTAACCCAAGCCAACCGAATATTCGGACGCGGGGAATCGAACCTCCGACAACAAGCCAGAAAATCCATTTTGAACCAACGAGAGTTTCACGAGTCCGAATACTTGCTCAGCGCATGTGTTCGCTTGGGAATGAGCTGGAGATCGGAGATGCAATTGAATCTTGACATTGTTCTCAGGGAGAGAGCGTAAATCCTGGCGTGAATCACTGGCCGGGGATTTTCGTGAGACAACGCGCCACTCCGATTGTTGTGGGTCACGCAAAATCAGAGTTGAATTGCCCCAGCAACAACCATAAAGGCACAAGCTTTCTACCGGGGTGCCGTTTAAGGACTTGCAAACAGGGAAGCGCAGGTGGGACGCGGGGAGGCGATGTCTCTTGGTAGATGTACCGCGTCCGCCGTCCGGGATCGAGATGCATCTGGCGTCAGCCATTTGTGTCATCAGCCGAAAAGCAGAATCAGGTGGCAGTGCATCGCTTTCCTCTTTGGCCACCACGATCGTTTTTTTGAGCTCTACTTCTCTAACTTGATCTTCAGCCCCTATCTCGGCATCCAACACGAATACAATCTTCAACGCAGAGAGCCACGAAGGATGTCGAAGATGGAGAGTAAAGAAAGACCCATCCAGAACGACTCACTGCTCATCGCGATGTGCATCATCTATTGGAGGGCATAGAACTGACACCACCAAAACAACGCTGACCTAACGTCGCAGTGCGTTAGGAGCTGGCGGGAGAAGATGCGTATGGTACGTGTCCTGTTCTATTCTTTCTATATCTTTGCCTTCGATGGGATGTGCGTTTCGCGTTGGTATCCGATACGTCGAAGGTCTTTCCGAGTCCATCCCATGTCTGCTCCACATTCTCACAGAGCTCTTGCTCCCTCCCTTTGATCCCCAGCGCGGAGATCTCTGACTTCCGTCTTCCCCCTCCTTCCTCGTCGATCAAGCGCTGACTTGTATATCTTCATAGCTGTGAGCTCCACCGCACCTCTTTCTCGACACGCGCTGGGTGCGTGTTCCATCCTTTCCTCTCCCCTCTTACGTGTCTCGTCGGGTGACGGAGAGTGGATGCAAGTGGGTTAGGCGCCCATTAAGCGCCGACCGCATGCCTTCGCTGGGTCGTACAACTCGTGCATGCGGGCGTCGTCAGGATGAGCGGTTGCGGGTCGGGTGCGAGTGCAGGTGAGGTGCAGCACTGTACATGCGATGGAGTACACTTGTTTGGCGCGGGCCGGGGGAGGTGCGCATAATCGTGAGCGCGCGCGCACCACAGATCGATGGCGCTGGATGTCCCGCCGAGGCTGATGGGTGTGCGATTGTCGGCGCGTATAAATTCTGCGAGCGGGAGGCGCGCGCGTGACGGCGTCCGTGCAGGACGCGATGTGGATCTCTCGGGGCGCGCACGAGAGATCGTCTGTGTGTGGTGGACCGGGCCTGCCGGCTCTAAATCTGAGCTCGCACCTCCCTCCCTCTCCATAGGCGTGCTTTGTGAAGCTCGGTGTACCTATGAAGGCGGGTGAGGGTTTATTAAGCAGACGCGGTTGTGGGTGAGCGTGGGGGCCGGTTGTGCCATGCAATGGGGACGTCGCGTTGGCGGGCATCCGCTCGTTCTCTCTCGCCGCAAAACACTCTTTTGTCCACCCCCCTCCCCTTGATCTTAGTGTCTCCCATATTCACGCTCCCCACAGATGACGGTACCCACTTCCCTCAAACGACTTGGTGC
This sequence comes from Mycena leptocephala, assembly GCA_029378395.1. NCBI lineage: Eukaryota > Fungi > Basidiomycota > Agaricomycetes > Agaricales > Mycenaceae > Mycena > Mycena leptocephala. Next base: position 438,647 of record JARJLF010000068.1, on the reverse strand, counting down.
GATGCGCCCGCACGATGTTGGATTAAATAGCGAAAAGGACGAGGGACGTTCTTTTCCAGTTTTCTGCGCCGCAGTGCGGCTGGGGTTATCAATGCAGCGCCGCGGTCTTTGCTTTCCGGCTTCGCCGGAGCAGGCGCTGCGCGTCGTTGCACACGATGGCTGTAGGGGAGAGCTACGCGGTTCAGGTGCGGAGGGCTTTCACTTCCCTCTTCCTCCTACCGCTTCTTCCTCCTCTCGCGTTCCTCCTCTCTGTATTATTGATTAATGCGCTTCACAGCCGTCGGCTCAGCGGCACAACCTCCTCAGCAGATGCGGAGTATTCTTTCGAAGTGGATGCGTTCTCCTCCCTCTCCGTCCCTCTCTCTCTCTCTCGAATTTAAAGAGGCGAATGGGTTAGACACCCATCAAGAGCCCACCGCAGTTATCTCTCCTTTGGAAGGTTGATGCATCCTCTCGCTCCTGTACGGTCGGGACACGCGGTGGCGCAATGCGTGCTGCTGGGTGCGGTGGGCGCGCGGGGGATATGTGCCCGGGTGCAGGCGCGTTGGTCTCTGCTCGGAGTGCCTACATCGGGTGAGTTGGAACGATATGAATGCCCTGTGCATTTCGTGCGAGGGATCCAATCATCCATTCACCGTGAAGCTGTGTTGCGTGCGCGATCGCGGGGCACGTGTACATCCCGCTCACAGATCCGCGTTGCCCACACGCGCGTCGATGGCCGATCGCGCGCATCGGGGGTGCTGGATGTCTGTGGGTGTGGCGCGACATGTGTGAGTCCTTGTGGGCACGGGCGCTGGCTCCCATTGAGGTCGCGGACAGCTCCGGGCGCGACGAAACATCTACGCCGTTTCAACGCGGGTGCGTGTTGGCCTCTAGGATGTGCGTATGGGCATGGTCGATGAGCGGGCAGTGGAGCACTGAAAAATTGTTCTGGGTTTACTGTCTGCGATGATCTGAATGGGCCTCTTAAGGAGAAACTGCAATAATTACTCGTACCTCATGCTAATAATATTCATGCGACAGAGCATCAGTTTCACCATGCCTTTCGGGTTTTGATCTGCTTTTTATAGGCTCCCTGAGCTCACGGTAGTCCGTATTTGCCGCCTGCGATTATTTGTAGAGGATTGGAGGAAATTTGTACATGCGGAGGCGTATGCGAATTCTTTAGGGATCTCGGCTAAATCGGGTTGCAGTTCAATCCCTCGAAACTTGTACAGTAATGCTGCCAAGCATGCACAAGATTTCCGGACTGCTTCCATAGGCACTTATCGCCTCCTACGTAAGCGAATTCGGGCGGCAAACCTATATTTGTGTCGGGCCCCGCGTTTTCGGCGATCTCCCCACTGGGGAGTCGCCTAAAGCTCCGTGACGTTGTCCTGTTGTCCCGCCGACGAAATTATGCCTGCGTTCAACGAACGGATAGACTTTACTTGCAAAGCACACAAATAAAGCACACGCTGATCATCTCGAGAAGGGATGTCTGCCATCATGTCTGTATGGTGGGCACACTCACATTATAATAATTCTCCGCGATCTCGGCTTTATGTGGGAATTGACTTGAATCGCCGATCGCCGACCTATGTTTATAAGTACTGAGATGACACAGTTACAGGGTAGGGCTTCTTTCAGCATCAAACCAGCGCCGATGGCCACCAAGCTTGAAGCTACCGACTCTCAGGATTACACCCTCCACAGTGCATCCCGGGAAGATGCTCCCGAGCAGGGCTATGCTCTCGAGGTCGAGAGTACCATTTTGACGGGAACAAAACTGGCTGTTGTGTTTGCGGCACTGTAAGTATTCTCCTGCTCTTATTTCAGGCCACTAAGCAGATTTCTTGAAGGGTATTGTCTCTCTTATTGGTTGCTTTAGACCAAACAATTTTAGGCACGCTTCGACTCTTTTCATTCACTTCGAGATTTACCATTTTCTTCCTCAGCCACCGCACTGCCTCGAATTGCATCGGTTCGCGCACCACCTTTGAGCTTCGAGACTTCACTGATGCATTCCATAGGATTTCCAATCCTTCACTCTTCAGGGGTGGGTTGTAGTCTCTCCCAGACAGCCGCTTCAATACATGTGACCTCGTACCTCATAGGTGGGTTGCGACCTCGTTCCCCCTTGCACAAAGTGGGTTTCTGGCCCTTCTTCCGATAATTTTTCGTTCTGATTGAACCAGCCGTGTTCCTGTTGTTTTACGGGCAAGTTCTCCGAATATTTCCTGCCAAGTGGGTCATGGTCACCGCAATCATCATTTTCGAAGTCGGCTCTTTGCTATGCGGGGTATCCCAGAACGTAGACCAGCTGATTGCTGGCAGGACTGTTTCCGGTGTGGGAGCCGCTGGGATTTGTGAGTCCGTTTCTTTCTACCTCACCTACCTTACGGGCATCCTTTCAGTCATTGCAATGCTTCAGATCGTATCTCAAGTCACTCGTCTCGAAGACCGGCCGAGGTTGTTTGGTCTCTTTGGGGCATCCTTCGGAATGTACAAGCACGTCCTTTACCACTTTCGAAAGAATGCTGACTCGACTAGGTCATCAATAATCGGGCCTCTGATTGGAGGTGCATTCACGGACCATGTACGATGTGTGGCTCTTATGATTTCCGCAGGAACGCTGACTCGACTAGATCACTTGGCGGTGGTGCTTTTTTGTGAATCTTAATCTCCGTAGACAGATACTTCGTCGATTCTAACCCGTACCTGACAGATTAACCTCCCCATTGGTGGGGTCTCCCTTACCGCAGTTACATTCTTCCTTAAAGCTGCACCTCCTCTCGGCTCCGACCCGACCAAGCGCTCGTGGGCGGATATAATGGGGCAGGTTGCTCGGATGGACTTCGTCGGTGCGATACTGGTGGCCGCGTCCGTAACGAATGTGGTCCTCGCCCTTCAATGGGGTGGGAATACCAAAGCATGGAACGACAGAGCGGTGATCATTGTGAGTGTAGGCCAAAAACGTTAATTATTACTGACCTGATGTCCCAGTGCTTCGTCCTCTCGGGAGTCCTGGCAATCGTATTCATTGCTTGGGAGCTTTATCTTGGTGAACGGGCAATGACCCCGATGGCAATTTTGCATTCAGGGTCAATGTATGAATTTCTCTCTTATCTGAATTACACTGATGGAGTGTAGATATGCAATTCTCGCATACTGCTTTCTCACTCGTTTCTCTTTCCTCCTGTTTTCCTATGTAAGGGAATTTCAGCCTTAGGATATCACATTATTTGAACCCGCGCACCCACAGTACATCCCGATCTTTTATCAGGCGGTCCGACACCACAGCGCTACCAAGTCAGGGATCGACCTCCTTCCCTTCGTGCTCGGCGTCGTAGTCACCATAATCAGTGCCGGACAAATTGTGGGCAGGATGGGATACTAGTGCGTCGCGGCCACCTCCAAGATGCCAGTCTCCCAACTCCGGACAGCTGGTACTTCCTCATCTGCGGCCCTGTTTTCCTTGCCATCGGTTCCGGATTGCTCTACACTCTTAACACTACGTCGTCCGCCGGGATCGCAGGGTTCCAGATTCTTGCGGGGATCGGTACCGGGGTGGGCATGCAGAACTCGGTACTTGCAATCCAGTGTGTCGATTCATTCACCCTGGCCGAGTACAGCCGACTGACGCCTCGCAGAGTCGAGTTTAAAAACAAACCCAAACTCCTCGGGCAAGCGACCAGCATGGCCACGTTCGCGCAGTTTTTGGGTGGCACACTGGGGCTGGGCATCGCAGAGCCGGTGTTCGCGTCCGAGCTGGGCAAGTACCTGCTGCGCTTCGCACCGGAAGCGCCCGCCGCCATCGTTAAATAGTCTCCGATTGCGATCTACACGGACCTTCCTGCCGCGATGATCCCCGGCGTCGTGCGCGCGTACACGGGGAGCCTTCGCATCGTTTTCCTGCTCGGTGTGCCTGTGGCAGGCCTCGCACTTCTATCGTCTATGTTCATCCAGAATCTCCGGATCGAGAAGACCGTGCCAGCGTCTGTTGGGCCAAAAAATGGAGACCCATAAAACGGCGCATAGTAGACAGGGGAGCAGATAACTTTAGTAAGAGGCAGAAAGATAATATTTGACTCCGCGGGCGACCCAAAAAAAAAGGGGGGGAATCGCGAGATCTTGCACGGAATTCCTGAACTGTATACCTTGAAGTCTCTAAAGCAATCGCAAAAACATATTTAGTCAACCCTCTGGATTACACGTACGATATGGCCTCAGTCTCCCCACATTATCGACGGCCACCAATCCTAAGAGTCGTCAGGGCGACGCGGTCACAAGAAGACACCGAAAAGTCGCCAACGTCCAGTTTCCGAAACGTGGTGTGCGAAGCCGGAGTGACACTAAAATGTACTAGTCCCAGGTAACTCGGTTCCTGCTTCACCAGCAGGAGGACACAGGTGCCTGATCTACCCACAATGTCATGGATAGGATGCAGGTCTGGCAAAGGTAGCCAGAGGTAGCCCTGCCCAGACTCCAGGCTGCCACCGCGAGTAACCTTGAATACAAACGTGAGTCACCCACTTGCACTCGGCCGCCTGGTGTCGCACGGGGTGCAGTCCTTCCGTTGGTATTCGACGCGCCGCGCTCTTACACACCAAACACAAGAACATCTTGGGGGCCAATACTTTGCGTTCTAGCATGCCCTTTGGCATATTACGCCGTTCCTCTGGCGTGACACGGTTTCCAGCACGTACAAAGCCATGGCGGAAAAAGAGAGTTCGTGATTGATGACCGTGATGTGGCAATGCTCAGTCGCTTTGAACCCGTCTTTCATCGCGTCTGCTCAGCCGTCGATCCTGGCTCTTCACTCTTGAGCTCCTCCGTTGGACCTTATTGTCTTCATCGCGTTCCATGGGACTATCTCGTTCCCGCGGTCTGTTCTCTTGGAGCGGTGTGCTTCACCCATATGGACAAGAATCTATATGAAGTTTGATTAATCAATGGCCATCTTGACGCATAAACCTACTTGATCGTTGATTTGTTTAATCAGCTCTGCGCTACCCCAAGGCGGAGCGGTGATGGGTGAGATCAATCAGTCATGGTATATGTTTCAACATTGTTTACAGAGACTGAGTAAACAGAGTGAACAGTGTTCATTGCAAAAAGGGTTGCACACTGCCGATCTCAAACATACAACCTCTGGACAACAAGGCAACTAGTGGCGTAGAGAACATAACCATTGAGCCCAAGCTCCATTAGTTGGGATGGAAATACATCAACCATTTCCCTGCGCATCCATGTTCACCAAACTGCGGTGATTACCAGGTCTATCTCAGCTGTGGAGTCTCTGTTTATTTGCGGGTTTGCCAACATGCATCTCAAATTTCCTGAACATATGAAAAAAATCCTATTAGTATGGAAAGCCAGAGCACCACGCTCTGAAACAAGTGATGAAATCAAATGTCGATTGATGGCCGCGCATTACCCGAATGGGACGCAAAGTTGAATGCGCGTAGTATAGGAGAGATTCTCGCACGGGCAGCCCTAGTATACGTACCATGACTGAACGGATGTGGGATAACCTTTCAAAATCTCAGTAACGGAGTAATAACTGAGTTTCTGCTTGTTTTCTCGCAGTTCAACGCGCTGGAGTGTATGTTCTGAGACGAAATGCATTCTGCACAACCCGTCTGCTTACCAATAAGCGATACAGAGCGCAAAAAATGCATAAATTATTGATCTATGCCATCAATCTCAGCTGTTCAGAAGTCCGAGATGCCCGAACACACGAATACGTGGTTCTTCTTGCCACGCAACAGGGTGGCTGTATAGGTGCCGTTAAAATTAAATGAGGATATAATACGGTACTGAAACAACAAGCTCATCAACTTGGTAATTGTTCCATGAATTTGAGATTAATATTGAATGCAACTCAACCAGGCCATCCTGGCCCATCGACAGCAGGATATATGCAAGGGCACCATCAAAATTCTCGCCCGTACACTGAGCTGTGTAAAGTTTAAACTGCGTGAAAAGTATGTGTGTGTACCGATGACATTTCGATGTCACAAGAACGCAGCAGTGAACAGTCCCAAAATGACATTGCATATTAGTAAATGACATGGCACATCATAGACAACAAAGAACAGATCTCAGTTTTGGAAACTCACCGAGATAAACGGTGAGAAACACTCAGAGAAACCAGAGTCAAATAAACCGTTGCGTGGGATTGAGCGAGTAAGAGTACGCGTACAAGAAAGATGGTGGTAAAGGTCCAGAAGAAAGAATGGGGATGTGACCGAAGGTCACACCCCAAAGAAAGAACGTCCGTGATGTGTGTTAGTAAGCCGGCAGGTTTACACCCTCCCCCTCCCTCGAGAATGATCCCTCAGCGATCAACCGTAGTTAGTGAAAAGTAGAGTAAGTATAGTTATAGTAAAAACGCATGCCCGGCTGATATTTCGCGAAATGCACGTGAGTACACTCCGGCCCCCGAAGAGGTGACCAGCCGACTGCAGGTAGAAGGAAGGGGTGGCTAGCCAGCCTGGTCCTGCGAGCGAGCGAGCCAACGATCGAGTGCCTCGGCTTGAGCGAGTTCGCGCGCCGGGAGCCATTGGTCGCCGCCTGGTCCATAGCCGGTGAACCGTACAAGATATTGTTTACCGCGTCCGCGAGGTCGTTCGTCGATGATCTCTTCGATGAACCATTCCTTTTCGCCATGGTCGTTGAGGATCGGTTCGGGTTCGGCCAGTTTGCGGGCGGGGAACAAGTCGTTGTCGTTCTCTATAAAAGGTTCCAATTCAGAAGCATGAAAGACCGGGAAAACGTTGGGCTGGTTATGGAGGTCAAGCGTGTAAGTCGAGCACTCAGCGTGTTTCGCGATGACCTTGTAGGGTCCATCAAATCGAGGCATGTACTTCGCTACACGTCCGTCCCCCTTCTTCACATAATTTGCACGCCTATGAGCCGTCGTTAGCTTCACTCGGTCGCCAACCTTTATGTCGTGTTCGGCACGACGACTCTTATTAGCTTGCTCGGCCTGGGAGATTTTCGCCGCGAGGAGATTTTCTTGGGCTTCGATTACATCGAGGTCGAGTCGCGCGATGAGCTCGGCGGCCAGTTTATCCTCCGAGGGCCAGGTAGTATCGGGGGTGACGACCAGAGGGGGTATTACTCGGGGAGATCTGCCCATCCGTAGTTGGAAGCCTGAGAACCCAGTGGAGGCGTTGACAGAGTTCATCATGTCGAAGCGGACACGCGGGAGCGCACGGACCCAACCCCTCTGGTTCCTTGCAACGTGGTAGCGAACTGCCTGGTTTACTGTTTTGTTTGTACGTTCGCTCGCGCCGTCCGTTTCGGGGTGAAAGGCCGTAGACATTTTCAGTTTAACCCCAGTAAGCTTATGCAGCGCCTTCCAGAAAGTAGACACAAATAGCTTGTCACGGTCGCTGAAGATGTCAAGGGGGAGCCCATTCTCGCAGTACCAGTTGTCGAAGAAAAGGAGGGCGAAGTCTTCAGCGGTGATATCGGTCCGGGTAGGTACGAGACGGATATCGGCCCCGAGTCGGTCCGTGAAGGATGCGATGCAATTAAATCCCTGGTCGGTCGGCAAGGGACCGATGAAGTCGATGGCCACTGAGTCTCCTCGTTTCTCAGGGATAGGATTCGGATGGAGAGGACCTGCAGGCTTCTTTGTTCCCGACTTGTTTCGTTGGCAATCAGGACAGGCCGGAATATATGCCTCCTCGAGGTCTCTGCGCATGTTAGGCCAGTAGTAGCAGTCGCGTAAGGTTTTGTAGCACTTGTCAAATCCAAAGTGTCCGAGCGTGTCGTGGGCGAGATGGAACAGAGTTTGACGTATATCGCCCACTCTAGGAATGATTAATCTATCGGCGACGTACCAGAGTCCCTCTGGTAGACGGTACTCCAGACCTGGCATTCCCTTACTTGCAGAATCAAGCTTAGCGCACCACGGGTCTGCTGCATAGCCTGTCTTTATCGAAGCCAGAATCGACGTGTCCGATGAGATTTTCAATACGGAAGCAATTGGCGTTTGCTTTGCATCCGCGGGATCGAGTTTGATCCGGGTACGAGCCAAGCATTGGGCGCTCAGGAACGGTGACGCCGAAGACGGAACCAGAACGGAAGCAATCGGCGCATTTTTTCGCGCATTCTCAACAGCATCAGTACTGTCCTCGAATTCTGTTCTGGACAGTGCATCTGCGACGGTGTTGTCTTCACCTCGCAGATAAACAATGGAGTATTCATACTGCGACAGAAACTCCATCCAGCGGGCCTGTCTCCGGGACAAGTCTTTCTGGGTGTCGAAGCACTCCAGGGTGCGATGGTCCGTGAAAATTGTAAACTCGTTTCCAATTAGATCAACTCTCCATTTTTTCAGGGCACGTATTATCGCCAGTAACTCCTTCTCGTGAATAGGATAATTTAGTTCGGCGTCCTTGAAGGAGCTGGATTCGAATGCCACGGGGCGCGCTGTTTCCCAGCTTTCGCCGTATGAAAGTAGTGCACCTGAGCGTTTATCACTCGCGTCTGCGGTCACGAAGATTTTATTGTTCTCTCTGTTCTCGTGGTCTATCACCGTCAGGCAATCACGACCCACAACAATTGTCTTTATTTCATCAAAAGCACGCTGATGGGTTTGATTCCAGTCAGGGAACTCCTTATCACATTCCTTCGTTGTTAAGTTTTCTAAGGTCGGCGTCCACTTAGCAAGATCGGGCAGGAATTTGCTAATGTACCGGACCAGGCCAAGAAACGCGCGAACATTTGTCGACGTTTTTGGCTGGGGCCAGTTAATGATTCGCTCGACCTTCTTCGTATCTGCCTCAATCCCTCGTTGGGATATGTGATGGCCTAAGAAATCAATTTCGTACTGAAACAATTTTGTCTTTTTGGATTGCAATATAGGCCAGCTTTCCGCAAGGCCTCGAAAACCGCGCGCACGTCGGTCTCGTGGGACTCGACGTCCTCGGACCAAATCACTATATCATCGAGGTAGACGTGACACGTCTTCCCTATAAGTTCCCGTAAGGCCGCTGTCACCCGACGTTGTTGGACCGCTGGTGCGTTTTTCAGTCCCTGAGGCATCACTAACCACTCATATAGTCCTAGCGGGGTACTAACTGCGGTGTATTTTATAGAATCTTCATCCAGACGAGTTTGGAAGAAGCTATCCGTGAAGTCAATGACAGACCAAATCTTACCCTTCGCACAATCCGCGAGGATATCATCGACCCGCGGTAATGGGAACGCGTCGCGAATAGTGATCGCGTTTAGACGTCGGAAGTCATTTACCCAGCGGGGCAGTACTGTCTTGTCTGCTTTCGGAATCAGCAGAGCGGGTGATGCATGTGGGGACGTGGAGGGACGGATACGACCCGCATCAAGATGTGTTTGTATAAGTGTCTGCCATGCATCTTTGAACTTCCGAGGGCTTTGGTACGTTCGCGTTTCAATGTCACGTTCAGCCTGTTTAACTTTTATCTCGCAGACGACGTCTTTTGGCAAGAAGTCAATATGAGGCACGGGTTCAAACAATGTAGGGAAGTCATCTCGAATTTTATCAGCCCTCTTTGCGAGTTCATCGTAGTGTGCCAGGACTTCGACCCGTTCACGGACGGCAGCGATTACATCGAAGGGCTTTACAGGCTCGAACCGGCCTTCAGCTTCCAACCGCTTGCGTCTCACTGCGCAGACCGCCTTGAGTTCGCGCGCCATCTCAACGTGATCCTGCTTTGTTCGCCTGCGCTTATCAATAGGGCGTTCGCGACGAATTGGAATCGGTTTGGGGATGACAGGGTCCAGGAGGTTGTAATTAGTTATCTTATCTACAACTGTGCGTGCGCCATGATCAATTACAATATTATTTCGCGCGAGCCATGGAATGCCCAGTATTACATCACAACACAAGTCTTGGGTTATCAACGCGCGTACAGTAGAAGATGACCACGATTGGTCTCGGGACAAGAAGGGGATCTTCACGTATTCGTATAAAAAGACAGACGGGGAGTCGACGGCTAAAGAGAATGGTTCGGGTTTCGAGAGTTTAAAGCGGCGTAGTTGCAATTTATCGACAATTAATTCGTTTATCAGAACTAGATGTGCGCCATTATCAATTAGCGCAGTGATCATCAATGGAAGGTTCGACATTGGCCCTTCTATTAGGCAGTCCCAATAGAAGTGGTCATGTACGGGACTTACTTCGTCACGGTCGTCGTCATCCGAGCTGTCGTTCGCCTCATCAATGCCAGGCATGACGACGGCGACGGCCTTAGACTTCGCTTTCTTGGCAGCGTCGACATCTGCCTGGGTGAGGGTGGCGTAGGTAGATGCCTTGGGGTAATCATTGGGGCAAGACTTGGACTGGTGACCGACGAAGAATTTTCGGCATTTATTGCAACCATCATTTTCCTTCAGCAGCGAACGTTCGTTCTCGGTCAATGGCGGGCAGAAATTGGAAGAAGAGGAGGGACCGGAGCCGGAGTTGGAAGAGGAGGTGTTCGTTACGTTCCCTTTGCGAGAGTTATCAAAAGGTTTCTTCGTCCCGCGTTCGCCATCGGCGTCCGAGGCCGCCTTGCGTTTCGCAATTTTTTCAGACGCGGTGGAGGCGGTCGCGAACATACGGGCGATCCTGGCGTCGTCGTAGATACGTTCCAGGTCAATGACAGTAACGGCGCGGATCCATTCGTCGTACTGATCATCGGGGATCTTAGCTGCGGGGGAGGAAGAGACGCGATGGTGTAGATCCTCCAACATGCCAGCCTCGAGTGTATGACGCAAACGTTTATCGTCAATTTGAAGCGCGGAAGCGGTGGCGGCGGCGGAGTCATCCTGGAGAAGAGCGGCGAGGGAATTAACGTGCGTGGACCATTCGTCGAACGTTTGCTGTTCAGACATGCGGCTCGAGAGCACCTCCTTCCTCGTCTTCTCAACCCAGTCGACAGGAAGGAACTTCGTCTTGAATTCGGTCATGAAGTCGTTCAGGGAAAGGGCGGTCAAACGCGCGTGGGTCGCCGTGGGACGCAACCAATTCTTCACCTTCGGGTCCTCAAAGCAGCCGACAACGATGCCGACACGCTTCTCGTCCGCAGTGTCTTTCAGCAAGAAGTAGTTACGCGCGGCGCTGATGAATTCCGAGCACGCGAGAGCCGTAATGTTTCCGGGTCCGAAGATAGGGAGTTTCCCGGGAACGGTGGTGACGACGGCATCCTTTGGGGCGGACATTGGAGATGGGGGTGCGGGAGGAGACTGGGAAGGGGACGGGAATTCAAAAGACGAGTTACTGGACGATGGCGAAGATGGCGGAGACAGAGACAGAGACGGGGACGGTGATAGCGGTGACAATGAGCCGGAGAGAGTCCCTTGGGCTCTGGCTGCTCGCCGTGTGAGGAGGGGAGTTGGAACGGAGGGTTGGCGAGACAGTTTGTGAAAATTCTAAGGTGTCCGCGTTAGTGACGTGGCACCCAGATAACGATGATACGCGAGCTGGAGGGTCTCGCGGGATACGGTAGCGTCGCTGGATGGTCGACGTAGTAGCGCGTTCCTTGCAGGATACGCGTGAAACGGAGGCAGAAATCCAAATCAGAGATCTGAAGATCTCTGATTGGCGACGACGGAGGTATTGGACGACAACGGAGGTATTTGAAAAAAAAGTGGAAACTCACCGAGATAAACGGTGAGAAACACTCAGAGAAACCAGAGTCAAATAAACCGTTGCGTGGGATTGAGCGAGTAAGAGTACGCGTACGCAGGTCCGAGCCGCGTTCTAGACCGCTACACCAAAAGGTAGATAATTGATTAGATAGTACTAATCAATCGCGCGGCTATATAAGGACTTCGGGATGTGTCGTAATCAGCATGATTACACCCTTCCCCTCTCTGAAGAACTGTATCCCTTCCCTGTGTTCCCGATGGTAACAGAGACTGTGTGGGTTTCTTCAGTGGTTCCAGGTCTTATAAATCAACCCCAAGGTTTCGATCCTTGCTGCTGGCTCTCAAGGTCACGTGATCGGTAGTCCCGGTGACCACCGGCCTTTTGCCATTTTTTATGTGTAAATGGTGCTGGGGGCGGGGTTCGAACTTCAGTGACCTTTGCCAGCATTATCTAATCAATTAATGTAAGCAGGTCCGAGCCGCGTTCTAGACCGCTACACCAAAAGGTAGATAATTGATTAGATAGTACTAATCAATCGCGCGGCTATATAAGGACTTCGGGATGTGTCGTAATCAGCATGATTACAAGTTTTGCCGTTTTGGCTAAACAAATTTCATTTCTGCTTGAACAAATATTTATTCTGTTTAATCTGGACTGAGGATTTAATCTGAACAGAAATCTCCATCTCAGATTAAATCCTCCGCATAAAAATGAAATTCGAGCTGATTCATCTGGCTGGATCATCTTGCAGAACAGCGGCCTAAGCCTCTATCACATCCTCTGCATCTGAACAACCTCATAATCACCTCACCATGATGTGGTTTACACCACGGCGACTTCTTTGAACCTTCACTGAACTGACAGAGAAAGTGAAAGGTTCCTAATATTACTGTGTTGAATCACAGTGAAAAGGGCAAAAATACTCAGGGAGGGCGGCATCTGAGAGAGACCCTATACTGTGTCCTGCTAGCTCTTGTTGGATTTGAAGCTTTGAGGCTTCAAAGCAATTACAGCTCTTTGGCTAGACTGAATTTTGTACCTGACGGTTGATGTTGGTCCTATGGTCCAGTTGGTTTTCATCTCAACCCTCAGTTGTGTAATCCATGTGGCTCTGAGTTTGACTCCTGCATTGCTTATTCTTTTTTTTGTCTGAGATGTGTTCACATAGCGGTTTAAACAAATCCATGATCAAACAGGATTATGCATTGAGACGGCATTTGATTAATTAAACTTTGTATGGTTACTGGCGGTGTTGCATCGTGGGTGTCCTTTTATAAACATCAACGACTCAGGTTCAATTTTGGTAGCGGGAACTGTCGCAAGTCGGGTGACAATCCGTCAAAGTGGTAACACGATCGCCGCCGCTTTTACGAGGGTCAGTCCCTGAAAAACCAGGGTCGGAGCATGAGAATAAAAACGCGTTGTGAGGTGAACACATTTATGAGCAATACACTCCCGAGATCGAACGCCCCTTTCCCCAATCCCTGTCTTATGAACCCATACCGTATGCGTACCTGGTCTCACCCGTATCTCCGACCCGCCACGGGTGGCCCATTCGTGGCGATCGCTAATTCAGTGTCACGTTAAAATTCGCACATCTTGGGCTATCGCCTACGGCGATAGAGGTGAGGGCATTTCCTCTCTTCCCTCTATCATTCATTCCGGCCAGCTCGTTTGTACATAGATCATATGGTCTCCTCCCCGGCCCTGTACCTTACCGCCGCCGCTCCTGTGTTCGCCTCAGCTGATCTGATCCTGAAGTGTCAATTAATGTCACTATGTCGGAACCGTTTTTCACTTCCGCCTCCTATTTCTTTCCGTTCCGCCTTTCCTCCCAGTACTTATACATCAAATGCAGGATAGCTGTACGATCAACTTCCTCTCGCCTGCTCTGTCCCATCCACCCACTTCATCCTTCACAGATCAAGATGTCGGCCGTTATCCGCAGGGGAGGTCCTGTCCAGGTAATGTATTATCCAGTGGGGCGGCCCTTGGTCTGACCCACATTTTATGACGTAGAACGCAGTCTCCGGCGGTGGCATGACCTACACGCAGGAAATCTGCAGCGAGTTCTCGTGCAGTCCGACCGGTGCGTATGCCCATTTCCCCCATCTATCTGGTTTCCATAGACTGATGTATGTTATAAACAATCCCAGGCCTCTCGCTGCAATGCGTAAACGACCTGATGGAGGGCTACGACATGCAAAACGCCACCGTTTTCATGGAGTGCGGCGGGTCGGGATATCCATACTATCAGTGCATTGGGATCGAGGACTTCAGTTGTCCGTCTGAGAAGCCGACGCCCACGCCCGTCCCCAGTTCTGGGTTGAGCGATAGACGCGTCGGTGAGAATGCGATGGGCGTGCTGCTTTTGGGGATTTTACTGCTCAGCTTTATCCGAAGACACCTGTGAAATGTTCATGTTTGATTTTTGGGCTGTGTTTTTGGGTTGGATTTTGGTACTACTACGTGTGGAGGGTCAAAACGGATGGACATAGACACCATTTTGACCCTCGCTTCAAAGTTGTGGCTTGTGAAACCGGTTACTCCGAGCCTGCATTCCTGCCGCCAGGATTCTCGGCGGCTATATCATCGTGTCAGCGCAAGCCGTCGCCTTTTTTATTTCGTTGCGCACATCATCAATGCTTGGTCCTGCATTGATCAGCAAAAGACGCGCCTCGTCACGTGCTGAATCATTCTTCCTCTTCCGACCACCGCAGAGCGATGTCTTCTCCTTCAACTCATTTCTTCCGGGACTTGTGATCGGAAGATGTATCGATTCGTCTGAATCGCCGGCTTAGACTCAATATTTGTGCCGCGGAACGGGCAAGCGGGTGTAAATAAATTTTGAAGTTACGAGTTCTAAAATTTATTTTAGACTCGTTTTTTATCTTCGGTTATTTCCGCAAAGTGAAGCGGTTTTCGTGTTATGACGTATGCGCTTCGTGTTGGAACTTTTACTGCTTAAGGGAATTATTATAGCCCTTTATGGACAACTTTGTCATTCCACATTACACTTTTTGATGTTCGCGTAATGTCTTTGCCGACTGTATCTTCTCACCTTCAAGTTTGTCTCGCCTGTTTTCTGGTCTCAAGCGGATACTAGTACTGATATAAAGTGGTAAGGCCGGCGAGCGGCATGGCCCGCTACCGGCTTTGATCAAGACCCGATTCAAATGATATTAAAGGGACATTAAAATACAACATTTTTTGAGTCAAATTTAAAGGCTAAAGAGTGTAGAAGGAGTTGGTACAATACTAACCATGAAGCGGAAAGAAGTTTTTAGCACAATATAATAGCTACTGAGGGCCGATGGTGTTGCGCTTCTGTCTTTTGTTGGAGCTGGTGACGCCTTTCCAAAGTTTTGATTGCGGCGTCGATGGCATTTGGTCCTGGCCCTCTTCTTTGGGCTGGCGCCAGGCGAGTAGGTGCGACGTTCGGGCATCGTAGGAACAGCCGGGTCCCATGGCTCACCATCTCCACGGTCGAGGACCTCGGCGCAAGCCAGTGATGTGGCGCTTGAGCTTTCTGTGCCACTGGCCTATACTATCCGATTCTTTATGTTCAATATCCAAATTCTTCAAAACTCGGCGCAATGACTTCAAAGAAATTTTGCTTCCATAGATAGCCGTCAGAATATGGACTTGGAAGTCGGCCTCTAACTTACTTCCTAGCCATTCGTTGTGGATATCAGCACAATCTGGCAAGAATAAGTCATGAGGAAGAGATATCAAAAGATGGGACCGCGAAAATTGACTGCAGTGTCCCGATAACAAATGCTGAGTGATCCGAGAATGGAGAAAACCATTGGTCGCCGTTACGGGGACTTGAATGCAATGCAGTGCAGCAATAGCCAAAAGAATAGCCTACGATGACTCTCAAACGACTTGAAAAAATCTGCAATGGATGCTGGTGAGCGAATGTCGGTGTCTGCTGAGCTGAGGGCTTCGGGATGTTTCCCAATGGCTGAGCGTACCTTGAAGCTGAGGTTGCAGTCACCAGATACATAAATATCTGAAGCAGCTGCTATGTGCACCAGACTCTCAGTCGAGATTTACTTGTCGTCTGCATCGAGAATAATACTGAAACTGGTTTTGGACATATCTGCAGCTGACTTGAAATCCTGACAGAGCGCACGGCAGGCAGAACGATCTGGTTGTGGAGACAAATTTGCATCAACTACATGGTCGGCACAGGCCCCAGCGATAATAGGATGGAGAAGATATCGTCATTGGATTAAAGTTAAACCAGTGTGGGGGACGGCATGTAAATCAAGAGATTGCTGTATCGCTTGGAGATCGGCATGAAATACAGAGATACGGGAGCGGGCAACATGATTTCCAAGCATTATATCACACAAAAGATTCAAAGATGTCATTTTATTCATGAGTAGAATAGATGGGATACAGCCAGACATAGAAGGACAGCGACAAGCCGAGGCGAGGGCTCGTCGCAGATACAACTACGTCCAGGGACTGGTACAATAATGAGGACAGAACAAACTAATATTGGCGAAACATACCATTTGAAGTGTCGACGACATCGCCAAGACCCGACACTGGGTGATCGAGATCCTTGGGTGTAGGTAGGTGAAGGATCTTGGGCATGATGATACGGACCAGCTATAGAATGAACTAATAAGACAGAAATAAATCAAAGTGATGTAAATAGACCAGATGGCTGTTCAGGAACACATTTTTGAGCCTAGCTCAACAGGAAAGTCGGGTATTAAATCAGAATACAAATAAAAGTACTGTGCCCATTTTTTGAATTTGGCCACTTGCACAAATATTCGGTGATTTTGGCTGAAACACCGAGGTTTCCTCGGCAGCTCGTCAGAAACCGAAAATTCTGGCGAAGTGCTTTTGTAGAGGTGCTGTCTACCAGTGATTTTGCTGCTGAAGGGGAACAATCTGCCCAAAATGTCAGAGTTGATAGGACTTTGGTGAAGTTGACCAAGATTTGTGTTTTTGACAGGGAAAAGGCATGGTTAGGAAACATGGACAGACGAACTCGAATCCTCTTATTACATAGTTAGCTCATTTCCGTGGCTGTGACTAACATGCGCAATGTTGGTTGCAGATCAAATTCCCTGTAGCGCAGATTCCTTATAACTTTGTCAAACTTGAGTGAAATTTGGTCGCTTTCTGTGGGAAAATGGCGTACCAAACTTTTTTCCACAAAATTACCTTTGATTTTGCTCAAATATCGAGGTTAGACCCAAACTTGCGGCAGTATTGTCCTATTCCTGCAAAGGGTAGGCTAGAATTGAGGATTTGAAACAGTGTGCAAATTCTCCGTTCATTCTTAGACGTGTTCTTCTGCAGAAGCAAAGAATTTTGTTCAATTTTAAGAGTCATTTTTTTTTGAAACCACGACTGAGTTCACGTGCAGTGGTGAACAATTTTTTTGTGCCAATTGCAGGCTCAGAGATTGAGCTAACGTCCCAGTTTTGGGGCTTTAAATAGTAAATATACTTCAATTCAAAGTTCTGAGGTGTTTCCAGAATATTCCAATACACTTCAAATATCCAAGGTTTACAGATGACCCGGAACATTCAGATAGTACTCTATTTTGAGCGATAAGGAGTGGGATTTTGGTTGTAACCCATAGATATCAACAGTAGGAACATTTCTTCCCTTTGAATCGGGCCGATACCATGGGCAGAGAGTCCAGTGCAGAGTGGATGGTGGATCGAAGTTGAATAGGCGACAAACAAGTGCAAAGCTGCCGGATCGATCGACGGCGGTGCCAAGAAGCAAGTCCGGAAGAGTCGGATTCAGCGTCAGCATTATTATGTGTCAATCATCGGCAAGGAGGAAAAGCCGAAGCATTTTGGCGGGGAGGAAATGTGCTTACGCGAAAACTGCTGACGAAAATGTGATGCACGGCCAAAATCTGAAAATCATGCTCCCTAAGACCCGTACCTTACGGTAGCGGGAATTGGTTGCTGTTGGTATTCCCTTTAAATTTGTTTCTTAAACTCGGGCTCACAGTGGCGTGTCTTTAGGTTCGGTACAAGCCACGTTCTGACGAAGCCGCGCGATGCCGGGCGAACAAATAGACCAAACATCAAAACAAATATGCCACGCGGGCTTTCGTCAGAAGGGGTTTGCTTCAAAGTCCGGAAATTCGGGGGGTGAATCGCCCTGTAGCGACCCAACGCGGCCTCTGTGCCCTGGGTCATTTGGTGCATGGTAATAAATTGAGAAATCATCGAGTTCTGAGGGGTGCAATAGGCGCGAAAACACACTTTTTTTGCGAAGCCTTAGAAATATTTATTTTTCACCGGTTTTTTTAGATATTTCATTTGAAGCTGCCCGCTGCATATGGCTTTCAGAATCATGTACACTCAAGGTGATATGTGACCAGGTATTCGACATTCGCTCCTGAAATCAGTGCGCTGTCATACTCTGTGCCCGCTATTCCAGTGTCACGCAAAAGGCGAAAATATTTACTCCCCAGCATGTACGCAGTCATAAATTGTATTTTGCTTTAGACAGAATCTTATGCATCTATACAGCAGCCTCTGTCCAGAATATGTGGCATCTCTGCATCAAAAAGACGGCTTAGCTGAGATTAAGTTGACTCACTCCTTGATACCAATTCCATCTGAACTAAGATTAAAGAGACATTAAAACATCTTCAGGCTTCCAGCAATGTGTCCCGGGTCGTATTAATGTCACTTTCTGGGCAGAAAAACTGTGTCCTTAGGCTAGGCAGCCAACTAATGTATGAACACTGCAGGGTAGAAAGTCCAGCTATTCAGACATTTTAAAACCCCAATTTTGACGTGTCCAAACGCGAATTTTATCTCAGGGAACATTTTTTTGTTCCCCAAATGTGATGTACCAGGCTGTTGGTTGAGCACAAGACGCGTCGAGACTGATGTGTGGTGTGACATGCCGTGACATCGAGCACTCACGACATCATAATACCTGCAGCTCCGCCACAAGTGCCCTATGAACTCCAGGAATATTCATGGGGACTTTCGAGATGCATATCAACATTCTGTAACGCGAGGTCCAATCAGAATTATTGTCTCCTGGACCTCCAGCAGATGAATTCTAAAAATGTCCGAACTTTGGATCACCACACAGCTTTGAAGACAAAAACATATTCAGAAACTAGGGCAATTGTGCAGTAGCATGCCTCATGATATGATTTCGAATGTAAAAAATACAGCTAAGGGTTTGGGCCGATACTGGGCGAGCTAGAAAATGTTTTGCAAGTCCTTTGTTTGGCGGACTTTGAAGCAAGCCTCTTCAAGAAGGTCCCCGGCGCGCCGGGCCGGAACTTCGCAGGCTTGTTCCGAACCTAGCGTGTCTTGACCAAGTCTTGCCGTTTCAACTTAATTGTTGCATTGTCTGTCTTCACCAGTTCAGTGATCTCGCAGTTTGGTTCACGTTGGTTCAAGAGGATATCAGTGTCAAGCCTCCCCTCGGGAGCATCAACAATGTTATCTGCGATTAACCGAGTTTGTCAACTTGGTACATGCTGACTGCTCATGACTCGACTTGTGCGCTCCAGTTCCTCTGCCATGGATTCTTTCTAATGTCAAATCCAAGATGTCTGCTGCTGGGTCAGAGCCCAAAGGATTTCAATGTTTGATGGCTGTTTTTTCTTTCTTGTGCTGGTCATCAGGCCCGAATCATCTGGATTTTTATTTCCGATATCCTCAGGTTGACCTATACGACCTTGTTACTTTTATTAGGGAAACACCTGATTTGTTTATTCTGTTGGACATAAGAATCCGAACCCCCACCTCTGATTTTCCGCACATTTATTACCTCGTGTTGTTGCTATTGAATGAAGCCCGGACCAATCTTGTCCCGATGAACTCCCTTAGGTTCCGGAATTTTGTTATTCTCCGGTGGTTCACATCTGTCCACTCGCTGGAACCCCATGTGGCGGTGCACTGAACTGCCTCAGCAATTCTCGGAGAAGTATATTTGCTCTCGAGATATTTGTAGTATTATAAAATGGCCATTGGAGTCTCGGCCGTTCCTCCTGAACACATGCGCTTTAGGGTCGTTCTCTGGCTGCGAGCTGCGTCTGATTTGCCAATGCTGGTTGATGTTTCTGGTGTAAGAGCATCTGGGTGGCATCCCCCTCAGCTTGAATTCACACCACTCCTCGGCGGCCAGTTTGGATCCACGGTAAAGTATCCATTCATGGGCCCGGAATTGCAACAGCTTGATGGCTCTACATTCACTGCCTATCTGCAGGACACCTAAATATAACGCATTAACACATCAGGATGTCTTTCTCTCGTTAATGAGGTTCGCTCACACCCCTTGAGACCTGATGGGGCTTGCCCCGCACCTACCTTCGCGTATGCAGTCAGTTGGCAGCGATTACCCGTTCTTTAACTATTACCTCGGCAATTCTTTGTATCTCTTTGTGTTCATCTCCATCCGCTGTTTCCCCTTCTGTCTGGCTCTCTCATCGTCCTTGTTCCTGGGCATTAAATTGATTCTGCGCAGCTTGATTCCACGCCTCAACAGACCATGCGGCTGCACAGCTGACTGGTGCACAGTTTTTTTTTCCTGACAGGATCGCAGTTACTGCTGCCTACGGCGCAGCCCAATTCGATTCTTATTCGGCCGGGAGGTTACTGTACCGGGGTGTAGGGGAGCAACGGTCACGGTAACGGACCGCCCGTTGCGTTGCCTCCTTCCTAGCATGTCACGGTAACGATGAGAGCGGTTGCCCAAAAAAATCGTGACATTCAAAAAAGAAAATCGTAAAAAATCCCAAAATAATAATTCGAGCTCCTCTCGCCCTCTGCTCATCACCGTTGGCGTCTTAATCATCCGCTAGAATTTCGGGATCAAGCCAGAAGTTGTACAAGGATTGGGGCGGATTGAACTACTGGTTGCCTTAATGAGCAACGGTCACGCCCACGGTGGACCCCGTTGCCTGAAAACAAGGCAACGGCCGTGTCACGGTCCTCGGGACGTTGCTCCCCTACACCCCGGTACAGTACGGTAGCCCACAGAGGATCCTCGAGGAATAAAAAGGCCCCATGTCTGACTATGGTTTCCCGCTTTCCCCGTTTTTCCTGGCATCCGAAATGATTGAAATTGCAAAATTCTTCTGGAAGTATTCCCTACCAGGCCAAAGGTTCTGTCTGCCACTGGTTATCTCCCTATTCCAGTCGAAACTGCTCATTGGATCTCATTGGCATATCACATATTCCACTGATTTTAAAATCTTGAGCTTGTCAAACCTGCCTGTGTTGATCCTTTCGCGCCATACATGTTTCTGCCTGTTCCACCGCCCCTTCGAGCTCTCGGCACCTCGCGTGTAATAATCCCGCTAGTTTTATGTCCATGCTTGATTTCTCCGTTATCTGTTTTGATTCAGACGAAACTTTCTCTGGCCGCAACAGTGGTCAATCCCAAATGTTTTCTTCGGCCGGACACGACCAGGTTCATTCAACCCCCTTTTTCGCCTACAATCCTGTCTGCCTGAAATTTTGCAAATGCCTTTTTTCGGGATTTCTAGGCCACAATGATGAGGGTGTCCTGGACGGCTAGTCTTCCGTCTGACTCTCTTTCCTGCCTTCATCCTTCTTCGTCACCTCGCTGTATCATCTTAGCGTGTAATCAAATTAATCTGCAATTTCTCATCTTGGAATTGCCAGAGCGAAGTGTCGGCCTGGTTTCAACTTTCACGAGAGGACAACAAAAAATTGGTGCCTACTTGACAAAAGATATAAATAGGTGTATAGCATTCAAATTCATACGGGAGCCATATTATATTTTGACCTATTCAGGCAAGCACCGGTAGGTTACTCACAGTGACTCGGCTGGCTATCAGCATTGCGGAGCAAAGATCAAATATATATGGCTGTCGGACTTGTAAAAGCTTGCACAGTTGCTGTAATTATTTTATATGTCACCACAGTTGCTGCAGAGCGAATGTCCCTCGACAGAGCGAATGTCCTTCGACAACCACGAAAAGTCAGTATGTACCATGTGCTGAACTGGGTGCCCCCGGATAATACAAGGACAATATCATGAGTGTTACTCTGGATGCCATTACAACTATGGGCCTTAAAAACAAATGAGTCCTCACCAGATCTTTCCTTTCTTTTTAGCTGATGTAAGCTCACCACCTGAATGCATTTTGAATAACCCACCGTAATTAAATAATCCTGATCCAGGTCCTGGGCGAGCTCGAGCCGACCGAAGGTCGCGCGAGGGTGAGCCCGTGCTTCGCTAATTTATATAAGATGCGTGTTCTGCTGTTTGAAGTTGGAGTACCTATTCTTGAGCTCAACTAGCTCAACTGACGGTTTAGCCTGGGGCCTCAATCCAGGTATAGCTATCGTGGAAACCAGTCAGTCAACAGGTACAGTTTAGCGGTACCAGAGATGCCATATAATAAGATTTAGCCATAGAATTAATTCCGGCGATTGGGGGCGATAATATGTATGTAAATGGTTGTCGATATTGAGCCAGTTGCAGTTTTTTTGGTTCCAGGTCTACCTTCTGTAAATGCAGTCCTTAAAATCACCGCCAGACCACCAATTAATCATCCTGCGGTGAACGCGGTACTGTTGTTCAAATTGCTACCAAATGACGGAGTACCACTGTTTCGGTGATTGCCAGAAATGGCTTGTCGACACTCGGCAACACATCTCGGTCCCTCGTTTGCTTTATGCGCGCGTAGATAGTTATGCTTGCACCAGACAGATATCCTGATTGGTTACGGTTTGTAAAGTGGCCTCCTTGAGATAATATTAAACGCACTTTCAGGCCGAGTTTCAGCCTCTCTTCGTCGACTTTCCCCAGAATTTACTTGCATTAATCTATGACGAAGATAAAATCATCTTGGCCGGCGCGTCTCAGTTCTCTGGGCCACCATTCCTTCCTTCGTTCTGGAACAGAAGTTATAATTACAAAGCGGGACGTGCTATGGGAGATGCTATCTTTATCCCTAGCCGTGACGTTCGAAACTTCTCTGATTTTCTTGCAATTATTTCTCGATTTATTGGACCAAATTTGTGGCCGCGACTTTGCTTCCCAGGCCCGGCCCAAGAATCCAAGGTTTTGCTTCTGGCACGACGTGCTGCGTCAACCTCTGTCCCCTGAGCTCACTTCTTCCCGCACGCCTGCCATCAGGTCGAACCCGGTGTATCCATTTGCTGTTCGTGTTATTCCCTCCACCACATTTTATGAAATACTCCAAATATTGCACGAATGGCGTTTGGACTCCGCAGCAACACTCGCCTTCTGTATAAACACGCTCGTCTGGCTCATTTCTCCTCCCCCAGTTGGAAAGTTGGTTCGGTCCACTGCATCGCTCCGATTAGCTCTCGTCAATTCGAACTCGGCTGCCCCGAATTTTCTCGTGCACCCAGCCGCTGGACATCCGGTCACTGAAACTCTTCTCTGCGTCCGAAAACGGTTCAGATACCGTCCTGTACTTTGCCTTGAAATTACCCTCAAAGACGTTCAACCCCTGCTGCTTATACTTCCTCTGCCCGTCGCATATCCTCGATCATTGCTTCCATTTCTGTTGAAACCGAATTGAAACTCAAACGTGCACACTCTTGGACCAGTTTCTGCCGACCAGCCGACGCAGAATATCTCCGTAGTCCCAGCAGCGTGCTCTCGTTGCGGCGACGAACCCTCGTGGTGGGTTTAGTTTACTCCACGGCAGGCCCCGATCGCCCAGACACGAGCCCCTGGGCAACTTAAGAACGCGATCAAGGCGACGGGAGGCAGGCCCTCTCTCGGTCCAAATCACAAATCGCCAACCCCTCGTAATGTGCTTCCCGTTCTACGCTCACCGCTGTTGGCAGGGGAACGAAGATTTGGCGGTGCTCTTCCCCATCCACGGACGATGCATGTCACCCTACGACTACCGTCGCGCCTTCGTCAACTCTGTGCAAAACGTTCCGCAGCACATTCCTTGGCTGGGTGAATTGAATGTGCGAGCTTGGTACGGAGTGGCTTTAAACAAAAACAGGATACGACGTTAACATATCAAATTTCAGAGATCGGCCAATGCGCAAGCCTGGAAGACCGAAAAGACCCCGTACAAGAAAGGCTAAGCAATGCGGCCGAGGCTCCCAGCGATGGTTCCATCGGCTGCCCCCAAATGACTTGGTCGACCTCATGGTCGGAACTGTTCCACCACAAGAGCGGAAGCATCGAGTTGAGCGGCCACTCCCGGACCTGCAAATGGAGACCAAGACATCCTGTTTGTTTCTGCCCTCGAAGTCAGCCGCCGAAACCCCTTCGGGTCGCATTGGACGTCGGCGCAGACGATCCCATCAAATTCGGGGGAACGAACACAGAGTTCATTAGATCGACATTCAAGGCACACTGTATGTATCAAGAGCTGAGAGTATGGGTCTGGTATTTACGCCGCGTTAGGTTTGCAGACAACTGAGTAATTGCTTGTCGCGGTTGATTTCAGCTCAAGACCGAGGAGCACCCTTGAACCCAGCGGGTCACCAGCAACGTCATCGAAGACGCCTCCCAAATTCCACATCGTGTTCAGGTCATTCGGCTTGATTAACTTCGCCCAGCCACGGAGACGGAATTGCGGCGCTGTGTTCAGAGCGATATTGCAAGTGGTGGCCGTGTACTATAAGCAACAAATAACCGATCAGCTAATGAACGGTTTGTATGCATGTTGGTCTGACCTGTAAATTGCACTCAGAATTGGGGCCCGCCTGGCCCGTCGCGGAGCCCTGGACTTCTTCATCGGAGTGAGTAAATTGAGTCCTGGGAAACAGCAGTGAGTCATTTCACAACAGGGTATAGACTCTGCTACCCACAGACTCGACAGCCTGTTTGTCACCGGGGCCCTGATCGTTGTAGCCATATTGCTCGCCAGCCCGTCTGCGGGAATCGTGAAGTTCAAGAACTCCGTAACATCCGGGGCAATGGGGGCGACCACTGAAATTCGACCGTCAGTGGCAAAGTTCTCTCTGGCTTCGAGATATTTACGGAGCGTCTTAAACTGTCCTGTCATGGACGGTTTTAACGTGTACCGCAAGGTGACCGCACCGCCGTTAACGCTGAATGCTCTGCGTCTGGTGAGGACCGTTTCGCTCGAACACTCCCCTATCAAGAGACGTCGTTGTCAGTTCAGTCGACAGCACGCAATTAGGAACTCATACTAAGTGTTACAGGTACCGGCCATGGGGTATCCGGGTCAATGCATACGAATGCACTGGTGGGCCAAAACTCGGGGCTACTACCAGTCTAAACACCAGTCAGCTGCTTCTGATGTTCTCATGGCGGCGAAAAACGGCTTACCCATCTGACCCCATATGGCATGTTGATTCGAAGTGGCTGAAAAAGATTATCGCCAATACCCAAGGATTTCGAAGCAACCGCGGCCGAGAACCTGGTCCACCAGTACTGTGCTATGGGCCGAGCGTAAGTATGTGTGGATAACGCCAGCATGTTCGGTGGCACCCACACGTCTGGAGTTGGGCCACAGAAGCCTCGGTGCACGATCCAAAGGCAGAGATGATTGGATGAAGAAAATCATACTCCCCTTCCTTGGAAACCTCTTGGATGAACCCATAGTTCTGGTCGTAAACGATCCACCTTGAAATGCGCTGGACCCACGAGGCGCTGTATGGAGGGCCTGAAACTGAGGTAACGGTGTTGTTGGCGTACAGCATTGGCAAGGCGGACAAAAGCGCAAATCCGAGACTGAGAATGAACCGCATCGTTGGGGAATCGGTGTTAACTCTCGACGCTGCGCTTGCTCTTATAAAAACGGCAGGCATAAGCTGGGTGGCGTAAGGCCTCGGATTTCCGTGATCACGCCAGAGGGCAGAACGCGAACGTGCGAAGATGAAAGGCCGCTCAGAAGGCCTTAAGCCATGGCGCGATTGAACGGCGATCATTTCTATTACTCAAACTGCGCACATTGACCGGGGCACCAATCGAGAAGCATGCCTTAAACAGGGGCAGAATCGCAGGTAAGTACGCCGCACGGGGAACTCATTCTCGACAACCGAATAACCAGAGGGGGATCCGCGGAGGCTGGACAGGCTGCTGCATGCGCATACAACTGTGCCAGAACAGTCGTTGATAAATACTCTTTTCGCGAAATATTATTATGCGTTTGCGGCAAGTTTGCGGTGATACCCGAGCGTTTGCCGGGATGCTGGATAAGCGACAGCGGGGTCTCACGGTTAAAGAAAAAAGTATGCGAATCAATGGTGAAAGATGTGACGGTCCCTTCAGTATAAGATGAGCTGCTCCTGCTCCTGGTGACTTACAATTAACTGTTGAACCCTGGACTCTTTCCGCAATAATGCTCGGCATTCAAGTTTGCCGTTTGCCGGCAGCATTGGTCATCATATTTCAACAATCAAATGTCTCCCATGTTCTAGGAGTTTGTCCTAGAAAGTCGCACCCCTCTAGATATGAACACCGCAAATTTCAAGGTGGAAATTCGCAGGATTGACACCAGACTGTGCAAGGTTTGATCACCGGCACTCTGAAAACCAACTGAAAACTCCCCCGCAGATGCGGCGGCAAATTCGATCCCCGCTATCAACCAATCTGTCCTTTCTTCTTACCCCCATCATGGCCGCCTCCCAGTGCCGACGCAGCCGCTTAATTTTTCGATGATCCCATCAACCTCGAAACAAGGATGTAACCTACCGAATATGACAGTCATCATCGTGGTGCATTCGCTTTTGCAGCAGACCTTTCGACATGGGAGTAAGAGGGACTACTTGCATCACATGCCACGCCGAAAGACGTGGCGATAAAAATCGAGTTCGTAAAGAGGTGTGGACTCCATTGGTCGATATGTAACTCACCCCATTTGTGTTTGGAGTGGCCTAGGACGTGCAGCTTTGACATGGATCCGGTAGTCCCTCGCAAGGCCTTCGGGAATTGAGCGCGCAGACAGGGGTACCTGCACCCTTAGGTTTCCTTGATCTATAAATTCACGTCCCAGGCGGACTTTCATTTCCCGCCGCTGGATTCGGAATCCTGGCCGCCGTTAAGTCTGAACGTATTTGAATATCAGCAGTGTGTACCACACACGGCAAAAAATTGTGGGAACTATTGGGAGATAAGGTGCACACCGTCATCTCGAACGTTCCGCAGATTCTATCCGCGGACTTTGAAAAGGCTTCAGACAGACGTAATCTTATAAAGAGGGTGAGGACACTGAGGAGATTATTTCGGCCCTGCCCCTGCTCCACCCTAGGTCCCCGATCGCATCCCATGTTCTCTGATAGATCCACTTGACCACAGCAGTCTTCTAAAAGAATGGCTAGCATGCTGCACAAGGAGCCAGTAGTTGGCCCAATGATCTAGACGGTAATCAATTTGCATTTGGTTTGCGTCAGTATCTCTGCTATGGGGCAAATATACTCCTAAAGAAAGCAGACTAAATTCAGAGATCACATCGATCGCATCCGTGCACTGCGGTTGGATCTAAACGACATCCGCATGGCAATTCATACAATATTTATCGAAATAGGACGTTGACATGTAACGAACGAGAAATCTGCTAAATTCTTTTAGTGGTTACGGAATCTTCTTCCCCTCTTTGCTTCTCCTCGCGGATTCCACAGCGTGTGCCTCGCATCACATCGAGCTCGGGAAGGGAAGTGTCCTGGAAGGAAGGAAGGAAGGAAGGATGTATTACTGCGGTGGTCCCAATAAGGAACTAGCAGGTTCTGTACCAACATACAATGCGTCAAGATTATATGCTACAGACGTCAACGGCTCTTTCGCTGTGAAAACCTATCTATCTTGGGTAATAGACCTCTCACGAAGAGAGCTGAGAGGACGGGTGGGTAGTCTGTCAACCGAGGGTCCTAAAAGCTACTGGGAAATAACGGGGTGTTTCGTCAAATAGACCCAACACGAGGAAGATGTACTTTGCGAATGCCTGCACGGCCTTTCTCGACGGGATGGGCTTCAACAAGAAGTCGTAGTTCGAGATATGCGAGTCACGTCCCTTGGTCACAGGTTTCCAGGGTCACCAGGAAACCCAGTCTCAAGTCGACGAGTCGAGGGCTCGCAGTGCAGTCAAACAGTGCATGAACTTCACCTTCGACGCTGCCCCTGCAGAGTCGGCACAGCCTGTGCTCGCGCGGAACCGCGGTCCGATAACGAGCTGGGTAACGCAGGCACTCCACAATAAGGTTGTGATCCCCGAGTAAAAGGCTGGTCATCGCCTTGCGGTATGTTATTCAGGTTACTATGTACGACGTCGGGAGCTCGCAAGTCCTCCGGACTACTGGGAGCTAGCGTGCAACAAGAACACACGTTTACGTGGTGCGAGTCGGAGTTGCTCGAACAGGAGAGCGGAAGTTTAAGCAACCGGCTGATGTACAAGGACAGGTGCTAAGGACTTTCACCCTATTTGTAACTTGATTACTGTGGCCAGCTTGCTCTTCAGGCTTCGCCCGCGTGCCATCCGACCGAGGCAAGCCGGACGATGGTGGCTTGAAGAATTTAGCGTGACCTTCATGGTTGAATGGTGACACATCGGACAAACCAGCCACTAGTCCACATCATGCGTCGCTGCAAGGTCCCCGTTCGCTTCTCTTATGCTCCTATTTGGTTCCTCGGGCGTAAGCGCCTAGACTGTGCTCAAATCTCCATCTAACCACCCCTGGTGTTCTGTACTGATTGCGTGGCTTCTACCGGGCGAGTAGAAGCACATGTTGTCCATGTGCTCGTGTCCATTTCCCCACCAGGAAAGAAGCTCGGTCCTCATAAATATTGACAACGCAGATTGGACGAAGTACTGCGTCCCCGACAATGCAGCTCCTTCTCAGTATCGGAACGTTACTCTTGTCCGTTTTCCCCGCTCTGCTCTGCCAACCCCGCTCGCCATATCGACGTATCTCTCGCAGCTTCGAAAGGGGTGTACGCGACTTTCGACAACGCAACAAATTACTACCATGTCTTTGACGTCAATGATATTGAGCTTGGAGCCTACAACCACACCGCCTTTCACGCAGCCCTCACTCCCGACGCCACTTCTACGTGCTTCCCGCTTGCCATGGCCGACATAAATGCGTGTGCGTACATTCACATCGGATCTAGCTAGCCCTGATTCCCCACCCCAGCCCGTGGCGGCCAGTGGCTTCGTTTCTGGATGATCCATCTTCGTATGTTCGTTTTGGAGGTAGGTCACATTCCAATTTGGGCCCACAGTCTTTGACTGAAGGAATGCCAGTCGCTCGGTAAACCTACAGAGAATCCCACGGTACGTCGTACCCTTTGAACCTGGGAAATCCTTATGATTGACGGTTAATTGTACAGACAAAGGACCCAACTGTATTTGCATGCGTCCCCAGCGAGCCGTGCCCAGTCATTACAGGTAGTGCCGTGTTGCTTCGGATATGTCCCACGGTTTATTCACTGTTTCTCTCCAGTAAGCACGCCACGGTGCAGCAGTGCCACCCAGACCACCGCTGGGACAACTGTTGGCGCTTCGGTAGACCTCGTCCAGAGTTATACATCAGGATACTCCACCACTGCAACCATGAGCACCACCAGTCAGTTTCAACCCGAATGAAGCTGCACAGTCCCTCCGTCTTAACTCATTCTCTCAGACACCTCGACGTTCGGAGTAAGCGTCACCGCAAGCGTGCAGTTGGGCATCCCGGACCTTGCTTCCGCGAGTTTGAGCACCACAATAAGCACGGAGGTCTCAAACTCGGAGTCAAGCGCGTACGGTTGCATTGTTGCGGTTTTTGGATTGAGAGACTCACTTAGTCTCCGCACGATACAGGTTCGCGGTCACCGCGAACGCGGAAGTGACACAATCAATCACGACCCATGCACCCGCGAACACGCGCTGCTACTTGCGCGTCAGTCCATTCCCATGCCGCGGTTAATCAAAGAGATTTCTCATCTCTCCCACACAGTTCACTTCAACGACCTGCACCGCGCAAGGCATCGCCTATGTGCCCTTTGAGATGACGGGCTGGCTATGGCTATGGAAAGGGGGGGGCCCCAACACTCTTCGTGAGCATTTCCTGCTTTGGTCGTGCGGCATTAATCCTGTTTTCCTTCGCCCCAGGGGCCCTGAATCTGGCCGCAGTCCCTGGAATGTCTCCATGGGAGCGCCAGTCGACAATGAAACTGACTGGGAATTTGGCCACCGACTCTTCCAGCTCCTATGAATCGATTTGTGACCCGCTCTAACTAAATGATGATGATGATCATCATTTTTGTTAATACATGAGGTCAGTAAGGACTATGGTAGCTGTACTATTGTGCAATCCACTTGTCGCTACAAATCGAATGCCATTTAGTATCGTTCCATTCTGTGCTTGGTAGATTTTTCCTACATCATCTGATATCGAGGAGTGTGGCGTCGGTCTCGAAATTCACGGGACTCCAAATCCCCAGAATTTGATGGTATCGTCGGTTCATATCAATTTCGGAACTCGTACCCCATGCTCAGCAAGCCGCCTTTATAACTTCATGTGGGATGGATCGGAGGTGTCAATATAAACCTGCAATGCAAAGTAAATAACAAATAGGGCTGGACAAGCGCAGTCCAATGAAATACGGTGCGGGCAAGTACTATGACGGCAAGATACTCACGACACGAACATGGTAGCGCGGGCGCGGAGAAATAAATAAATATAAAGTGCATGCAAATACCGAGAGCGAAGTGGAGAGAAAAACAGCCCGAACAGCGAAAGTGAGATACATAAACACCCCCGTGTTGATCAAGCGGGACAAGAACATGGTCTGACGCACAGGCCGAGGTGCGTTAGTGGTTAGTGACAATGTGCACTGCGAGTGCGCGAGCAAATAATGTCCGGAACGGTGATGAATAAAGGGGAAGTAAACAGGCTGGGAAGCGGATATAAGCAGCGAATTAAAAAGTGTGAAGAGCGCATCCATCAATGAAAACAAAGATTCCACTCCCCTGTAAAGTGTTTCAACAATCTCGGACTGTGCACAGTGATCTGAATCAACACCCACCGTTTCAAGCAGTGCATCTACATCAGATTTTCTGAAGCCCACTGCGCTAGACTTTTAGAAAAAAACAGACGAACCGACACCCGTTTTATGGTTTCAAGGGTGTACCAAACGGATATAGGAATGTACCGGAGTAGAATTGGGTAGCGTTGCAGACGAAAAACTGCAAAACCCGGCGCAATTAACGTCGGACTCAGCAGAGCGGTCGAAGGTACCTGGTTGAATCAAGTCGGGGAATTGAAAACGTGAGGACATACAACACAGGGATTCTGGCAAAAGTCGCTGGGTGAGGGGGGAGACACCGCGGAGGCCAAGGCTCGAGCCGCCCTCAAAAATGACGTTTCGTAAGCAAGAGTTTGAATGCGAGACTGAACCAAGACAGAAACCATCATGGAAAGATTGTGGAGAAATATACCCGTATAAGAGTAAAAATTGGCCGTAACCCGATATATGGAGCACATATATCCTCAGAACGAGGCAAAGAGCGACGGGAAGATACACATCTTGGGGTCAAGGAGAATGAGACGACCAAATGCACGCGAGATACTCAGAGATGAAGTCGGTGGAATAGCAGAAGGGGGGTTGAATAGGACGGGCGAGAATGGAGAGAACTGGATGAGGTTCATAGATTGATAGATTTGACCGCGGCACGGGAGTATGCTGGATGAATGCAAAAACGGCGAAGGAACAGTAGGCGGAAGAATTTTTGGGTAGGAGAAGCAGAGGCACAAACAATACGACACGCACAGAGCGGTATTTCTCTAGCATACGTCGGGGACATGATTGTAGAGTGCAGTATTAGAATTCCATACGCGTTCGCTCGATGCATGAACGACGGTGTATACAGAATGCAATTCCATAGAGAGTATTGAAACGAGGTCGCTAGAGGATGAGACGCAGAGAACGAGAAAGGGGAATAGGCAACTGGGGAATGGGAATAGTATGGTGGGGTGACGTACGTGTACTGGATGCCGGGTATTCTCTGCGCGGAAAGTTGATCCAGACATATGTGAGAGTGAAGTCACAAAACGGGACGCACTAGCCACTAGTATTGTGCACAGCGTGAGAATCCCAGTCACATCCAGCGTGAGGATTCCACTAACATCGAGTGGCTCCAAATTGCGCATCCGCGCACGAGCATGAAGCTGTATGCTGTGAGGTTCACGAGTAGCCAAGCGTCGGCGCCGACGTAAGGGAGAACGAGAATAAGAACGATGGCGAGACATACAGGATCCATCGGGAGGAGCGTGCGCTTTCCCGTGCTGTTGGCGAAGATGAGCACATACGGGGACCTTCGCTTCTTCGCCAATCCATCCAAGTGTGGCAAGATGTGCCAGTGAAGCCTCGATTGTCCGGTCTTACTAGTATCGTGCCAAGGAACGCAGAAGCCGCAGACCGACAAAAGTAACAAAAACGCGGTGAGGGTTGACGACGAAGAGCGCCGAGTGATGCCGGCATCACCGCAGCTGACTTTGAATCGCGATCACGTGCGGATCAGCTTGCCCAGTCAAGTCGAGTCGCGTGCAGATTATGGGCCGTGATATTTATAAAAAGAAATTACACCATGAACTTCTTGACTTCAAATCTGGCTTTTCCCAATGGGAGGCAAGCCGTGCGGGCCAGGATTGATTCGTTCAGGGTAAATTACCTGCAAAGTCGCATAGTCAGCATCGCAGTAACTCCCAATAAAATGGGAGGAAAGGGTTGGTGGGACGTCGGGCACCAATAGTTTGATGTGTAGACATTGAATGCTGCTCGGCGGGGGTTCGAATCCCTACGGCCCCTGGGTCTGAATGCCTTCCCATTTTTGTCCCACTTTCAACATGGCTTTTCCCCCTCGATATCGGAACCGGTGTTTGATATGTTTGATCGAGATGGAATCTTGCTGTCAGGTTCGCAATGTCGCCTTACCTTCATCGAGGTCCTTCGCTGGCAAATCGCAATAGATTCTCATCCGGTACGACAATACCTCTCTCATCCACGATGGACATCCAGCATCAAAGGGTCTGTAGGCGGTCGAGCACCACTTATATACAAACTCAGTAGTGCAAGTACTCGCCGGGTGTTCCACTCCCTCAAGACCCATGTGCCTGAGAACGATCATTTTATATTTCATTTTTTTTATCACCCAACAAGTAATGCACTCCCCGCATTACTCCTCCGAGTGCATATGGACACCTAAACTGTCCCAGATTGGATCTTAAAGCAACGCATAAGGAGGTTCTGTAGGCTCTCGAGCACCACTCATAAACAATTTCTCAATTGAGTTAGTGCCAGTGCTCGCCGAGGGTTCGATTCCCTTGAGAACCAGTAGTCCTGACTCCTCTTCGTACTCGTGATTTTATATATTTTCTCCGTCCAGTTCTTCAGTTTTCGCTTTCAAATCCCACTTTCAACGGTGGTATTCATTTCAATCTCGGGGTCTGTTCTAGATGTCACCCATGACTAACATTCACTCAAGCTTACACGGTTCCTGTATCTGCGGAATCCGACAGCAACAGGGCTCAAACCCCTAGTCTCTCGTAGACAGATGCTCCAACAAAATGAAGCTCGTACCTCGCTTGTTGGAGTCTGTTAGTAACCGCGGGGGTCTGATCGTGTAGCCGCGTTATTACGCAATCTCGCTGGGCCCACTCCGTTGTGTAGATGATGTCCCAATCCCATTCTCGAGGACGAATCCCATCATCAGTCCATTTAAGCGAGCTAAGCGAGCTTAGCCGACGAAATAAGCCAGTCCCATCCATCTCGTTGTTACTCCACTGATTCTTACAACATGCGAGGTACGAGCACTAATATTGTTGTAGCGTCTGTCTATGAGAGACTAACTGATTCTGTAGGTGGTGTCAGTCCTGGATCAAGCTGGATTGGAACTCAGCAGCTCCGGTGTGTTACCATTAGCGTCGTTCAAAGTTCTCCTTTTTGTCTCCTTTTCGGTCTCCTTTTTACTTTACTTTTCATCTTCCTGAACCGAGAAGGAGGACAAGTAGGAACCATGAAAAGGAGCATTTTTGCGAAAATGAGCTCGCAAGGCCATTTTCGCCAAAATGCTCCTTTTCGTCGTCCTACTTGTCCTCCTTCTTGTGCCGAGATTTAGAGCTCCGCACCGGACTTTGATCCCATCATTCCCTTTGTCCTTTCCCTCCACACGTTCTCATCGCACCTTCTCTATCCTATTAGCTACTACCTCATTGTCAGTGAATACCATTTGTTTGTCCCATGGGCTGGACCTCTCCGAAAAAATCGCGTAAAAAGGCACTCGCAAAATCCAGTGCCACTCACGGGGGCGGTAACCGCTCCCTCGTCGCGAAAGCAGCTATAGCACCTCAATTTGAGACATGATGAGATCATTGCAGGCACCGATAACAAGACCGGAGCAGCTCGCATATTCTGAGACAAACACGGGTGCACTGATCGCCTGCTCGGCGGCTTGGAGTTTCAGACGGCAGATCCCTTGCCGATGCCTGCCGAAATGTGCTGAAGAGAAGGAACATTCTCCTACTGACTTCTTTCTTGGAAAATACAGGAGGGGGGGTTTCAAAGTTCGCCTTTTTGCGCTCCTACTTGTTCTCCTTTTTGTTTCATTTTCGCATTTTTGGCAGAAAAATGGCGAAAAGGAGGCGACAAGGAGCGCGAAAAGGAACGCGAAAAGGCTAACTTTGAACGACACTATTACACTACAGACCCGCTATCGTGCTTTCGGACTTTAAGAGGCGGAAAATACGCAACTGCCCTTGGCTTAAATCATAATGGCAGTGTTGATGCTTTGTACTTGTGGGCGAAGTTCTGGAAGCCAACACGGCCAAATTCTGCCCTTCTTTTCTACCTCACGTCTAAGCCTTGAGCTTGCGCATTTGCCTCCGGTTCGTGCTCGAGCTCGGCATAACCGACTCCCGTTCTCATCCAGTAACTTGTCACCCTACAGATCTTCTCCAGCCCATGCCGCCCAAACCGCTTTCGCGCCTGACCCGCGGGCTTGGTAGTCGTGCGCAGGCTAAACCATCCGCTCCGCCACCCGACAAACATATCGACCGCGAGGGCTGGAATGCCTACTACGAGAGGGAGGTAGCCGCCAAATATGCCTGCATTTCTATCAACTATCCGATGAAGGAGGATTCGCCTGACCAGGAGAAGTACTGGAAAGCCTGCGGGCCGATCGCCGACCTCAAGCAGCACAATGATTACAACGGCAAGCTGCTCATGCACGAGGAGGGCATCCTTATCGCGGTGGCAATCGAAAACCTTCACGACGGGAATTTCGAGGCCGAGTGGAAGGCCCTGGATGCTGACAAGAAGAAGAAACTCGTGATCGAAGGGATCTATCGGGCTGTGTGCGCCGCGCCTCGCGACCTCACGCGAATGACCTGTCCCGAGCTAACAGTGAAAGGGCTCAGTGGCGATGGACAATACGGTCTAATCAAGATGGTGGGCATAGATGGCTCCGTTCGATGCATTCTGCTGATACCGTTCGTCTCACAGCTCGAACGTATAATTGCGCACGACCCGACCGGAAATCTACGCGTGAAGACGATGTATCTATTCTCGAATGCTCAGGTGGACCACGAGATGCGCTTCACCGAAAAAGCTCCCGATCTCCTCAAGACGTTTATCCAATCCTTGATCTTGGCCCGGAACTGGCTCATCGTCAAAACGCTCGTCGGAATCCTGGAAGCATACGTATGTCGTCCACTGCACGGCTCGCGCCACCCCTAATCCCAACTCTACAAGCGCAATGAGCCCGCCTCAATCCATCCGAACGTGCGGATGGGTCCGCGTTCGAGTGGAAGGAACAAGACAGATCGTATAACAGACAAAGCTAACCGCTATGGCGACTGCCATCCTTCCCAGTTCAACCAGCCTCCCAAGAAGGATGTCCTGCCTGCTTGCGCCGGATGTCATACGGTGTTCGCCGATCGTTCAGCACTGAAGAAATGCGCCCGGTGCCAGCATAGCTGGTACTGCTCCAGGTATGCTACGTCCTCTTCGAAAGTCGTCTCCTGAATCGTCGACGTGCCAGGGAGTGTCAGAAGAAGGATTGGCCATCGCACAAGAAGATCTGCGGCAACGATAGCTTCGATTCCACGTTGCTCTCGCCAGCCGCAGAACGTCCAGACGAGTTCATCGGATGTCCTGCTGCAGCACCTGGGCTCGTCCGCAGCCCAGCGCTGTGGCGCCAAATTTTGTATCTCAGCAAGCGTGATTCGCAGACGCAGGTGTACCACGTCAGCCACAACTCTGTCTCTCACATTCCCTGTTTTACTCACACACAACTGCAGCTCGAAACCACGCCGAAGCACTCCACGTCCGTATCACTTTCAGGCAAAGGTACGCCGTCCCAGAACTGTCCGCACATTTTACAGGATCTTAACGCATTCTTTCTGCGTTCAGACCAGCTCATGTTTCTCGTCGCACGTCGCCGCGCCATGGCGTCCGCCTCCCTTCCAGCCATCATCGTGATGCTCGAGGTCCTGCTCCGAGAAGCACGCCGTCTTGAGAACCGCGGGGAGAATATCTCTCAGGAGAAGGTCCGCGCGCAGCTCGAGCGCGAGTACCGCGTAGACCTGTCGGCGAAAACTATCGCTATGGCGCCCCCATTCGTTCAGGCGACAATGCAGGAGTGCGAGGAGGAGCTACGGTTTATGGAGCGGCGCATCGCCAGTCTTGAAGGGGATTTGCCAACTGGGTGCAGCTGTCGCGATTGCTGTCCGAGCACTTGATTTCTTCCCTCCAACGCTAGGATACAGGCTTTGCGCAGGTCGACCTGCATAAATTTCTTGAGAATATTTCGTACCTGAAATTTTGTTATTTTGTTCATGCAAGTAAATAACGAGCGCTTCGCTTCTCGATGCCATACCACTCGTGGGGTAAGCTTTCCAGGGGATGAGTTGCATGAAACAAAGAGAAATTCTGGTCCTATAATTTTGAAGACGCGGGGGGATGAATGACTTCGTTGGCTGGTACACGCACCAGTTCTTAAGCCCTCTAACGACTCTCATCCTCTGCCCAGTACATCCAACTGACAGCGCCTTTCAAATCAACTGCGACTACACCGTCGACGTGGAGCTTGTCAACGATGTTGTCCTGTGATCCCAGGGTATCGCGTGCTTCGGTCTCGTACGTCCGGGAAAACCTCCCTCAGAAATTTTCGATAATTTTCTTGGGGCCGGGAAAATTTGCGAAATTTACCAAATCTAGCAACATTCCCAGAGTTTACTTCTAGTAAAATATTCCCCCTCGATCGTAACCGCTATCTCACTTCACTTCACCAGCCGAAGTCCGCCCATTACTCGCCAGGTCTTCTGTAGTCTCAATTCTGCGACCAACACTTTGCGGCAAATTGGGGGGGAGAGGCACAGTATCGCCCTTGCAGATGCGGTAATATTCGAAAATTGCTTCTAGGTGCGGAGCACATGTATGCAACGGTACATATGGCATATATACTGTATAAGTTTCAACGGTTGCTATGGTTGCTCACTCGAGCACTATATTATGTGGAATCCCACGAAGGACATTTTGAGATTTTGTTCTCATGGACTCAAGTTGGCGGCGCAGCACATGAGCGGCGCTTTGAGTGTAATTTCAAACTTGATCTTGATTAGAAACTTGCTGTGGAGTTCTGTGAAATTTCCGTAGCGCAGCACTGGCACACTGCTAGTTAATCATAAGTCACAGTCGTACCTCTCGCCCTCACTCCCCGTGCTGCTGCAACTGCTCGGTGGCGTGGCAAAGGTAAATTTCACACTGCTCCTTAATGACCTGGTCGCTCCAGTCGGGCTCACTCTAGCAGCTGCATGGTCGTAGAGATGTTCATGACGGCGGCACAGGAGGATGTAATTACCACTCGTTTCACGGACGTGCTGCGGGACAAAGGAGTTTTGAGAAGCGAGGACGCTCTCAGCGGACAAGACGCACCCGTATTTACGCGCACTCGAGGATTCTGAAGGTGCCCTTGATGGCAGGTTCGAGCAGTTCTGCGAGGCAACGATTCCTCATTAGGGCGCGAACAGAGATCGTGCGGATAACGTACCAGCGGGATCGTCTGCCTGATAGTGAAACGGTGCTCAATGGCATCCACGCCCTTCACGGCCTCCTCAAATGCATCCTCCTGCAGACCACTGGCAAATATCAGCAGGGACGCGAGGAGAGCGGATGGCACGGGTACATACCTGGGTGATATCCGGTACGACGATGAGGTCGAACTTGTCGCCGTACGGAACGAAGAGCTCGGCGAGATGGGCGCCTTTGTGGGTAGAACACACCGCACCCCACACGCAGAAGCCACGCTCCAGAAGAGTGCGAACGACCTACTGGAGAGACAAAGTATCGAAACAAGGATGTAGAGGCTTGAACTTAGCGAAACGTGCATGCACGTTTAACCAGTGAAAATACAGCAGAATGCCGATAAGCATGATGGTCTCTCTGGGATCCGAATCCGTTCCAGACATTTAAATTCCTCGGTGGAAAACTTAGAACTTGGGACTATGTGGCGGAAACGCCGTGAAACTGCACAAAATAATGGTTTTAAACGGGACCTGAAGGACTCACGAAATCTAAAGTGGGATACGTCTTTCAGGCACTTGTTACCGAGCACGGCTTGAAGCATAATAATTTCGAAAATAATTGCCACATGCATGAATGACTCCTCTCCGTTTTGTTCTTCGGAGACAGTTGCGAAGCAGCTATACTGGCCACGTTGTAATCAGACAGGTGGCGGTGTACTCTGCCGCGACTAATGAGGATAATCAAACCACCGTGAAGATTGAGCATACCTTTAACTCACGCCCACGATCCATTTCTGCGAGAGACTGGAAGGATTACAGACTTCTACGATGAGGTTTGAATCGATAATGTCGATGCAGCCGGTGGGAGTAAAGTGAAAGAGTGACTTGAGCTGGACGACATTGGGCAGCGGAGTGACACTGTCCCACTGAACGTTGCTGACTGCGTTCACGGAGCTCTCCAAGAGGGTACAATCGCCCAACTTGACCGTCTGACCGTTGAAATGTCCGCCGTCGTCGATACCAGCGCATGCATTCGGTGTGTCGCCGTTCTGCAGCCGGTAGCTGGTGTTGCCGTCTCGCAGCCACGACCACAGCTGCAAAGGGTTGGTTGGATCGCAGGGTCTGACCGCGAGAGGTGTGCCATTGGTGGTGTTCGCTGGCTGGACACAGAGGGTGGTGTTGGTTACACTGCGCCAGGGATCGAAGGGGCCGGCGTCTATTCCGCCAGGAAGCCGGCGCAAGCGAGAAGCACAGTGGATGGAAGTGCGGTGTTGAACTGTCAATATTCAGTGCCCGGGATCATTATTCTATCTTATCATCGCAGAAACCTTCATAGTTAGCAGTGCAGTTTGGGCTTGAAGTTACGAGGTGTTCAAATTTCTGGAGGCTTTTGACTCACGTTTATATCGGTCGGAGCTCGTAATTCATTCTTCGTTCAGCCATCTGAGGAAGACATTTGAACGGCATTGGACACTGACAAGACAAGATTTAGAATACATTGGATGATAGATAATGTCGATTCATACTCAGCGCCAGCGCCGTTTCCAACTCGCTTAAGAAAGATCTATCAACTCCCAAACATTTTGACCGAGTTACTCATGATACTTATCAGGCTTGGCGCTAGACCGGTATACAGTTGGCTTTGATGTCGATGTCGCTCTGAAATGCCAGATTGATATGGCACATATACTGTATAAAAATTATTTGCTAACTGTGAGCAGCAGACATGCAACTCGGAACTGAAACATAAAAATGCTGACATCTGTCCCAGTGAGAGCATCTTATAACCTAGGTTGCATGCCCCATATCGTGCTAATCTTGCCATTTTCTGCCCCGCAACAGCTTACTTCGGAGGGACTTCACCGAAATAAAGTGGTGAAGATCTGATGAGATTGTTCAGAACATTGATGGATTAGCTTTGCCGAAATCCAGAAACGGAAATCAGTTGATTCCAGACAATTCCAGCGGTAAAACCCACCAAACGATGGAGCACAAGATGGATAATCATCAGCTGAACATCTGAGCTCTATATCTAAAGCAATAACAGACTCCTCCACTGTGAAGGAGTACCGCAAATAACCATGGCCTCAATAAGTATAAGTGCCTTTTCATCATACTGAATGGCAAGAGGTTCAGAGGGGGGTTTGGCGAGTGGGAATCACCAATATATGTATCAAATATACTGCCCGATGCCATTTAACGGCTGTAGGACTCGAATTCGAATGAACTTTCATCCTACCAGTTATTGGCGACAGTCCGAACCGATGATCCATCACTGCCAAATAACAACTATAGCCCGCTGTCACGGCAGAGCCCACTAACTGTTTGGGTCAGCATATAAATTGTAAAGCTTTGTTACTTGAGAATCTACCGATGCCATATTAGATAAGAGGGTCGAGCCCGGAAAATGTACAGAGAGTATCCGAGTCAGCTCGAGAAATGGAATAGGAATTGATAGAGTTCAATGGGCCCAATTCTTACTCGGTCGACACGTCAACCAGCTCGCACTGGGCACAGCAAACCCGATTTCGTCGGGTTGAACGTATTCCACTGAAATGGACAGAGCCACGGGATTGGTACGAAGGGCGAGACGTAATGGCACCAGAACAACATGGAATTATATTCAATGTACAAGATCAAAAATAAATGACAGACTCATGCGTGTGCGGAAGCAGATTGGTTACAATTATAATTTTGGTGCTGCACGCACAGACCAGTCATCGTGTGCGCGCACGTACCACGTAGATGGGGTTCCAGGCAAAGTTAAGGTGGTTGCGGGGTCTAAGGACATAGATGAAAAATAAAATAAAAATGGTTTGATCTCAATAAGGAACGAACTTGCGGTGGGACCGCCAGTGGGAAGGGCGCTGTTTGGTGCTATAAACAAAATTCAGGGATCGGGACAAACTACGGTGGGCCAAGAAATCCGATTAAATGGTCGTGGTGATGGGCCGCAATGGTGGAGATGAGGGCAGAAGGATGGCATTGGATTTATGGGTATAAAGCCCGAGCATTTGAATGGGGAGCCAAGGATTGGACGTAGCAGTGACGTCTCGCCCACAGAAACGCAATGTGACTTGAGGTAATGATCTTCTTTGCGCAGGGAACCAAACCAACGGCGAAAACAGGGACTCTTGAGTGCCATTAGAGAGGGGGTTGTTCTGCTTGAGAATT
The DNA here is from genome assembly GCA_029378395.1 of Mycena leptocephala. Lineage (NCBI taxonomy): Eukaryota > Fungi > Basidiomycota > Agaricomycetes > Agaricales > Mycenaceae > Mycena > Mycena leptocephala. Next base: position 397,907 of record JARJLF010000068.1, on the reverse strand, counting down.
TGAAGATCTTGAGTCTTATCCGCCAGGTTCCAAACCCGCTGCGCGAACAATAAGATCCCAAAGATCGGATGCAAACGAAACTTGCAGACTTTGAGGCTTTGTGTTAATGTCCTGAGGGAACCACAAGCTCTGGACCAAAAGGAAACACAAAATGAAGGGTTGGGATGTTGGTGGATGGGTGAACGAAAGATGAAGAAAGGTCGACATGGCAATTGTCGTGATGTTCAATCGGCAATCTCTTCTCTTCATCGAAAGGGGACTCGACGGAGGAATCAGCGATGCAGTTTGATGCAGTCAACCATCACTTTCGATTTGGCGGACACAATCAAGGCATCAATCAATCTGCCCCGATTTCAATCATTACACTCAAAAATTATTGATAGGGCGCTATAGGACCCACTACCTAAAGTTAGTGGGCATATGTACAATGTTCAGCAGTTGCAAGCAGGCCACAGATGCGATCCACATCCTAAGATGCGATCCACCATGAAGGTTGTCATCCCGACCAAGGCCCTTGTCTGTAAGTTGCCTGCAAAAATCCTGTAAGCACGAGGTAATTTTTATACAGTATATCGCCCATACAACGGTGGCAATTTCCTGGACTGGAATCATCTTTGGAAAAAGCCATGGCTTTTACGCCAAGCCAAGGCCAGAGAAACACTAAAGCTCACGGATCTGCTCAACAAAGTCAAACACGGGAGCGAGCATTGATATCTCCCAGACGGTAAATGAAGCATGTAGGCCGTGTCCAAGGACGAGAGGCAATTTTTTGCCAATCGTGGCGCGCAAAACGTTGGAAACCCAGAATATACGCGCAACAGACGAAATTAATAGAAGCAGTCAGTATGTCGAAACAGAGATCGTACCAAGAACGGGGAAAGTGAGCTGTCGAAGCACTGCGGAGTGCCCAGGATGATCGAGGTGGAATAGGAGCATGCGAACGGGAGGGTGGCGGCTGCCCACTTCGCGGGAAAATTACATCGGCTCCGGTCAGTTTAGGAAGTTTCCATAATAAATATTCAAGCCGACTCGAATCAAGCGCGATTCCTGGCAATGATTAGAGATCCTATATGCGGGTCGCGAAGAGAATCTATCCCGGGAAGAACTTACCAGCGGGCGAGAGTTCGAGAGGGCGAAAATATGTGCCGAACGTACATGAAGCAAAGGTATCACTCACAATGAAAACACCGTCGGTGTACAAACAGTAGGTGCTTCAGAAATGATCAAGGTACGAATGACGGCTTCGAGCTTTGAAAGGAAACAGAAATGGCATCGTGTATTCGCGTTGTATGCGTGGGAGGGGTTGCGAGGACGTCTCAGAACCGGGAGCGCGGATGGATGGACGGTGATTGAAGAAAGAAGGTCCAAAAATCAGTGCCACAGAGCTCGCGGCGGGGATGGGAAAGTGGTTAAATTTGACAGTGTTATGATTCAGGTCAAGTAACATGATTGAGACCAGGATTGAGAAACACATGTCGGGTGGAGAAATGAGGTCGATTGAATAGTCGTTGAACACTGAAGTCGAGGAATCATCATTGAAATTGAGCATGCTCCCAGGAATTCCCGGGCGAAAAATATGACTGAAATCGGGGCTGGTACGCCGTTGATTGAGCAGCTCGAAGAGCTTTGCCGATCTGTGAGGTATACGACTAGAAAGTCAAGTCAGGTCTTACCTGTGACTTGGAACTTGTATATAGACCAGTGGTGTTGAACTTTTGCAGTAAATATTTGGGAAACTTGAAGACGAGGTTTTGAAGCGCTAAGATATGAGTCGGGTGTATCGGAACAGGCGCCGCGGCTGGCGCTGGCCCGAGCCTGGGTCTGCTGCAGAGTGGCAAGTGAATAAGGAAGACCGATCAGTGCTCGAAGACGAGGCTGGGAATTGCAGAATTGAAAGGGGGCGCCTTGTCCTGCGAATTCCCGGGAGGAACCAAGCTTTCTGTGAAATCGGGGCGGAGTCCGGCTGGATGCTTGAGGAATTTCCTGGAGAAAGAAGAACCTGTTAAGATTGCCAACGTTAGCAAATGAGGATGGCACTGAACTGCTCGAGATAGGTTATTCGAGGTCAGTTGCGTTGCATGGTGCATGCAAGTCCACGAAACTGTCTCGGGGCGGTGGAATATTTGCCATGCATCCTACAAACATCTGTGACCAGCGGGTTCAAACTTCGTAAAAGAGGCGAAGATTTGACACGAGTCGAGTTGTATGACAAGACTCGAGTCGCGTTTATTGCAAGGCGCCTATTCCAAAAATTTGGGCATCGGTCGATACTCGTTCAATTTGATTTTTTGCATTTCGAGGAGGTTTGTACAAATTATATGATTGAACGTGGCCCGAGATCAATACATGCATAAGAAATAGCTACAACATGAGGTTTCATGCACCAAATAAAAAATACAAAAAGAGGCGAGTGTACGTACATTTAATGCATCGGCGCCCTCTGCCGCGTGCACTTGCAATGGCCAGAACTGCGAAGCACTGCAGAGAGAGCAGGGCTGCGCGGCGGCTTCGAGCGTGCCCGCAACCGCATTAGCGCTTCGTCGCAGGGAAATCGACGGGATTCGGAGTGTTGGCGATAATGGTGGGCGAGGGTGGAGGGGTCGGAGTGCGCGCGCGGTGAAACAGGCGAAGTGGGGAGCAGGCTACAGGTGCTGCGGACACAGTTTGACGTATTCAATGCGCCCGAGTGTACTCGTCGAGCAGGGGCGGTCGAACGTGGTGATGATACGCGGCGGGGACAGCAAACGGAAGACGGTAGCGCGGAGCACGAGCACGGGCGCGAGCGGGGGGAATACACCGGCGCGCACGCATCGTGAATCGGCGGTGCAGAGTGTGCCTGAGTTTGACGAGGGGCGAGGTGGCGTTGTGCTGGAGACGGTCGACCTGAGCGAGAAATGAGCGCGGGAGGAGCGCGGGACATCGGGCGCGGGCAGAGCGCTGGGGGAGCAGCGAGGACGTAGCCGCGTGTTTTGTATCGTCGTGCTGTACACGGTAGAGAGCCAGCGACGGGCATAATGTTTGTCGGGCTTGAGGTGCGGCCGAGGGCGCGCGTGCAGGATTTCGCCGGCGCATCTAAAATATGCAAAGATGTAGATACCATGAGGATTATGTTGAAGGTTAGACAGGACAGGGCCCGCACCCGAATATTGGGAAAATGTTATGTTGAGGGTCTGCGGGGGAGGGGTAGACGCAGCAGAGGCCAGTCTAGTGGTGAGCGCGGAAGAGGGCAGGTACAGAGGTACAGCGCGGGAGATGCAAGAGGCACGAATACGTCAGGAGGACTAGGCTTAATTGAAAGTTGATTGAGGGAGGAGATTGTCAGTCAACGCGTAGTAGTGGTATTGGAGTTTGGACGTAGACAACTTGAACGGCGTCTGGGTGCGAGTCAAAGAATGACGTGGCACTATTGATCGCCGCGGCGCTGACTACGCAGCGGCAAATAAGTACGGCGCGGGCGGCACAGATTGATGGGCGGCAACGGGAGTTGCAAGAACCCGAAGCTTACACAGGCAATGCGAAGGGATGACGACGGGAGCAGCGACGCCGTGTGAGGTGATGAAGGGGATGAAGATCGGAGTTAGCGGGGAGTTCTCCGTCGTAGCACGGGGTCAGGCGAATGGTGCGGGACGGCGTAGAGGGCTGGGAGGCGGGCAGGGGCGCAGACAGTAGCGGGAGCTCGAGGACATGAAAGTTTTGATCGTGCTGCGGCCGGAGTTGAGGTAGCAGGGTGGCGGAGGATAGAGGAGCGCGCGTAGCATCGCGGTGCATGGGCGCTGGCGTGGTGTGAAAATGGGGCGATTAGAGAGAGCGGTCAAGGTAAAGGGAAGGCGGCGGATTTATCGGGGATGGCTCCGTCGTAGCAAGACGGAGCACGGTGGATTGGTGGGGTTGCGAGGTTGCGATGAGGACGGAGGGAGGTTTAATCTAAGATCAAGATAACAGATGGTTTACACAACAACGCGGCGGGTGCGCGACGCGCTATGAGCCGGTCACGTGGGACGCGTCAGGGACGCGCCCCAGATAAGTTGCAGACATTTGTGTCTGTATCTCGCGGAGCACGGGAGCTAAAATTACGTGTGGGCGCTCAAAATGAAGGTAATTAATGGGAAAAACGAGTGGTAAATATGGTATGAGACTCGCAGCCAGGCTTCGATGGCGGGAAATGCAGGGGCGGCATAAAAACATGAGTTTCCAACGCGGTCAGAGAATAATTTGTGGGGGACCCAATAATTGGCTTGACAAAGGAATCTGGGAGGAGGGGTATTTTCATGTAGGGAATCGACCTGGTTAGTTTCCCGGATGCGAAACCGACGGGCAAAGGTTGGTTTATGTACTGCAACGGCGGGAGGTCTTGGTTGTGTTTGGCACGTAGCGTGAAATAAAAGCCCATTTTGTCCCCACGAGAATGGAGGTGGATGGTGGACTGTGAACTCCCGGGTATAGAATCGCCCCAGGGATGCCTCCAAATATCGGGGGATACCTTTAATACGCGGGGATATCGAATACTTGTTCGAGACACGGAATAACCTAGGTGGAAAGCTAAGCAATTAATTCCATTTGAAAGGTGATGTTTGTGGGTCCCTCAGAAAATCGAAGGGGACCATAGGTACATGCAGATACCCCAATCATATTTTTGGGAGAGGAGGGCATGAAGGGAAGAATCTTTTCAACCGGATCAAACCAGATGGCACAAAAAGAGTCTAGGAATTTAAAGTCAAACCATATAGACTCAAAGGTAGCTGCTGTCTCGGTGCAAGTGGCGAAATTGGCGGAGGTAGAGCTAGTTCATTAATGTAGAAAATGTTTCCACTGGCTGCAATACAATATTCAAGGTGGAGTATAGATTAAAATGCTGAAAGTCCTTGACAATCGATGTTCAGGTGATAGCTGCCAAAGTGGTGGCCGGAGGTGGCGAAGGTGGCGGAGGCTACCACAGCTCTTCGGCAACCTCCGCTCTCTGCAGCCGTTGCCTCCGCCGACATCTGCCAGAAGTGGAGGATTTCCGCGCAGTAACAGTAAGGAAAGATTACAGCTAATTGCAGTACCGAAGGCGCGGATCGGAAGTCTGCTGTTTTGGGATGTTTTCAAAGAATTCCCGGTATCTCAGTGAGTTCTACGCCGATTCCTTTGAAACCTAGATAGAAATACTCGGCTAATTCGTGCGCAATTAGTGATAGAAAGGAAGTTGCAAAAGTATACTATATTTGGCGAGCTGGGTTTGAGGGGTCATTTTGGGGGTCAATTCAATCTGCCAGTATCTAGGCATGTTGAAATGCCCTAGATTTTTGTGAGAGATGGCTTCTATCAATATTGAAAACCAATATGACTCATGGATGTGCGAGTCATTCCAACAAACACAAGGCAACCTCATACCTTGGCGTGTTGAACAAGGGGGTTCAAAACGAACGAAATTGTACGGGACTTACTGATAACGTACTGCCGCCTATGGCCAAAATCTCCGCACGCTCGTCCCGACTAATAATTCCAGAGATGCGGAGATGGCGGACTCCACACCTACTCGCTATGTCCGAAAGTAACCGGAATTTCGGTTTCACGGGCACCTATGTATACTCAGTTTTCGGAATTGTGAAGGAATGGGCTGGGCCACTCATTGTACGCGAATCTTTTTTTTCATTGTGCTCACTCATTCGGCACAGCTCGTCAGTGGTACGAACGTCACCTGTAATTTGAGCCATTATTCCATCTCTTGCGATTCCTAAACCTGTGCAGTCAACGGGAACGGGCACACACTGTTCGGCCAGGGAGACCTCTACTGGGTGCGTTTCCATTCACTGCATTCTTCCCTTACTCATCCAATCATTTCCAGGACGGCGTAGGTGCATCGTTACCCCCCCTCATCTACCTTCATCCTCACCCCCACAGCTCGGCGGCAACGGCGGCGTAACCAAACCCGCGCCCTTCATCCGCGTCAACAACGCCGGGTCCTTCTCCAACGTGCGCATCCTCAACGCGCCGGAGCGCTCGATTGCGGTCAAGGGCTCGCCGGTGAAGATTAGTGGGATTACGATTGGTAACTGTGCGTCTTGCATCTCCGCTTTTTTTCGGGATAGTAACAGCGACGCGCATGTACATAGCTCTGGGCGATCTACTGAATAGCAGGTCGAACGGTCTTCCGGCTGGTGAGTGATCTATAATCGTAAACAAAGCCAAGTTCAAGACCAATGAATGCAGGGCACAACACCGACGAGTCGGGATCTCGAACTGTAACCGAGGTTTCACCCATTCCCCTGGACGGATTCATAATCAACATTTGGCATTGGATATGATATTTAGACTTAAGGTATGAAGTCTCATACTTGGCATAATATCACATTCATACAGGAACCAAAAACAACAACAACAAATTGGAGCGCTATACACAAGTCTGGTTCGATTCATGGTTCAGCAAGATATTCCTTCAACCAGTGGTCTGGCAGTTCAGATGTAAGTATGTAACGGCAGGTTTATTGCCATTCTGGGTACGGGAATCTATCCCTCGAGATCGAGGACGCAACTGGCTACCATGGGTGATTTGGCCGGCGCGCAAGAAGGGGCTCGCTCTCTATGGGAAAAGAATTGGAAGGGGCAAATGTTAATATTCATTTTGAGTCCCGAAGGGATCAGGGCACCTTTGCCGTCGTATTCCATATCCCTCGCACCGATAACCGTGGCAATATCCTTCAGAAGACCATCGTTTCTGAGGGAGAGCTTTGGGCGGGCTATGGTACACCGCATCGCTGCCATTTCGTTCTGAATAGTTTCATTATCAAGTTCAAGTTTTTGAAGGTCTGTTTTGTGTTGCCCTAAAATGAAGATCCGAGGCAGGGAAACTTGGAGTGATACTTACCGCCGCGTGTGATCTCACTGGTATTAACCGTGGCAATATCTTTCAGAAGACCAGCGTTTCCGAGGGCCCGTTCCAGGCGGGCTATAGTACGGTGCATCGCTGCCATTTCGTGCTGCATAGTTTTGTTATCACGTTCAAGTTTTTGAAGGTCTGTTTTGTGTTCCCCTAAAACGAGGATCCGAGGCAGGGCTGGAGTGATACTTACCACCGCGTGCGACCCCACTGGTAATAACGGTGGCAATATCCTTCAGAAGACCAGCGTTTCCGAAGGCCCCTTCCAGGCGGGCTATAGTATGGTGCATCGCTGCCATTTCGTGCTGCATAGTTTTGTTATCAAGTTCAAGTTTTTGAAGGTCTGTTTCATGTTCCCCTAAAATGAGGATCCGAAGCAGGGCCACTTGGGGTGATACATACCGCCGTGTGATCCGGCAAGGGCTCCCGCAATGATAGTGAATAGTGTCCACAATGCTGAAAGCATGGCAAATGTTGCGACAAAGACACTGGTGATAGCCGACCCCGAAGGTTTCAGCCGTGGGACAAGTCGAGGATAGAGCATGACAGGAACGCGGTCACTGTCGCTGAAACTGCGCACTGATTCCTTCCACCCCAACATCAGGGTTGTGTTGGATGCGGCGTTGGCATGTGGGAAGAAGTCCGGCATGCTTGGATCATACACAGGTGAAATACTGTCATTGTACATCTCTGGAGATGCATAGATCTGGTTCTCAAGGATGACTCCAAGTTCCATGCGAACAGAATGATAAAGTGATTGGAAGGTGTTCTGAAAGAGGAGGTTGAACGTCGACAGGGGGGCGTCATCCCCAAAGTAGAACTGGATGTCACTGGGGAGTCCAGAAAAGATGTTGGTACTGTTGGGCTGCCACGAATCCAGTGGCAGACTTGGAGTATTGGGTGCCAGTGAGGTTACGACCACCCCCGCTTGTATTTCAGTGGCCAGTACCACCGCTTGGACCTGAGTGGCCAAGAAACGGACCGGAAGAAGACTGCACGGTGGCTGGGTGGGGATAAACTATCTCCAGAATGATCCGCAGACGGTTGTGTAGATGAGAGCACACTACAGTTACAACACGGCTGGACGGTGATACGAAGAGCGTTCAGTTGTTCCGTGAGATTAAGAACACCCGATGGTCCGGTCACGTTTCCTACGATGGGCGGAGACCTAACAATGTATCAGGTGACAAGTCCAGAATCGAGAGACATGCGGTACCAGAAGGCGAACCCGGTGGTCTGGGTGGAACTGCCATTTTAGTTCTCCCGATACCATCATAACTAATGTACTAACCAAGTCATTGACGAAATCGTAGAAGTCGTCCCGGGGTTGTGAGGCCGCGACGGAGATGTTTCTTGACCCCGGCGTCTCACTCCAAGTCAATGTGAACGAGGCTGGGATAAGACAATTAACAGAAACCTGGGCGGGTCATTGCATTCAGAGACAATTAAACATGAGGTGGTCTGATGGCCTCACTGTCAAGTCGATAGTGTTTGTGGGGAAGACAAGATTTGCGGTCATATCGGTCTGCAAGTGGATGATCAGTTGGAACTGCGATGGAGCACAAGCCGTACGTACAACATCGCACCCATTAGAAAATGGGTTGTTATAGTATGAGAATGACGAAACTGGTTGGCCATCTTCGTCGAATACCTCGGCGATGGTATAGTTGAAGACGGAATTGTTGAGCTGGACTGTAGCTCCAACGGCCATGAGTTGCGGGGTGAAGCCAGTGTTTGAACTTCGCAATATCTCGGGCATCATATTGCTGAAAAGGAGGGGGGGAAGCGTGTCGTTTGGCCGGTACGTGAATTCTTGGTTGATATTGTACGCTGACAGGGGAACTGTGCATTTATCAGTAATTAAATCTTTAACGTAAGCTTGGGAGATAACGAAGAATACCGTTGAGGGCAGCGAGAAAGCCTGACAGGAGTAAAAAGACAGCGAGCACGACGGGAGTCGTCCAGCGCCATGGATAGGCTGAGAAGCGGTCAATGGAGGGACATCGAACTAGTGGAAATGTATCACGATGCTGCGGACAGTATCCTAGTCGATACCCGATAACTTCTCTAAAAGCCCGCTGCACGAGGGACATGGTGGGAGGTAGAGGTGGAATCTTCATAGGAAGCATTGACTCGACACACCCGCGGAAGCAGTTGATCTACTACAAAGGATAAATTCGGCGCCAAATCTTATTTAAGTACGATCGCAATTTCTCCCGAAATGTGCTACAGGAGAGGCATGGGGTGGAGATGCATCCGCATTCAGGACAGATGGGCAGATGACGGATTCCAACACCTTGGTAAATCTAGAGAAGCGATGTGCATCCTGTGGTGTCGCCGGGAACAGGCACAGCCGACGCACAGCTTTTTGCATGGCTTTACTACCTTCGGCCACTCCATGAACTGCCAGAATACGCGCCAGTGATGAACACTGACCATACCTGCATCAAAAACTAACTCATCCAATTTCCGCAACCAATTTCTCAAATATAAGAAACTGAAGATCTTCGCCCGACCACCAGAGCCCATTCCTGTCTTCGGAAGCTTGCCCCTTTGCTCGCTCAACTTCAATGATCGCCTGCGGCCTTTCAAAAACATACCTCATGTACCACAACTTCCGCCGCACTAAAGGTCACCGCATCCCATCTGTCGCAATGTTCCTCTCACGGCCATAATCAGTTTTTCTGATGGACTTCCCAACTATGCTTGGCCGCCTGACGTATCAAAATTTTCTGATCTCACAGCATGGATGAAACTACAATGGAATTGCCCACACACCTGTGACAGAGATCTTAACGGCGCCAACGCTTTGCTGTGTAGTTTTCGCATCTCGCTTCTCACTCGATTCAGACGATTCCCCTGGCGCTATTCAGGGTGAGTTGTACAGCTCCCAAGTCTATGGGATTGTGCGGTGCTTGTGAGTCGATGAAACTGCGATATCACCCATCTCTTTCAGTCTTCAGGCCATCATGGCATCGTGGGGATTTGATATATCACTCGTCTCTCAGGAGAGATGAGCAGTGATATTATATCTCCACCTCTCGCGAGCGGCATGAGTGCAGATTGTTGAACTAAGGTAGCCGTTGCAATCATAGAAGATGGTACGATGGAGCATGTTTTAATAATTAGAAAATAGGCACCCAATGTATCTACAAAGTTCATCATTAGTGAACGAATAGTTCCTGTTCATCGGGCGCATTTTACTTCGAGCAATGGACTGGTAGTCCCATCTTGATCGTCGCCATATGTTGAGGCAGTCTTCATCCGACGACCGGTGTTGAGTGTGTTCAGGAGAGCAGGACGACCATTGAATAACGGGTGAATGATCGTTGAAGTGAAACAGACAGGCAATGGGATCGACGCAAAACCCCAACGAACTTGACCGTACATGAGTCGTTTGCCCGGCTTGAAGAAGGTGGCTGTAGTATTGTTTCCGACTCCATCATGAGCGGTTTTGCATGACCCAGATAGACGCGTGCGTTGGATTAAAGCGTTGATGAGGACCCCAGGTCGTCATTGTGATCAAGTGGAGACAGATGGAAGGGTCCCTGAGTCGTGAAGCTTGAAGCCGAGTCGTCACCGAGGCGTTGATTTTAATATTTGCATGCTGATACTCACTGGCATTTGATGCGGACTGTTCAGTGCTCCAGACACGGGGAAGGGATCGTAGCAAGATGCTTTGCATTTTGCTTCGTGCAGACTTCAGTTGTGAATGCAAGGGCTGGCTGGGGAACGGGTGCAGAGCACTGCGACAGAGCGGGCAGATGATGGGGGAAGAAACGCCGCAAGGTCAGGGTGGTCTGACCAGCCTGACCACCCTTTTGAGTGGGTCTTGAGCGCTCGGATAGAGCGGCACCACAGCCCAGAAATGGGAAGGTTGAAGTTAGTTTGTGATGTTAAAATTAACTGTGAGAAGAAAACCTTGAAGTTACCGAAACAATGGACTTTGGACAAATTTCGGAGGTGGGCACCAAGTCGACGAAACAAAGGCAACAAATTAGGGAAGATGCAAACATATGCGTATGAAATCAGGGCATCTGCCTAAGATACGAGTAATAGCAGCGATGGATAGCAGCGGAATGGAATGGAGGACCACGAGAGGAAATACGTGGATTGACGTCGATGGATGGATGGATGGATGGGCAGGTTGACTGATGGATGGAATTTGACAAGGACGCACCCTGTGAGACAAGAGGATGGTGATCTGGTTATTTTGCGCGTTCACGTTGTTGGCAATTGCAAAACGCCTCTCATGAGCGAGTGGTGGCCATAAACACGAACAAAAATGCTGCAAACAAATGGCCCACGCGACTGTTAGGAGTATCGGAGAAATTCCCGTAGCGGATCAGTGGAGGGAGTGCTGGGAGTATCGGGGCGAGAGAAAATAGAATGGAACACGGAAAACACCGACATATGGCCGAGGGAACGTAGTTGTGGTTGGGCAAAGCTTTCCTTAGATGAGAGCTGACGGGTGTGAACAGATCCAAGCACCGGGGCGTAACGAAGTAAGGCTGTAACTGCTTAGTTTAGGTTTACGCTTCGGCGTAGACTAAACCAAAACCATTTGAAAAAGGTTTAACCTGTTTATAAACCCTGAAATTTTCTAAAGTAATTCAAAAGGGAAAGGGTTAGCACTAAATGTCATGTATCTATCGTGAAATTACTATTGAACAACCCGGAGTGCCTTATCATGCCCTGTTAAGCGGTAAGTTGCAAGGCCGCAAAGTTAGGGGTCTCGGCCCCGAGCCGCAGGTGCGAGACTTTTTCAATTGAATGGTCTGTCCACGAGAATGGATCAGCAGTGGTTCGCTTGTCCTCCGCAGCTGAAGAGCTCAGACAGTGATAAAAATCAATATCAATCAGTTAAGCATCTTCGTGTGATTCGTGAACGAGCGTCTTCACAAGAGCTGTGTACAGTCTTATACTATGTCAATCAAGGGGGTAGAAGACACTCACAGTGCGTTGATCGGTATGTAAAGCCAAGTATAAGCGGTATACGGATCTTCATCCTTGTTCTCCTTGCCCTCTAAGTCCACCTACCCATGTCGTCTGCACCAACCCAGTTGGGTGCCCTCCCGCCCTCCGTCATAATCAGTCTGCAAGGGGAACTGATCACGACCGCAATCCAGTTCTTCCTGCATGGTATGACCGCCCGACTGAATGCGCATTGCCATGTCGTCTCTGAAGATACATTCAGGACTCTACACAACGCTTGTTTTTATCGCGCTGTACCACATGTGGTGCGCTCCCATCTCCCGACTTTGTGCGGCATATTGACGGGTCACTACGAGGGTACATAAGGCGGCGCTGCCGGCGCGACGAGGCTTTATTGCCGCAATGCTGCTCATGTTTGCATGTTCCAACATCCAGGTTATCGAATAGCTCGCCTTCAACGTTATACAAGTTGTCGCTTTGGGCCTCGATCCGCCGGATAACGACATAATGCTGCGAAACATTCGTTTATCTGAAAATGTGTTCGGCCGACTCAATGTCAGACTCTATTTTTGCAAAGGTGGTCTCCTGTGGAACTCACGCCGGTCAATGGCAGTACTTAATGAGCGACGCCATTGTCATCTGGCGTGCAAGGGTGCTCTGGGAGGGCAATGTCAGTGTCCAGGTCCTCCTCAGTCTGTGCTTGTTCGGCACCTTCGGTAACGGTTTACGCGCATTCCACCGACGCTCAGGGGGTCCACAGTGGGTCTAACAATAGACATGACTTTTGGGGCTCTTTGGCTTTTCGGAAACAATAAATTCACTCCAACTGGACCCAGGACGCTCGTGATGGTCCTTCCTCTAGTCTTCACCAATGTGGTCGCGACAGCAAGCATAGGCGTTAAAGCATGGTGCGTATCGTATCCTTGTTACGCCTGCCTTTTATATGTGGTGTTAGGCACTACCGAAAGCAAATCAAGGAGCTTCTGGGCTTGCCAAAAAAAACAAGAAAACAAACATCGAGCGGGTCCTCGTCATCCTCACGGAATCGGGAACGATTTATTGTCTGCTCTGGGTAGGATATTCTTCCATCGCCAAGTATGTCTGTGATTGATACTATCCCCAAGATCCCATTCCTAGCCACTCTCGAAACGAACATTGACAACACCGCATACGAAATTATTACAAATATATTGCCTCAGCTCTCGGTGCGTCGCTTCTCATCAACATCCAATCTATGGCCTCATTTGTGCGTATGTCGATTCAGGCCATCTACCCCGTCATCATCCTCCTCGTGGCGCTGGAGAAAACACACCTCGAGTACACAATAACAAGCGTCGTTTCGCAGCCAATTAACTTTATGCACGCGGCGAATTCAACAACTTCCACCACCACCGGCCCGATTCGCTTGGGCGCTGGCTTGCGAACCTCGGGAACGGATATCGACGATGGCATGAAGGAGAAGAGCAAGCCGGCTTCGCACCCAACCTCATCCGTGGATTTCGTCTCTCGAGACGACTCCCCCAGTAAAGCTTTGTTCCACGAGCTCAGTAAAACAGCAGATTCGTCTTCGACAGCTTTGTTAGATGTCTTGGGAACGACGTCTGTACTAAGAATCTTCGTCTTGGAACAGGAGTGTTTGGTCTTTGAAGCGATTGTTGTTGATTGTCTTTATCTTGGGCATGGCGTCTTTGGTCTTCAGTTGGTCTTTGCTATGATCTCTGTGTTTTACAGCCTAGATGTAATGTGTAGTATTGTGTACAGCCTAAAGAAAAAAAAGTTTTCGTTCGCCACGGGCCTATTCAGACGCGGGGAGTCGAACCCCGACCTGCCAATCAGCTGAATATCACCAAAGAGAACTTGAAGCCTGGCTGTGCGCTGTAGACGACGTCCGCATTCATTGCCTTGGTTAGCTGAAGTTGAGATACGACAAGGCGGAATCGGAATCAGAGATTTTGCTTAGCCTCTCATTGGTCGAGAGCTGTGGAGCAGCCAATCAGAGCCAAGCAAAATCTCGGCTATATTTTGTTAATATGCTCTAATATCCAAAATTTCTCGAAAATATGCTGAGTTTCGAAATTTCGACAAATGAGCAAAAATATCTCACCGCCGACAGAATTTCGCTAAATTTTGTGAGAATTTAGCGGGCTTTTGGCGGTTTTTGCTGCGACTTTCTGAGAATATTCAGATCAAAAACAGAAAGGGATCAAAGAAAAAGTATTGTATTGCAAGCAATGGTATCGAATACATTACTAACTCAACCGGTACAATAATCCCTGTAACAGAAGTCCGACATATTCATCATTTCTCATCCGTCATTGTCTAATTCCCGGAGACAAATTGATGATATATGAAAGGTGCAACAAGGAGCATACCATGCACCAGCGTAGGTGATCAACGTAGCGACAGGAATGAGAGGGCCAGCAGTATGGGCGTCGCACCGAAGGCTTGTGCATCAATACCTACTGGAGGGCATTCAGTCTACAGCATGCACACAGGGGGGCACGCCCCACCACTTAAAATCTATAAGCCGCAGGCGCTTATGAACGGCAGTTTGCTCGCTTATTAATGGCTCGGAGAAATTGCCGCGTGTATCCCTCGTGTAAATTTGTAATGTGTATTGATGGGTATACGGTTCAAACCTGTTTGGCAGCGTTCTTTTGAAATTTTCCCATTTGATTTAGGGCCAGACTCCGAAATACACAGGGAATGCTGGGTACATGTACAATAGAATGCCAGACTTTCTGCATACATATGTTCAATATTTTTGAAGCCTTCCCAACCTTATGATTTTTTGATAACTCATAGTGAACAATATTCTGGAAGGAGTTTGGGTGGACACAACATATATTAACCAGATCATTCTTACTTGTGCCACAAGTTGTACAACTCTATGAAAGCATTCTAAAACAAAATTCAACATAATCTATCAGCTTGACCAGTGCCCATTTTCTGCAACACACCAAGTCATGGTACACCACCATCCTCGCACTCTGAAAGAGCCACCCATATTGAGGCTGTGGATCTCAGGAACCCAATTGATAGCCTACAAATGACCGACTGCGATTGTTTTCACCTATGGCCCTTCTATCACTATCGTGCTAGTTCCTGCTCAAAGACTGTGAACATTTGAGACCGGAATTTTGCCTGCATCCATATGGAATATTATACTTTGGGATATTGACTATGCTGCAAAGAGACAAAGAAAAAATATGAGCTCTTAAGATTGCACCGAACAAGTGAATATCTGCTGTATATCTAGGAATACATCTGAAAGAAACTGAGTAATGCAGACAGAAATCTGTCTTAAATTTCACCAATTTTGAGGGCTGTCCCGAACACTCATTGTGTGATTTCGAATTAGCTAGGAGATGAAAGGTGATATTCCAAAAAGAATGCCGCTGCTCAGGTTTGAACCAACTACACATCAATGATCATTACATGAGAGAAACATGAGGCAATTCTCCAAGCCATCAATAAGCGAGCAAACCGCCGTTCATAAGCGCCTGCGGCTTATAGATTTTAAGCGGTGGGGCGTGCCCCCTGTGGCAAGCATCTCGTACTGGAACATCAGATTTATGGGTAGCGGTGATCGGGGAGCGACAAAGCCGATTGATTGAATACTCTACAGACTACACAACGCACAGTGGTACAACAATGGTTGATGAAGAAGAAAAGGAGAGGAGAAGACTTGGATATGTTGAGACAGCCCACGAAACGTCATGGCTGAAGCGTCCGATTTTTTGCGATTTCTCTCAGTCTAAAGACTAGGCTTAGTAGTAGCGGAGATTGTGCTCCTAGGGCCTGTACAACAGCCCTATGACCTCTGTTTGGGTGATACTAAAGGTTCGCCATCAAGGCTGCGAAAGGGGACCATCAGTAAGAACTCGAGTGTAGAGCATACTTGCCGGTGGCTCTGGCAGATTGAAGGGGACGAAGGCGCCCCAAGGACTGAAGCAGGTGCAGCGGGCCTTTGGAGAAAGAGCACTTGGTGTTGTTGGATTTGCACGCGTAACACGCAACGTGCCATCCGTGAAACACGCATATGGTGACGCGAGTGGAACACGCGGTGCAAATATATATCAACTAGGAGCAAGAAAACGATTAGATGGAGCGTAAATCAATAAGGAGATGGGACTTACACGATGCCCTTTCGTGGGTAACACTCCATCGTGCACCACGGCTGCGGAGACCAGTTCGACGGCGACAGGTGGAGTGGGGTCTCCAGTACGATTAGTGGCTAAGAAAATCGCACAGTCAGAAAAGTAATAGTTCGCAAAAAGAGGCACGAACGGTGGTAGTTAGCATTTTCCCTCTCGTAATCAGGGAACGACGGGTCCGCTGGTTTGTCATCAACGTCGTCGTCCTCGGGAGGGGGAGCGGCGGGTTGCTTGGTGCGATGACGAGGAGGTTCCGGCGTGTTCTCGGGAGGGCTGGTCATTTTCTTGGTTTTTGCACCAGCAGTAGGAGGATTGCACTCCGCCTTGATCGTGGTGGCCTTCGAAGGCGACTTGGGGAGCCATGCTGGGGTTAGACCTATCTAAAAGAACCAGAAAAGTACGTACCGGTGGGTGTCCTCATCAGCAGATGCACCTTGCAGATGGTAGTGAGACTGGGTAGACACGGACGGGGCGGGGGAACTAGCCTTCTGAGCAGCCTTGGCCTTCTTCCGAGCTGGAGGTTGACCCGCAGGCTCGTCGTCGGAAACGGTAACGTCGAACAGCGAGGTCGTCCGAGGGATGACAAAAGAAGCATTGAGTCGAGGAGACGCTACGGAAGGAGACATAGGTCAGACCAATTATCAAAGAGATGACTCCTGCTTGCCTGAAAGTGTTTCGTTGGATGGATCGCTGAATTATGGGGTATCGTTCGCGGATGGTTTCGTTAATGAAATGTGGGCAGGCGGCCTTACAGATGATGAAAATATGAAGAACGAAGTTCTCTACAGCGTCGGGCCCACGAGTAAAGCGTGTGCGGTAAGAACCCTAAAGAAGATCGTTAGCCACTGCATTCAGACCCCCCCCATAGGCACAGATATGCCCACCTTCGCCGATCTCCGCCTGTGAATTGCCCACCCAAGCCGACATTGGTCGACATTAATAGGTGTTGGCCGACGTTGATCTAGCATCCCTACCGAGGCAAAGCCTGCCCACCTTGGCAGATCTTCGCCAATGGTGGTGTGCCTATCATGGCCAACCCTGGTCGACCTGGGTCCAGGTTGATGGCGGTCTAGATTAGGCTGCCAATTCACCCTAGTTGTATTGGTAGTTACTGTTTGGCCTCCTGCAACTCTCCTGGCACGTAATCTTAGCGTATCTTTCGTAACGGTTCAGGAATTTAGATTTCAAGGCGGAGTGAAGGCAGACTGATGGACTCTAATAGGCTAATAAGGTGCATATGTGTGAGAATGGATTAAAACTGGTGTTTGGATTGAGAACGAGGATGAACCGTGCTGGTTGTTGAATTTACCCAGCTAGGCACATTGGCCCATGTGAGTCTATGTGTGCCTAATCCAGTCGGAATACCTAGACCAACCTCGGCAGGGATGGGCAGATGGATGGGCAAGGGTCGGCACACTGGTCTGCCTACACATCTGCCTATCGAGATCCAGCAGACCTGTGCCTACAGGGGGGTCTGAATGCAGTGAGCGTGGGTGGCAAAGGGCAAGAAATACACATACAATGTGAGCCTGAAGGACATTGAGGAACTCGATGACGCGAGAAATGAGCGTGGCCAGGAACTTGGTCTCGTTGAATAGCTCGACGATGTCGGAGCACTCGGAATCTTGGAAGAAACTCCAGGCCTCGTTTTCCGCCTTGGAGAGCTTGGGGAAAGCCCATGATACTGCCAGGTCTTCTGTAGTCTCTAATTCTGAAATTAAAGGCTACAACGTCTATGATCGGGCACGTGTCCCACATCAGGCCTGTCATAATTCTCATGGGTCACACAGGGCTAGGATATTTAGCCGCGTCCACCGATCGGCGCCGCGTCTCTGCCGCGTTACCTGATAACACCGCCGCGTCTCAACATCCGATCGCCGTGTCCGTATTGGCAACCGCCACGTCTTCCATCGCCATCGCCGCGTACTGCCGCTGACTATACAGTCACATTACACAGTGATTATCCAGCTCCACAGGTAAGTCTTGTCGGAGCCCACATAACTCAACCACATACACTAAGCTACGACATGCTCTGGTTGCGGCCGCTGTAAGATCGTGGCGGGTTGCTGTTTTTAGGCACTGTGAGTACAAACAGATGATCCTTCGACTGGGACTGCTCCAGCCACCGCTCTCGCCGTTACTATGATAGCGCCGCGGATATGACAATTTTATGGGCCACGAAAAATGGGTTCCCTGGACATATAAATAATGTTACTTATTTGACGCATAGGAAATAATCCCTGTTGGTTCAATGTTCGGAGTAACTTCAAGTTCAACTGAACATCTGTGTTGTCTGATGTTGATCGCCGCCACCAGCACTTCATTAAGACTGCAGACCATAATCTGGTAAGATAAAAGTCATACAATTGATACTGAATAAATGAATCGCTCCCTTCATACGAGTCCGTGCAAGGGGACTTTTATAAACTAAATTTGCACAGTACAAATTAATCGTCGCTAGGGATCATCCAACTCTATTGCATACCACTCTTTTCCCGAAGCAACGACCTTGCCCACCGGTATAGCGGCCACCTGTTCTTCGCCACGTGCATTGTGTTCTCAAGGGCGGAATAGGCGCGGCGTTGCTTGTCGCTTGGCCGCGAGAATATCCTCTTCACCATCGCCGTCGGTCCTGTGCCGAATTTTCCTCGCAAATTACCCTGGACGGTATCCTCAACGCTTTCTGGAACCTCAGCGGCAATGAGAGGCCATATAATTTCCCGTGCTTTGATCCGAGTGTATGTTGCCAGCCGGAGCGTGGAATCGAGGATAGTGTGAGTGGCCAGAATATCCGTCACGGAATCGCGATATTTCTCCATATCCCAATACTTCTTGTGACGCAACGGCTTTGGCTTTGTCGCATAAAAAATTCCCCGTATGGCCTGGCCCCACTCCTGCTTCGCCGGATCGATGGCCTCCTCCTCTGGCATCTGTACAAATTCTTCGGGCTCAGTGCTTTTGGTACGTCATTCGACCAAGTTGCTGTTCTCCAGTGCTTCGGTGCATGTCTTCTCGGGAATTATTCTGGAACTCACTCTATGCATAATTTGTTGCATCTCCAACGAGTGGCTGTGTAATTAACGTTCAAATCATGAACTGCGTTGAGGGCAGATGGAGAAGGAATTCAAATTGGGGGTTCTGTGTACGGAAATATGTGAATGAGATACATGCTCTGGGAATTTTTTTGTGTACTTTGGCCATTTCAACCACCGCGTTGGCGTGGAGGGGGTGACGCAGCGCCGCTTCGCACTTCGCTGCGCCGCGCCGCGCAGCCCTCAAACCTGAAATACCTCATGTATTAAGCAGATGCCTCGTATCAGACTGCACCTGTTTGCCACCTTCTATTTTTCCCACTGTCTGCCGGCGCTTCCCGTATGTACGTGCAATTTCTTGTTTTATTTTCGGGGTTCTCCAGCTAATCAATACATCAGAATTTAGATTTGGTCCACGGAACTGGCCGCTCCACAATTTATTTTCAACCTTGCCGATCAGCGCTCAATTTCCGCTGAAAAGGAAAGATCGCCGTCGCCCTCTTTCTCTCTTTCTCACCCCCATCATCTTCTGCTTATATCACTTGGGTCCTTTGCACCGTGCGTCCTCCACTCTGAATCATTCCTCAGTTGCCTCTGTAACCAACATAGGCACACCCCTAGCGCGTAACGAATCCACGAGCGGCGGGTGTCTTCTCAAATTACTCCATGGAGGGGTGAGTGACGTATCTTCTTCGTCTCTTTCCCGTTCGGTTCCGAACAGCTCGAGATGTTATACGCAGCGTAACGGGATTTTTTCTAAACTGTCTTTTTCCGCCCTCGGCTAATTCCCCCCCGGTCGCAATTTTAAAATTGACTACCAGCTGAAAAAAGCGACGTTCGAAAACAAGTGAATACTCAGGGAGGATCCTCAGCGATGATTCGATAATCCCATGTCTGCCAGCGCTCAACAGTTTGAGCGCGCTTCAACCTACCGGCACGGTGAGGCCGATCTCCTCTTCGGATTACATTGACGATTTGCTGATGTTGCGTTCATTCCAATATCCATCGTTCTTTGCTCTGAGTTGATTTGTAACTGGTGACTGTTCAAACTCCTTGGATTGCATTGATGATTCACTGACGCTGTGCTTATTCCAGGATCCTTCATTCTTCACTTTTCACTCCCTGGGTTAATAACGCAATCGGTGGGTGTTATACCCAAATAAATTTGCATGTACTAACTTTCCGTTACAGACAAGTTACAGAACTCATCTATGCCCTGTCATGAACGATGAGGGTGATCATTCCGCGCGCCGTCGACACACCTGGTCCACGACATCACGTAAGATCCCCTTCCTATTAGCTTTCCGGTCCACGCCTTCCCTTTCTTCCGTCCGCTGTACATCCCCGACAACCCGAGGAGGTAGGCTATCATGCTCTTGCAGTCCTACACAGCTTTTCCACTTACGCTTCCGCAACATTCCCAGGTCATCTTGAACTCGTGCGTGTGCTCAAGGTTTTGATTCTTATTTTTTGGCTACACAATTTTCACTGGTTTAATTTAGCTTCCCATCACCGCAAGCTCAACACCAACGATGCCGTACGTGCTAACATACCGGACATTGCAGCCTCATCTCACCGTGTTGGCGACGCGTAGGGCCGTAAACAAACTCTGTATTCAATTTCACGGGTCTCTGGTATGCCGTCGCAGGCTCTTCACTACGTTCACTTCTTCTAACCTATTTTATAGATTTCACGCGTTGCGACCGCTCAAATGCAAATTCTCGCAGGCGGTCGATGCGTTGGTGCGACCGCTGATGCACTTATAACAACTTTTTAGAGGTTGCTCAAATTTGGAAGTTCCCGCGAGCGAGGCCCGCTGCCGGGGTGAGTTTCTTTTTTATCTTTCAAGACTACCGACTCCAAATTGACTCTGATTCCCTTATACTGTCCAGCAAGCCCCGCATTGGCTCCAGATGCGAATCCTTTTTTTTTGTCGTGTTCCAGGTAGCCATCAGATACCAGAAGGACACAATTTTGGTAGGCGTTTTTATAGTATTACACACGTAGTTTGATACGCACATATACCCAGATTCGGTGATGTACGCATCCCCACTGCCATCGGCCATTTTTTCTACTCACGCACCAATGCTTCAACTGCCTGAGATTACGACGGACGAAAATGGTAATTTATTGTGTTTGTACGCACTAGATACCTTGCGTCACAGATCAATTTATTGAATATGCTTGCGCTGTAAACTGAGTTGTGTTTCCAGATATGGTACTTACGCCGGAGCGAAGCGACGGCAGAGGATGGCACCAGGAAAAGCTGCTTCTCCATTGCGGTTGTCCCATCTCGCACTTCATAAATTATACTCGCGTGGTCCAAATGTCTGAACAACGAGTTTACGGAAGGTTTACATGTTGTACTGTATGGGTGGTTATCCTCACAGAAATCCACAAGATCCCAACTGAACACAAACCGATTCCAGGGGGTCATTCACATAAGATGCTGACAGACTGGGACTGGCTGGCCCTTGAACAGGCCGGACCTCTGGATACAACCCTGTGGGACCTGACCACCAACTGGGTAGCTGGTGTACGGGAAAAGTTCTCCCTTCCCAGGTGTAAATCTCCAGAGTCCACCAGTCGCCCAGAAAGTTGTCGCATGACTGTCCCTTTGCACGGCAAATGCGATTTTACGTGCAAAAAATGCACGGGTGAATTCATGCAGAGCATGAGAGCACCATCCGAAATTACGTACATGCAAGCATGTAAATTCCAGACACGTCTTGGACCAGTTTGTGCGAAAAGGCGCGTGATGCCTCCTCCTGGAGCCTAACTCAATGTGTTCAACTTCCATGGAAGGTCCACTACTGATGAAACAGCGTGTTCAACTTCTGAGGAAGGTCCACAGCTGAAAAAGCCAGGTAATAGCAACAAAACCCAACAAGATATTCGGGTGAGACATAGATTTTTGAGAGAACCGTTTATTGTCGTTCCTGCACATGAGACCGTTGAGCAGGAACTCGGAAGGGAAGGCAGTCGAGAGAACTGTTGAAAGGCTTTCACTCTAGGTGTGGTGGAAACACTCTAATGTTATTCTAGCTCAATGGAAATATATCCACTAAACTATAACAACACCAAAACCAAACTACAACTCCAATTGTGACGATGAGTGAACAGCAGTGCGTGTTCGGGGGTGAGAATCAAGTATTAAATTCTATAGCGCAGATGATTCGTTCGAGGCAAGTAAAGTTGTACAAGGAAATGTTCTCCTCAGACACAGTCTATCAATCTCCTCGGAAACCTTGACAAGTTTCACAAGCAATGGGGTGAACAGTAGGTGTGTGTTTTACAGTTCAGAGAACTGGCGTGTTTTATTCCAAAGAACGGGTTTGTGCTTTTCAGTGGGATAACAATCCTTGATGGTCTGCCAGGATATAAAGAGGAAGTGAGTTCGACTACAACGGTCCGCTGAGTCTAGAATAGAAACTTTGAGACGGTCTGCCTCGGGTATGCACTCAAATGCGATTGAACGCAGATGGGTCTGTGAGATTCCAACGGTGTGCCAATCTATCTTTCCGAGTCACAAAGTACAGGTGCTTGTAGCAAATGTCCTTTAGAGCCGACACTGACCGAAACCTGTGACACTGTCCTGTGCCCCAGCTCCGGGTAGTTCGCTGTCCAACTAGGTAGGTATGTAGTCCTTTTATACAGTTAAAATGAGATGATAAATAAAGATTAGGTGACCTCGGAAAGGAACCCGAGCCAATGAGCATGCCATATGTTGTCTACCGATCGTCCCTCTACACCTATTGGTCCCTCGTAGTGATGTAGGTCAAAGTGCGGCCTCACAACCGGTTTGGTTGGAAATGATGTTCTTCGAGGAACAGAATAATCCCTCGTTTGACTCGTCCCTCGTAGGTCTTCTTCGTCTAGTTCTCCTCGGTGAGTGTTCCTGTATTCCTGAAGTTCCTCTGCCCTTTGTAGGAACCTAAATCCTGCCCAGGCGAACCAGTGGTTGACCCTTCTGATGCCAACTCGGCTTCTTCCGCTTCGGATGCCTTTCCGAGACTCGGATATCCTTCCGAGGCTCAGCAGTCTTTCCGAGACAACTGTCAAGCTAGGTCTGGGCTCTCGATCGTTGCTGATTCAAGATCACAGCTTTCTCTTAGAACACGTGATGCAACACGTCTACTATCCAGTCAACACAACACCAAATTGACGTCTCCTCGGAGGCGGGTCCAGGACTATGTCTGGTTACCCTGTAATGACTTTGTTATAATCTCATCTCTCCCTCTGAATCCAAGTCTAGTAAAACAGCGCTTCCGGTAAAACTTCGGGTACTGCCTGGTTGTATCTGATTGAGTTTCCTTGGGGACTTGTGCTTCAATGCTTTGCAGGATTGTTGCAATGTTCTCCTCAGAGAGCCAATCTAAACTATGTGACTGGTAACGAGCCGTTCGAGGCTCACGCTAGCTCGTGTATATAAGGAAATGTGTGTGTGTAGTATTCATGAAAAACAGGAAATTGGCAAATTCCCCGCGTAGACAGATACACGGCTTATCACCGTTTTTCGTTGTTCCTGCACACAAGACCATCGAGCAGAAACTCGGAAGAGAATGCAGTCGAGAGAACCGTTCTTCGTCATTCCTGCGCACGGGACCATCGAGCGGAAACTCGGAACCTATTGCTTTGCCAAACGATGCTAATATATTGTGGGTACCTACTGTACTCATATGCTGTATCCAGGGCCCACAGAGCGTACGAACGGCGGTCACCAATTTCGGACTGCCACGTCCATCGCGGCGTTACCGCCGCGCCAACCTGACACGGCGAACTATTTTTGTCTGTCACACAGGTTTATCGCTTGAAAGGGAACTTCACCGAGAGGATTTATGATAAAGGCGATTTACTTTACTTCTGAAATGTATACAGCTCTGTATATGACGCATATGGTCATTGTTATCTATCACTGCATTCAAGGCCCCCCTAGCCTCAGTCTGGAAAGGGGTGGATAGGTCTGTAAAGGAATGCCCAGGAGGCTAAACAGACTCTGTGTAGGTCTACTAGACTGACCTGATCACAATTGTGGCAAAGTGTGCGTAGTGCCTGGCCAGTTGTGTATAGGTCACCTAAGCTGACCCTGTGTAGGCCAGTGCAGGTACCTAAACTCATCTCTACCCAACTACACTGGGGTCAGTCCGGTGTTTATTCAACCAAAAAAATTAAATTTCAAACACTTCCAACTGTATTCTGAGAAGGTGAGTCTAGGAAGCTAGGCACACCTAGCCTGACATATACATACCTTGGCAGACCTACGCACATCTACACAGAACTACACAGAACTAGACAGAGCTAGACAGATATTGTGTAGGCCCCTAGACAGATGTGGTCTGCCCAGCTAAGCATAGGGACCTTGCCAGATGGTAAGTCTAGGGGGGCCTTGAACGCAGTGTATGAATATGAGTTGGACTGTGGACTGAACCACGCACTGAACTCAAATAGCGGGCTTTCAACTTCACCATCAACCTGTCGGATGGACATAAATACTATTGCCAGGACAGAAATACGATACCGGAGGACATCAATAGTACACGCGTCCGTAAGGCCGTACGGAGCCGTATTGACGGCACGTATACGGCCCGTAATGTGACCGGGTGGCATGATCGGCTTTTCAGGTTCTGGGAAAGATGTACAATGCCACCAAGCCGTCCGGCATAACCCAGCGTCGAATCGTGCTTGCTTCTGTCTTGCTTCGGGCCTGATCCGTCCACATCTTCATTGGCATGAGAGCATCAAAATTGCACGGCATACCTGCGCGCGCGCATTCAAATCTTCCGATTTGATTCCGACGGTTCTGGAGAGCTCTGGTAATAGTGCAAAGGAGGTTTGCGTTGAAAAAAGCAATCAATGGCATCTTACTCTTGTCCCTTTATTTATCTTTGAATTTCATTCGGGCTATACGGCCGTAGTACTTACCCGTTCCATACCATAAAAACTTACCGTACCGTCCTGCAACGCCCAGCGAATACTCAGGCACTCAGCTCTCATAACTGTCATCCGACTCTCACAGGCACAGATGTATACGTACTCATCTATCTTTCATGCTACCGCTCAGAAGGACCCCTCAAAGTCATGGATGAATATATGAACCGATCTGGATTACGAGTCTGAATCTTCCGAGTGTACAGGCATCGAGAACGCTTTGAACCCACAGTCCAGGGGTGTTTCTTCCTACAGGCACCGTCTGCCAAAAGGACATCTCGAAGCACCCACTGGCAGATGAGCGCCTTTGTGTGGATGCCTGCGGTAATCAGTATGATAAGCGGTGACTTCCCCGTATTAGCCAGTAAGTTCCCGCCAAGTTGGTACTATCCAAGTCTTGTACAATGCTCATCGAGCTTTATTTCATATCCGCACTTTATCTGGGTCGGTTCCGGGCGAAGGAGATGAAGTGCGAGCTAGACCGGGGATGTTGGTCTGAATGCTATACTGGCTGCTGTTTAGGGCCACGTTTCGACCGTCCAGGAGGGCCATCCAAGTCAAACATTCTGGGTTCGCGAAGGACACGCGCATCCTGTGTCTTCGAGGACCGATGATTATCTCAACATGGCCGATTTTGCGCATCAAACCTTCCAAGGGATAATCATCGTGAAGGAGATGAAGTTCGAGTTAGACCGGGGATGTTGCTCTGAATGCTATCCTGGCTGCTGCTTGGGGCCGCGTTTTGACCCTCCAGGAGGACCCTCAAAGCCAACCATTCTGGGTTTGCGAAGGACATGCGCATCCTGTGTCTTCGAGGACCGATGATTATCTCAACATGGCCGATTTTGCGAATCAAACCTTCCAAGGGATAATCATCGTGAAGGAGATGAAGTGGATATTGTTCTGAATGCTATCCTGGCTGCTGTTTAGGGTCGTGTTTCGACCGTCCAGGAGGACTATAAAAGCCAACCATTCTGGGTTCGCAAAGGACATGCGTATCCTGTGTCCTCGAGGACCGATGATTATCTCAACATGACCGATTTTGCGAATCAAACCTTCCAAGGGATAATCATCGTGAAGGAGATGAAGTACGAGTTAGACCGGGGATGTTGCTCTGAATCCCATCCTGGCTGTTTAGGGCCGCGTTTCGACCGTCCAGGAGGACTATCAAAACCAAACATTCCGGGTTCGCGAAGGACACGCGCATCCTGTGAAACACCGCGTGAGTGGATCCCAACATCGCATGACCTGGATTTGTCTTCGAAAGTCGCCAGGGCCAGGCACTATACGCCACCGATACGCTTCGGTGTGCGATAATGAGGCCCAGGTTTAACTGTCAACTTGTACCTTCCAGCAAAATCTTATTCGTACTGTAGGATACTGATACACTTACACCTAAACTGTAAACTTGCGACTTCCAGAGAATCTTATTTTTGCCTGGCACATCCTATAAATTCAGGACATTGACCGCTGAGACTCAACAACCCTGTTCGCAGCATACATACATCTTAACTGCCATGATATTCAACAACATTCGAGGCAAACATCCTTGAGCGTCCCGTTCGACGCACCAGAGTCTGATTGGATTTCCAGGTCCATTGGTCTTCGCTCTCGGTGTATTCTTGGCCATTCCTTTGAGCATGGCGCAGATAGCTTGCGAAATAGACCTTGGGATTGCAATCACCACTGGTACTATGTCAAGCGTAGCATCGGATATCGCAATCGACAACCTTAATCCTCCGCTTGCAAATCCCTTGTTCATCCCACCCGATTTCTTCTGGTTCGCCTTCAAAGGAAATGCAGTGACATGCGTTTTCAATAATTTTGCATCCGGCACGGACCTTGCGCTAGCTAGTTGGGCCAGTACAACCCAGGCGATTCTTGGGATCTGTGGCTCGGTGGGTGGAGAAACCCAGATTCCTGGTACCGGAGGGCTCGAGCTTTTGGTGCAAAATGCTCAGCTTGGCTTTGGCCAATGCGGCGAAAGTGCAGAAACTGTTGTAGCGGATTTGGGTAATTTGGATGACCCGTCCATGCTCGTTATTGGTACCGTCGCTGCCAATGGCACTGTTCTTACAGTGCAGAAACATTTCATCAATTAGTCGTGAGTCTGGGGTGCGATTCTTTGCGAGACGCTGACGCTGGTTTGATAGGCCCTACAATTACCATATGTTGTGGCGGGATCTCGGTCATCGCGAAAAGAACAAAAAAAAGGTCTGCACGTTGGTAGTGTACGAGTAGCTTGTCGAAGGATGAAGTATGGAATTTAACCGTTGTGACTTTCTGAATGGCGGGGATTCGGGAAAGCACGAGGCTTGATCGGGACGGCGGGATCCGTCATGGAATGAGAAACGATGACGTCCCAGCGTCCTTGGATAATTACGTAGTCAAGTAAAGCAGATTACTCAAAATTCAAACATGATTGTGGATACTGAAGATTGGGGTTTCCTCAGTTGCGGCCCGCCTTCCTGAAGGCCGCAACTCGATGCCATTCTATTGCCAGAGAACAATGAAAATTTTTGATCGGCAATCCAACGGTAACACACCATTGACGAGATTTGAAATCTCAGAAACGGTGGAGAGAGATACGCGGCGTCATTCTGCTCAGCATGAAAGCAAACTGGTCAATGGGAGTTTTTGAGTGGGCGAGCACAGGAGTTTATAAAGGTTGTCACCTACTCTCATCTGTAGCCCTCGTAATCGAGAGTCGATTATTTGACGCTCAAGGTAAATCCAAGGACCAAAAGTGGAAGGTGAGGAAAATGAACCTGAGGGAGCGCATAAGAATCGAGCCAGCAAACTTCGGGGAAACTGAAGGTAAAACAATCGTGGTTAATATCATTGAACCCGAGGACACCTCGCTGTTCCAGTGGTGATCTTCGATTGCAGTGAAATATGAATCAGAGCGGATGTCTTTGGCTCGATTCAACTTGAGCGCTAACATGTGAGCGAGCACACCGGAAAGAAGGGCAAGTCGGTTCCCGATGTTGCATCGTTTGCATCTGGAATCTGAATGCAGATGAAATCGAATCAATAATGAGATAGTTGGTCGGTGAATTAGGCGCGCGCTATTAAGGTGAGAGCCTGAAAATTAGCAAGCGGGAGGCAGCCTAATCCACCTGTTTCCGACCCGGAAGGTGTCATCGTACTTGGAACGGCCCAAACAAAGTTGTACGAAATTGTCAACACCATCTCACTGCTCTGAGACAGATCACCGCCCCCGACATCATTACAGGCCATTCCACGGGCTATTTCTTGGAGGCTGTGGCAACTATCATCGGTCCTCACTTTTTTTTCTTCCATTCCCGAAGTCGATGTCAAAAATAGCGAAAATGTTGTCCGTGCCTCACCTCCGGTTCCTTCTCGTGGTATTCGCTCCCCGGCCCAACCCGCTGATCTCGACTTTTGGGCTCGTTCGCACTGGCAAGGTGAACGAGGAGACTGATGGAACGGCACTGCAAGGTACGCTGACTTAATATGAAGATTTTCCACAATTAATGTATGGTATCGCAAGGCTGCGCGTCGCTCATATCAAAGATATCATCAGCAAAACAAAAAATATCTGGCTGATCTGACACCAGAAACACAGATTTCAGGTACACTCTCAGGTCTACTTATTCTGTTGCTGATATGAACCATTTCTGAAACGTTTTTGGCCCCACTGAAACCTCACTTTTTCCAGAGTGTCAAGACCTTTAGCAAGATCCTCATATGGTTCAGCAATCAATGCACGCAAGACCTCTTGGCCCTTGACTACAAGACTTCTTCAAGACCGCTTTGCAGTAGCAAGAAACTCGAGGCATTCAATAACTCGATACGCAAGACCCCTCGAGTGTCAGATATCAAGTCTTTGCAACCATTTCATGCCCAGGACCTGTTCGGCATCGGCCGCACGCAGCAGGTAGACTCGTAACCAGTCTGCGCTACGGCTTTCTTATAAGGCGAGCTTATTGCCGTAGGCAGACTGGTACTTCTCGGATATGTCAATTGGGCTGAGGTGTGTGGACGCAATATTTATATAAAATGCTCGAACCTCTGTGCTCTCTTTGCATGCAGATTGACTCAAGTTTGGCGCATCACGGAATAACGATCCAAATATTCCATTGTTCGAAAACACCATGCGCTCAGGGTGCCATTGTTGCACTAGTCGTAACCAGATCGTCTAATCGTTGACATATGCATCTATCGTACATGCCGGTGCCGTTTTCCCCTAAAGTATGCCGCTGACCTCAGGTGTTGGATAGTCGATGAAAATACCATATCTCGAAGCCCCACCCTGCGCAGAGCTAATGCGGCTACCCACGGCGATCTCAATAATAGCCACTCATATTCGTGCGTACATCAGTCTTCACGGGGAGACGATACAACTCTTGCGGATATTGCACCAATTGTGCTTAAACCATGCTCGTTACTATGATATTTCTTTCAATTTGTGAACTTGAGCTTCGTCGCTCTTGATTGGAACTTAAGCTGGACCAAAGCAATGGCACATCTTTTTGATCTTTTCTTATCTGCCAGAGCCAAGCAAAAGCTCGTCTTGTCACAATTAACCGTTCTTTACAGCTAATAACAGTACCGAGGGCGCGGCGAAAAAAATTCCCATTTGGGACATTTTCAAAGAATTACCCATAACTCGCCCAATTCTCAATGGATTTCTTTGAAAATAGGCTAGATTTGCTAGCCTAATTCATGCGGAATTAATTATAGAAATAAATTTGGAAGAATACTGTATGGTCGATGAGCTTGAAATTTGGGCTGTTTTGGGGTTGAATTCCATCTAGCAAGCTTAGGACTTGTTCAAACCACCTGATTTTGTGAGATGCAGGACTTGTATGGATTTAGAAAGATGTCATAGAGGCAAAATTCCATGTAACTCAGTCTATGGTGCTTGTATGCACTTTGGAACAATGATCAACCAGTCTGAACTGGAATATTTGTGAGAATTGAATGGAGCCATGGCCTCTATGGAATTTTGGCTCTATGACATCTTTTAAAATCCATATAAGCCTCACCTCTCACAAAATCAGGCCATTTGAACAAGTCCTGAGCTTGCTAGGTGGTATTCAACCCAAAATAAGTGTCACACTCAAGGCCTCTCGTCCACTGCTCAGTAAGAAGAGCAGGGATTGGGGAGTGAGGATATAGCCAAGAAGGTTTTAGAATAAAAGACTAAAGAATTACAATGAATATACGACTCTACTTATACTGTTTAACGAGTCGTGAGAACTACGAGATATAAATATGTACAATAACCCGGAAACGCGTGTGAAGACTGCGCCTGTCATAATTGATTAACTTAACGTGGTTTCCCTATTGTTACAATGCTGTGTCTGCATGTCTTCTTCGACTTCGCATTTCCCTCGCAATGGTGATGTCCTTTCCTCGTCATAGATATTTATCTCCTAACCGGCATTCTCCCAGTCTTCCCAATTCGGTTCATTGATGTCGATGGGCGTTGGAACAATGAGATTAGGATCGAATCGTGACAATCAGCCCAAAATCCAAGTTCATCCACCATATGATGTTTATTTCTATCACTAATTCCACATGAATTAGCCCAGCAGATCTATCCTATTTTCAAGCAAATCCATTGAGAATTGGGTGAGCTATGGGTAATTCTTTGAAAACATTCCAAATAGGAATTTTTTTCGCCGCGCCCTCGGTACTGTTATTAGTTGTAAACAAATGCCTCGTCGGCAGTGCATTTGCCCCATCTAGGTTTATCTCCATATTCTAGGACTCTCCTCTCGTCCTCGAATTTATAATTTTCATCCCCATTTGTTTTCAAAACTATCCCACCGTGCTTCTCTCATTGAAAGCCAGACTTCGTTTTCGCCATTCGCACTGGCAGACACTGCGTTCAGACCCCCCCATAGGCACAGGTCTGCCAGATCCCGATAGGCAGATGCGTAGGCAGATCAGTGTGCCGACCCTTGCCAATCCATCTGCCCATCCCTGCTGAGGTTGGTCTAGGTATTCTGACCAGATTAGGCACACATAGACTCACCTGGGCCGATGTGCCTAGCTGGGTAAATTCAATAACCAGCATAGTTCGTCCTCGTTCTCAATCCAAGCACCAGTTTTAATCCATTCTTACATACACGCAAAAGGGAAGACCACAGCCACGGGTTTGACAGATTGAGAGAAATGCTTGATTGCCGAATGATTATCGCAGACATCAATGAAAGATACGCTAAGATTACGTGCCAGGAGAGTTGCAGGAGGCAGAAACAGTAATTACTAATACAACTAGGGCAAATTGGCAGCCGAATTTAGACTGCCACCAACCTGGACCCAGGTTGACCAGGGTCGGCCATGATAGGCACACCACCGTCGGCGAAGATCTGCCAAGGTGGGCAGGCTTTGCTTCGGTAGGGATGCTAGACCAAAGTCGTCCAATGCCTATTAACATGGACCAACGTCGGCTTGGGTGGGCAATCCATAGGCGGAGATCGGTGAAGGTGGGCACATCTGTGCCTACGGGGGGGTCTGAATGCAGTGAGATCTCGTCAATTTCTCTTTCGAGCATTGTGACTTGAGCGAACATCTCCGGAACGGAACCAGACTCATTCATCTGACCCATTTTTGCTGCGATCCGCAAGCATACACAGTTTCTCGCAGTAAATGTGGAACTCTTTGACCCATCAATGAGCCCGCGGCCACGTATGCTGCCGAATATTCTCCACACATAAATTGCGCACACCGCGTGGCATTCCAATCGGTATTCATCGCTTCTCGTGCCCTCTAAGACCCTGATCTACAACTGTTTGCCTTTTTCTGTCCGTCTGGTATCTGCCTGGACTGCGATTACTGTAATCAGTTCTTCCTGCCTGTCGCTGGTGCACAAAACTCTCGCAATTCTCTCAACCGTCTCTTTGGCTATTTGACGCTGTTCTGAAGTTTGCGGATATAAACATGGATAGGCATTCAAATATAGCTCATAGCTATCCAACGGGCAGATTCTTTATTCGCGGTCTGATCGTACTGGTAGCCGAGATTTCCAGCCCGGTGGACAAGATTATGCTGGAAATTAAAATTCCCACCTCAACTCACGGGCTCTGATTCTTCTTTTCGATTACTCATTTCACCTACAAGTCCGATTCCGGGGCGGCAGATAATACTACAGCAGCATTTCTGTATGATTATATTCTCCTACTTAGCGCAGCCTGGAATAATATCATTTTACCGAATCTTATGGCCGAAGCGAAGCGGCGGCACGTCTTGTTTAGCTTTACCGAGCTCCACTATGTTACGTTCCACCAATTGCTTGGTGCACATTCCAGCGCTCAAGGCCCGCTCAAAAGACAGGATCACCCGTAGCCCTTATCTCACTCCGCTTTCCTTCTCCCACCATTACCACGCCGCCATTGAGGAATCATCCTTCGGCCCTTCAAGCTCAACATTTCACTGAACGGCAGTCCTGGGATCTATCAAGTCTTCAACATGAACCGCAAGCGTCAGCTTATCCCTCTACTACTGTCCTTCGTCTGCCCTGCCTCATCAACACCGCAAAAACGACTGCTCTCAGATAAATCGAGCCCTCCGCAACCGGTAAGCGCCAATACCAGCACTGTGACCCCGTCTCCCCAACTGCTCAATCCAATACTCAAAGCCTGTTCTTCATGGATCAAGTCTGCCGCACCATTCCACCCGGTCTCAAGACATCGCAGCAATGACACTGCC
Organism: Mycena leptocephala; assembly: GCA_029378395.1. NCBI lineage: Eukaryota > Fungi > Basidiomycota > Agaricomycetes > Agaricales > Mycenaceae > Mycena > Mycena leptocephala. The sequence goes on along the minus strand of JARJLF010000068.1, from coordinate 365,313 downwards.
GAGTTGACTCTATTCAATGCTCTGGTGTTCCCTGGAAATCCTTCAAGAGCGAGATTCATGGCAAGAGCTGTAAGACTGTCGACAATACCTCATCAAGACTATTTTGTATCACTCCAGTCTGTGGCCTCCTTTGCCCTCTGACCCTGTTCCCGGTCTGCCGCCACGCCCCTCTGATCCTGTGACGCCACGTTCACAAACAAATCCGCCATGGAGCAGGACGTTGGGAAAATCAGTGGGCTGGCGCGGACGCTCCAAAGGTGTGTTCATACTGTTTCTACTTCTTCACCAGCTGACCGAAGCTCCCCGGATCCTGTCCCAATCCGATGCACAGTCCCTCGCACCTCCACGCTCAGCACCGCCACCGCGCTGCCGAAGGTGCGTACGCACTCTTTCGCTAACTTGCACGCACCTGGGTGTGCGCATCCACGCTTACCCAGCAGCAACTGGCATGCACCATGTTGCATAACGCCCACCACACGCGCAAGCATACAACGTGGCAGCCAAGGCCGCCTCGATGTTCTTGGAAGTACCCTTTGTTAGGTATATTGTATGCCTTGAAGTTTTTTCCATCAGGGTTAGGTATATTTTTGCGACTCGGGGCGACGATGCATGCATGCGTCAATCCATGGGAATCCCATAATATGACTTGAAATGTGACTTTGCGGCAGTGTGACAGTATTACATGTGAGTTCTGGTAACTTACATCTCTTTGTAGATATCCAATATGTAAGAATAAATAGGCAGCGACCTAGAAAACCACAACTTGGGGACAACTTGAGGAGCGGGTCCATGACAGCATAGAAAGATCAGATGGTTTGAGGTGGCATAACTTGAAGCTTGCTTGAGATAGAGCAGATTGGATAGGTAGTAAAACTCGCTCAGAGGCTCTCTCGACGTTCACTTGTGCTGCATGTGCTGAATCTGTGCAACACATATTTAATGTTTCAATCTATATAAGAATCCACAACGGTTTGTCTTTGACCACATACTCTCATTGGCTGGCCAGCCTTTCTCGACCACTCCAATGAGGTCATCGGCTCGATTGTGGAGGTTTCTCGGAAAACTACTGTAGTATTTCATTCAATTCGTCGGTCACGTGATTTTCGACTTCGCCAGAAAATCCCATAAATCGAGAAAAAAATCATTTCCGGCGTCAAAATTTTTCGGTGTGACACATGACAGACGAATTGAATGAAACAAGACGTGCCTCCGCTTCGCTCCGGAATCAAAGGTGAAGAATTTTATTTTATTTTGAAAGAACAACAGAAATGCATAACTGCGGTCGGGGCCATTGAGATCACTGTTTAAAAACTACAGCCGTAGTAAAAAATCCACGGTAGAATGCGACAGAGGATTGGCAGCATTCAGCCTCGAAAAACAGCAATGCAAGTGAGTGAATTATATGTGGACAGTAAATCTGCTACAAGACCAGGTAGAAGCCGTATTTTGAGCAGTACCATGGCAAAGCAAGGCATTTGTATCTTCTGGATTGTAGCATTGACCAGAGCTGGAAAGAACCAGGAACTGAGTGAGCACACAGAAACAGATATCAAGCGGTTCCAGGCCTGCAGTGAATCTGAAGGACAACCGAGGGTAAAACGAGATAGGGTTGCCAAAACGACCCAGAGTGCCAGGTTTTTTTATACCTCGAGCGGACATCGCGGCCGCAGTGCGAACGCAATGTAACGTCCTGCGGCTCAGCAGGGAGTTTCCATACAAATGAGATATTTATTGCAGACTGCAGATTCACGAGACTCATCTCTACAACTGTGAAGTCCTAATGCACTATCTTTGACAGTTCGCAGTCGCTCCGCAGGAGTAATTAATTAATTAACCGTTCTTTAACGAAATGGCTTGCGATTCTTTGTACATGTTTGAAGTTTTCTCCATCCGTCCGCACTCCTTTTGTGTTCCTCTGGTGAGCATGCACGAATATTTCCTTTCATTAACCGTTCTTTAACGAAATCCTCGGCGATTCTTTGTAAAATTTTGAATTTTTCTCCATTTGTCACATTTAACCCCATCGATCCCGAGTTCCTCTCCATTTCAACACTGCCCTTTCATTTGCGAGCCAGCAGCTGACCTACACGCAGTTTTCTTTGACAGACCACAGTTTCTCGCAGCAGCTGGTTAATTAACCGGTTTTTCAAGATTTCTTCGCTCGGTTGTCCGAATTTCCCCGTGTATCCCTTCTCCTTTGTGTTTCCTCGGCCCTTGCTCTTGAATTAATCCCTTATATCCTCGAATTTCTTTGCTGTTGGACGTGGCCTTTTCATTTGTGGGCGACCACCTGACCAGCGCGCAGTCTTTCTTGACAGGCCACAGTTGCTGTTGGCTACGGCGCAGCCCGATTCGATCCTTATCACTGGGCCGATAGGCCGCGCACTCCTGCCGGTCGTGGACATATAAAGTAGATCCTCGACCCCGAATCCTCTGCTCACTGTCAGCGTCCTCAATTTACTCCCCTGCAATATTCTTCTGCAGGAACAGCGACGGCCCAATCTGGAACGTTTCTGTGTACTGCTGCCTATTTTCCGGACTTGCATTCCATAGTCAAATCATCGCTGCTGAAGTGCTGCTATTCTCGGGTCTCCGCTGGTGCCTCAATCATTATAGGTTCCCCGATCGAAGATTTTGTCAGGTCCATGAATCAACCCAAGCTGCATCAAATCGTCGTCTGTGTCCCAACTGTGTTCAAGTTGCTGAACCTCTTTCGTTGCGGTCGAATGAATTTGGTTTCCTGGCAAGAATGTTATCTTTTTGTACTGTAGTTCAACTTCCGTCATTTCCTCGCACTCCAATGTTCATGGTTGCTTCACTTTCTGGAATCCTGCAGATTCATGGAAAATTTCGGCCGCCAATTCATTCTGCGACACTAGTTCAATGACCTTGGTTCTCTTGGGCTCGGCTAGTTGAAATTCAAAGTCTTTCTGTGGCCACAAGATCGCGCATTAAACAGGATTATTACGGGGTCAAACCGTTGACAGGCCATTTGATGGTACTATATATGGTACTATGTATACACGCACATTTAATTCATTTTTTCCCCCCTCTGTTCTGTGATTTACCGGAGCGAAGCGGCGGCATATCTTGTTGTTTTAATGGAAGTGGGAATGCACCGGGGCGCAGTCGACTGGTGTCCGAAAGCGTAGTGCGTAGTCAACCGCGGGGCTGAGGCATGAATATATGGGGTATGCGAAGGGCAGTCAGGCTGTGTAAGACACGGAGGAAATGGTAACTGAAAGGAGAAAGATGATGAGCACCAGAGGAAGACTTGAGGAAGACGAAAGGGATTTGGCTGAATGGAGGAAAGGGTAAACACAGACAAAGAATCGCGAAGCATTTCGTTAAAGAACGGTTAATTAATAATACAGTACTGTAAAAGTCACATGCATTGAAGAATTGAATGAAACTCTACAGTACCCCCAATTGTCACGAAGCTGTGTGCCTCCAAGATTGGCGCTCTAGTCCCAAAGCTTAATCTTCCATTGATCTTCCATGAGCGTTTGCACTTCGTCGAGGCTGTCCACACAGCTTTTGTGCCGCCTCTCACAACGTGCGCTGCTTTGGCACTGCCGATGTATGCCTACGCTCTGGCAACGCTCGTACCTCAGGCTCGCTATATGAACAAAGTGGCTCGATCTGGCTGTTCCTTCGTTTTTACTGGGATCGATTCGATGTTTATCGATATCGAACATCAGTTTGACTCTCGTCTCCTTGCACGAAGCTGTATGATTGTCACAAAGCTGTTTTGGAATCAATAGAGCAATCCAATATTAGCAGTGAACCCGTTACAAACGCGCGGGGAATCTTGTGTAGTCTACCGACATAAATACCAGTCCAGAGTAATTAAGGTACAAATTTAGTCTGTCAGTTACAGGAACGGGCACAAGAATGAACAGCGCGGACTGGTAACAAAGTGCGCCGCAGGGCAGTGCGCGCACATAACTCGTAATTCCAACAAGCTGTTGTAATCGGGAGATCCGTGAAATCAAAAAGGCTGTTCTATCTATCTTTGGAGGGCCCCGATGGGCCTCATGGACGTGGACGAGGATTCTTTCCACAGCTCATTATATAAACCGATTGCTTCCCTCCGTTCCCTCCGTTCCCTCCTTTAACATACACTCACCCCATGATCATGGCCACACCACAGACTACGACTCTGACCTCCGGCACTTTGGAGCCCATTGTGGCATCATTTGGCGCGCCACCAAACACGAGTCCACTCCTACACATTCCCAGACCCTTTCAAGCTATAACGAGTTCGCCATCGAATACAAGCATGATGGAAAACTCCGTCCGTTCTCTTATACCGTACACCTCACCCATGTCAACGATGGCCATACTGCAGGCTGCAATTCTGACCTCCAGCACCTTTGAGCCAAATCCGGCTTCAGTTGGCGCACCACTGAATATAAGTTTCATCCCACACAATCGGGAACCCTTTCAAGATGCAATGAGCTCGCCACCGAATGGAGGCATGGTTCAAAATTCGGTCCGCTCTCTTCTCTTACTACACGCTTGCCATGTGCCTCACCCCATAATCATGGCCGCCCCAGGCTGGTACGACTCTGACCCTCAACACTCCTGGGTCTCATCTAGCTCCCGTTGGCGCGCCACTGAATACAAGGCCTCCTTCGCACGGTCCCGGACCCGTTCAAGCTATAATGAGCTCGCCATTGAATACAGGCATGATTCAGAACTCGGATAGGGTCACAATCTCCGGAGGACAGCTTACCTCGGTCGCAGGTGATCACACGGTGCACCACCACCACTACCCACATGTGAGTTACGTCGCGCGAGTTTTGAGGAATTCCTGCCCACCATGTACTTGTTAGCCTGAGCCACGAATCACCAGCGTATCACCACCTCTGATCATGGAGCCACGACCCACCCCCATATCACCACCGCTGATTATGGACGACAGTTACTCAGACAGTGAAGTTTACTCCGACCAGATGCTGCGTCGGAGGCGCGGCTTTCCGTTATATGACCCACGGCCGCAACGGAATCTGCCGCAAGAGTACCAAGAGCGTGGTGTCGGAATCGGCGATGTCGGCGCTATTACGCCAGAAGGGTCATTCGACTTTTTCTTCAATATATATCTCCCGGCAGACCATCCCATTAACAACAACAAAGTTCCTGAGGATTTTTGTCCGTTAGCGCCGTACGAGCCCCTGGACGTGTACGAAGAGTATTATGAGCCAGGAAATCATGTCTCGACCTCGTCTGTCCAAAGGCAGGATCCTGGGCCAGCGTGAGTTTGATCACTACCGCGCGGCACTTCGTAGCATCGTTTCTCACTGTCTTTTCCACAAGCAGCAATTTCCCGGGGGGAAATTTCAGTTTCAACTGCCGGGCTCCGCAAGGAGCCGTGTTGGCTCTCCCTCATGGGTCGCACGTCCAGAAGCTTCAAAATATAGAAGCCGCACGGACCTACGCCGCTACGAATGCACAGAGCTGGTTCAAGTATATGAACGGCCCCAGGGGACGTGGGTCTGATGGCCCTGTGTACCTTGTCACTGGTTGCGAGAAGGCCCCGTCATGGGGCATATCATCGTTTCATAGTGTCGACGATACATTTCAGCTCTCGTTTACGCCAACCGCTGGAGCCAGCCGCTACAGATGGATTGGGAATCCAGTCCAGACAAGATACCATGATCCCTCCCCTTCTGACGAATCCAGCTGGAATCAAACGATTTTCGTCCATGGGCTGTCTATTTCACTTCGGACAGGAATACGGGCCAGGCTGTCCGAAACCGTTAAAATCCGTGAAATTAGCGACATCGGATCCCGATTGGGAAGTAATTCAATATCGTCTTCTCAAGGGTCGTCGCTGCTTTCACGTTGTCTCGGTCTCCTCCGTGGTGGAGTAGCAAGCGGTGGAAACGGTGCAGGGTCAGGGACTCATGTGGTTTTATCGGATCTTTCCCCGATCTCTCAGGCATGATAACTCTAACTCCACACTAACCTGTGATCTGACGCTACACAGGTATTCCACCCTGGACGAACAATTAACAATTACATTCTTGAGAAGGTTCTGCCATTCATTTACACGCCCGTTCATCGTCTTATGGCGGCCGATTTAGGATCCGGAATCAACGGTCGTAATGTCTCACGATGACGACTGGTGTGACATTCTTGATAATGTACGTTTTCATTGCAGTGAATGTGTGCTTGGATCTCTAAGTACCGATAGGGTGATCAGACATGCCAAACGCACACTGTGTCGGAATTGCTACAAAGAATCAGCGATCAGTATGAAATTACACACACCGACGGTACTCTTCAGGGCCATATTTCTTCTCTTTTCTACTAAATGATTACATTCAGGAGCAAGTTTCCTTCGAATAATATCGGCCTCTGCAGAGAATGAAATTCTCAACACATCAAACACTGTGTTATTGTGTAAGTCCCCCTACCCTCTGTCCCTTCTAGATCTCTCAGCCTGACTGGCTCTGAGCCAACGACTCAGGGAGTGAGGCCACACAGCCTCCCGTTCTTGCAACCCCCCCAAGATCTTAGTATATGAGGCCCTGCTTTTGTTCCTCAAAGGCGTCTGTGATGCCAAAATTCCAGGGTGAGTTTTCTGTTAGGTTGAATGCCCTGAGCGATGTTCAGCTCCATCTCGAATGAAAGCTCGAATGAAATCGCTGGTCTTCGGACCAAGCTAGACAGCTATCTGCTTTCAATGGTATCCGATAGTGTTGTCACTGCCGTCACAGAAAGCCAGGAATGCAGAAACACATTGTTGGAGGTAAACACCCATCGCAATGCAATGTCTCAGTGACTGAGCGGTTCGTCAACTCAGCTGTCGCGGAAACTTGATCTCGCAGACGACCCAAGCCTCCGGGTCGCTTTGCGGAAAGACGAAGAATGCATGGCGTCTCTTCTTATCTCCATCTTTGACTCCAAATCTGCGGAGGACGCCGTGCTACGCTTAGAAGTTGATTCAGCCCAGAAGTTCCTCGATGTCATCCAGAATGTAGAGTATCTCTATTTCCTCGACGGTCCCAACTGATGGTATACCGCAGACACTCAGCCATGGGTTACTGCCAGCAAAGCACTGTGGAAAGGCTCGCCGTTTGATTGCAAAATTGGCGAGATTTTGTGACAGGTTGCCTTCCTCCTTTTTCATCACTGGAGTCAGCGGGCTAGAAGAGCATTCACCTTTTTGTGGTGGATTCGGAGATGTTTTTCGTGCTTGTTACGGCGGCAGCACGGTTGCTCTGAAGCGGATGCGCATACCCATTGGATCAGATGTTGCGAAAGTGAGTTGATTGCAATTCAGTTAATACGCCCGCGCTAACCAATATCATAGAAACTCCGCGCAGAAGCCCTTGGCTGGAAAAATTTGCGCCACCCACATATATTGCCACTCCTGGGAATCGATCGAGACAGCTTCCCTTCATCTGTTTCCCTGGTGTCGCCATGGATGGAGAATGGTAACATTCTCAGTTATCTCGAACCTTCTGAACAACGCCATGCGAACGTGGAAAGACTGGTGAATGTTGTCATTTTTATTTCAGTCCTTAATACTCATGGGAGTTGCAGCTTGACGAAATTGCGCACGGCCTTCAATACCTTCATTTCCACAACATTGTACACGGTGATTTGCGAGGGGTATAAACCTTCCGATTCAAAGTATATGCGATTGGCTAATCGTTAACCGCAGTCAAACATACTGATTAACGAGGACTCGAGAGCGTGCTTGGCTGACTTCGGGATCAGTAGCCTCGGCGACACTTTGGGCGATAATCAACGACGGTCTATCTACTGGATGGCCCCGGAATTACTTGATCCCGACCGCTTTGAGTGTCGGTTTGGTAGAACACCGGCATCCGATATATACGCTTTTGCTTGTGTCTGCCTGGAGGTATGTGTATTACCTTCCCTTTCACTCTTACTTTCCTAAATCTGTCCAGTTGTATACCGGACAACCTCCATTTGCGACCCTATCCGAACCTGCGGCCTTGATGAAAATCCTCGCCGGCGAACGTCCAGAGCGCCCCTCCGGTCCCCTACCAATGCCAGATATACTCTGGCAGGATGTAACAGAGTTCTGGGCGCAGAACCCCTCAGCTCGGCCTGATACTCGTCTCATGGTCGAAAAGATGAGAAAGATCAATGCTGTCGAGGACCAGAAACAGGCTATGATCAAGCCAACGGAAAAGGGAAAGCAAAAGGCTTGCGAAGTTGCACCCTCAGATGCGGGCGTCCTCGACTCAGACGATTGCCAGCTCGCCGCTATCCCCCCCGCAGTCGAGAGCGAGTCCGACGACGACGACTACTATGATGGCGAATCACCATCGTACTCGTCCTCGCACCGTGTATCCCTACGGGCCCAGGGTGTAGACCCCACACCACCACCCTCACCGCCCGTTTATGCCTCACCATACAAACACATTCTCACACCCCAGTGCCCGACTGCCTGTATCACCTCTAGGGTTAGTGAAGAGGATCAGCGAGCCACTTCAAAATGAGTGTCTCCGGCGGTTGAATGAACCTGCCCCGGGCGTCGAGGCATCAGGAAAAACCCACTTTGGTAATTATCAGACAATTAGCGCCAATTAGCAGTAATCAAGTAATTTCGGATAATCTGAGATATTTTCTGTATATATGGTGCAAATCTCTTCTGACAGGCTCAGGACAGGTATATCAGGGCACCACCAAGTCATTTTGATGACTTGGGGAAAGGTACAATAAATTTGGTATGTTTGAGCAATCCGAACATGGGTTCAAAACATCAAATCATTCAAAACATCAAGTCATTCGAACTCTGCCCAAAGAAGGGAGCGAGATGTGGACCAAATGATGGGAGAAATGGAAGAACGATGCAAACCTTCCCTTCCCGTCTGTTGTACTCGGTGATTGGAACTTTGGAGAAGACGCTAAAGACCGTCTATCAAGCATGAAGATAAATAAGACAACTGACGGATCATCAAATTGGCAGCAGCAATCCCTGCCAGCTTCCAAAGACTGAAATCTCTCCTTCAAATCGAAGACGGGTGGAGAACAACCTTCCCTGATAATCTGGAATATACATGTGTGCAACACCGAACAGATCTACGAACCGGAACGAAGGGTGAGTCGCGTTCAAGAATTGACAGAATATATACATTGTTTGGATCCTGCCGCAGCTGGGATATTGATTATACGCCAATGAAATCGGACCACCGCCTTGTCTCTGTCCAACTAGCCTGCAGAGCTGATATGGAACCCGGACACGGACGATTCAGTTTATCAATTTACCTGCTAAAAACCACCAGATTCATTCGCGAGGTACGCAGACTGGGTCTCGAGCTGCAAAAAGAGATTAGGCAACTGGACAGCGACGATCGACAGAACAACGTACAAAACATTCAGACATTGTGGCATAAATTCAAGCAGGATGTGATCGCGTATGCGCGAGTCTGTGCCCTGACGATAAAAAATGAGGACACGAAGAAGATAAGGACTTGGCGAGCACAGTTTAACTTGACGATTCATGACCAAGAAATTCCGGCAGCGCACTGATGAGCCGGCGAAGGCATTGCAATGTCTTGTGACAGCGGAGTGATGCGGGACTGGTGAGTCAATGACGCGGGGCGGCGCGCACCGGCGTGGACTGGCCAGTCTGTAGTTTACCCAGTGACAGGTGTATGGAGGTCGCGGTTATTACATAAACATCGGAGTTTGAATTTACTCCAAGGCTGAAACACTCCCAACACCCTTGCCATGATAATTTTGGAAGCGAAATGAGCTAAATTTATATTCTCTAGACATCTAACTCTTTAGAATGGATAATCTTGTCCACATTGTAGCTGGGATGAAAAGGCTGCTCGCTAAGCTGCCGAGCCATCAAAACTCGGCATCTTTGTTCTTCGCTGAGACAGTAAAGACTCAATTTGAATCACTGAACTTGAATCTTGCACCAAATTGTGGAGAGACATTCTGAAAGCTCTCTTGATATCTGCATTTTTTTTTGTGAGTATAGAGCATACGTTATCCAAACATGCGTCTTCGCATTCCTTCCCTGCTCATTGGCGATGGTTCCTGTTACGCTGCTCGAGTGTCGGTCGGCGTGGTGCAATAGTCGGGCCATACGACTCATGGTTCCTGTCCGCATACACCTGCGCCATCACGGCGCCGTGGCCACTAGTGGCAACGAGTCCCTCTTCCACACTGCATTTTGACAGTTCCTCGAGCCGAGCCTGGACCCCATTAGCCGACCTCGCCAAAGCTCGGCTAACGTGGGTCCAGAACCTGTCAAAATGCAGTGCCAGGTCAATCCCTGAACCCAATGCACTATCAAAACGCCGCCACTTCCGCCGCGTGTATTATTCGCGTACCTCCGGAATCGGACTGTAGCCCTTCCGAGTATACCTCCTCCCAGACAATGGCTTCATCCACTTTGGCGTGGTCAGTCAAAGGGTTGTCCGCGGGGTCAACTGGCCGAGATTTGATTCATGATCATGCTCGAGATCTGGAAAACAGAGTTTAAATGAGGGGAAACAACCATATCATGAGTCTCTAGTGTTTGCCCATTCTATGTACTCTCCGCGCCGTTAGAGAGGGTTTCTGAAAGGTAAAATTACCGCGGGGGGGGGGGATTTATTATACTCGCGTGGTTCAAATGCCTGAACAACGAGTCTACCGAAGACAAACAAATAGTAATGTAAGAGTGGTTATTCTTACATGTAACTACAAGATGCCAACGGAGCACACACTATTCCAGGGGGTCGATCAAACAAGACGCTGGCTTGCTGTGAACTGACCGGCCGCTTGTATGGCTGGACCTCCGGTTACAACCCTGTAGGACCAGACCACCAACAGAATGTTTTGATGTGCGGAAGGGGTTCTCCCCTCCCAGGTATAACTCGCCGGTGTCCACCAGTTACAGGCAAGTTGTCGAATGTCTTTCCCTTTGCAAAATGCATGCACGAAACAACCACAGAATAAACAAAGGCCTTCCGAGGAAGGATTCCATTGATCAAAGCACAGACGCAGCCGAAACACATTCACGCCAACAGTGTTGGCTCATTAACCAAAAGCATCGGACTAGCTTCGAATATTTTTAGGACATCATACGCCAGTTTCCCGAGGAGGGGTGTAATAGCTCTCTGAGAAAGCAGACCTTTGAAAATCTGGAACGCGTCGATAAACTGATCAAGAATGCCTGGGAGCAGTTCCTCAACAGTTTCCATGAATTTTGCTCGTATAGGCAGTAGCTCAGGGTTCTGACAGACAAACATAGCGTGCGCGGGATCCTCAATATAGGCATAACAGAAACGGCAGAGTCGCCACTGCTGTGGTACAATTTTCTTGCCACGCTCAGTCCATCGCCGCCGTTCTATAGCAAGGCTATGGCTTGACAGAATCATTTTCGCGAGCGCTCGGCGGTGCTCGGGAGAAGCGATTCGCAGGTAGTGTCGGAAATCGAGGGACTTCTTTACTAACTTCCTCGATTCTGAATCCATCTCAAGACGGCCAACAAGGAGATCCCTAACCCGTGAGGAGGACTCAAACTCGTGGTCAATCCAGGCCTCCATGGATTTCTCTACGCATTTCATAGCCACTTCGACGGTTTTCACGTTCAGATCCGTAGAAATGTTCAAGTTAACGGGCACATAGAGACGCGAGAGTACGATCCGAAGATCGCTCATCCAGCTGAGCTGTTGGTTGCGAGCAAGATGGATGTATTCCTGAAGGGCATTCGACGCTGGCCTTTCACTTTCCAGTCCCAAAATATAGCTGAGATATTTCAGTGCCAAATGAACACAGCGATATTTGATGGGCCAGATACCAGTCTCTGAGAACAGAACAGCTTTCATACTTCGACGTCCAACACCCAGCATGCGGCGCAAAAATTTAACCTGCACCCGTTCCAGTCTCGCAAGACTCTTTAAGTCTATATCCAAGCAAACATCACAGCCCGGAGTAAGATATGGATCAACACGGGCCATATACAGAGTTCTGGCATCCCAAGCAGGTAAACTGCCAACGAAACGATCAAGGCCCAACAAAACATTTGCAACTGTGGTGGCTTTCTGGGCTTTGACCTTGTATTGTTCTGGCCAGATAAATTTCACACCAGTTTCGAACCACACTCCGAGATAGTAAGCCTTGTGAACTCGCTTGACTGCGTTGCCACCCAGAGAAACTTCGGGGAACCATTTTGCTTCCGCCCAAACAATTGGTACAAGCATTTGGGGATGGATGTCTCACAGCCATTGTTATCCGCCCAGCCTTCTCCATTCTCCCCTTTGCACATTCATCAAGTAGAAATCTGATTTATTCAGGCTCTGAATAATGAATCACTTGGCTCTTCCTCCCCATAACGGTTTCACCTTCTGTTCTTAATGATTTTTCAATGTTAGCTTAGGTCCTCCAGCGAGATCAAGCACGGGTAACAATATAGTTCAATCTGAGAGTCTGCGTAAATCGTTTGGTTCTGCCCGGATTCGAGTATCTAGAACCACGCAATATACTGAGCTTTTCTATTTCAATTGTGTTCAACAGCATGTGCCGGAGCGAAGGCATGTCTTGTTAACGTTTCTGGAGATTGTTGGGCTATAGGTCAGCGGTCTGAGATTTACAGTTATTTACCCTGATCCTCACTTCTCCTTCCTTGAAACGTCGGTGCGTGAAGGTGCGACCAGGAGTTACCCGACTTGCTTCAGCACGTAAATCTTTTCCACTCCGAACTGATAGCATTGATCATGCCAAATAAAGATCGTGCTAGGGGGAGGTTTGGGGGTGTTACTTGTACCTGCCACTCGAGGTTGTAATTTATTCTTTCTGAGCTGTTGTCACTTTTTTTTCCCGCCATGGAAGCATGTCACCTTTCCAGTCGTCCTTCCTCGTACATTTTTTTCGGCCTTCCAGACCTGGGCCTTTCTTTCACGATCCAACATCAGTGGGCTATTTTACAAATTTTATTTCCCAAATTTGGGGGTGTGCAAAAAATAATTATTTTACAGTATTACAGCCAACGTCTGCTCCACACGTGGTTGGATTCTCGATCCCTGATTGCTAACATGGCCAAATTTTATCCTGGCTTCTTTTCGCTTCCACTTGCTTTCGTCTCCTACCGACCCGTTCATCCAGCTCTCCGGTGCATCCCGGTCCCTCCAATCCAATGCCCACAGGACCTAAACCAACAATCGGAGAACTTCTCGACCGTCTCGATGCCCTCAAGCTCGGCGGAAAGAAAAAAGAGAAGAACTTGAAGCGCCCAAATAAGCACACAGACCGTGTCGCTTGGAACGCTCACTTTGAGCGCGAGATTGCCCAGAATTTTGCCTCATTTTCCCCGAACTTCAAGCCACCGGTTCCTCCAGCCGCCAAACTGTCGAAGGCATACGCAGAGGCAGCGCGGAATCTCGAGGCAGCGGGTATCGCAGACCTCAATCAGACGCTGGCGCCAACCATCAGAGAACTCATGGAGCGGGAGGGTAGGGTCATCGCTTTTGCGCTAGAGAAGGTGGTATACGGAACCTTCGAGGCGGATTGGGCCGCACTCGACTCGAAGAAGAAGGAGAAGCTTGTGTTAGAGGGTCTCTACCGTGGTGCCTGTTCAGCGCCGCGCGACAACAGCCGGGTCAAGTGTCCCGAGATGACGGTCGGCGGCCTTGCAGGTAATGGAGAATACAATTTGATCCGCCTGGTGCGTCCCATCCTGTTCCACGAGCCGGCGCTCATGATCATATCTTGCAGCTCGAACGCCTTATCGAACACGACCCCTCCGGCAGTGGTCGCGTCGAGACACTGTTCCTCTTCACTCATCCGTACATCAACGACGAAGTTTATACCCAAGGAGGGGGTTATGTTAATGCGATGGTCTATCAGTCAAATCTGCTCCGAACGTATTACATTGTTGAGACTCTTCGGGGTGTATTGGAGGCATACGTGCGTGTATTAAACTTTAAACTCATCTCGTTCTCTTGCTGAGCCGCCAAATCTCTGTAGCACGATATCTCCGCCGCTCCTGTGCAGCCAGCCAAGCTCTTGATCCATCACTGTCCGCACAAAAGCGAACCAGCAGAACAACCGCCCCTCGCCGCTGCCGTCAAGAACATGGGTCTCCGGGTCGATAATTCCCAGTGCAAAGAAGAAGCCGCTTGTGCGGAGTACGCGTGCTACACGTGCAAACAGGTGAAAGATCGTGACGAGCTCAAGAGCTGCGGAAAGTGTCTTCTCGTCCGCTACTGTTCGAGGTAGGTCGTACCCGATTACACCATATCACCGCCAATACCGTTTGTGGGACACAGCGAATGCCAGAAGAAGGACTGGGCAGATCATAGAAAGTTCTGCGGTGTAACTCGCTTCGATCCCTCTCTCCTCATGCCCGCGCCCGAACGCCCTCCTGAATTTATTGGCTGTCCGGCGACCGTCGACGGCTACCTTCGTACCCCGGCTTTGTGGCGCCAAATCTACTATCTCAGCAAGCCCGATTCTCAGATACAGGACTACCACGTTAGTTTGGAACGTCTGATTAAATCTAAACCATTGCAATTTTAACGATGCTGCTACAGTTTGATATCGGGCCCGACCACACGAGATCCATAAAGATAGTAGACCCGCCTGGCGGTACGCCGCGACTTCGCCGTCTCATTCCACACTGCTCTGATCTACCCATTTCTTTCTCATCAGCGCAATTGATATTTCTCGTCGCGCGCCGCCGCGCCATGGCGTCAGGTGACCCCGCCGCCGTCAACATGATGCTGTCGATAATCAAATTCATGTGGCGCCACGGCATGATGGACCTCACTCCCAAACAGATCTGCACCCAGCTTGAGAGGGACTACCGCGTCAAGATCCACGAGGTACGCGGCGTCATCGGCGCGGGCGAGTTCGTGCTGCCCACGAAGCAGGAGAATGAGGAGGAGCGCGCATATCAGCGGCAGCGCTTGGACACGGCGATCTATTCGGAGGAAGGCGTTGTTCACGTCGGTCCCTTCACGCCGCCGACGCGTAGGGAGGTGGAGGAGCATTTGGCGTATCAGGATGGAAAGTTCACGTTTTCCATGTTCAAGTGTCCCAATGGGTGCCCTCATTAGATCCCCTATTCGTCGGACAGTCCTTTTTCTTGTCATTATTCCCCTTGCAGTTCCCGCAAAAGATTCCCGAAAACATGCGTCGTTGTGCCTTTGCTTTGTATTTCTGTCCGTAGTACATACAACATGTAGAATTGTCGTATGACCCTCGCCTCTCGCAGAAAAAACTGTAGCTACGACCCCATCCACGCTACGACCATATCCACGCTTCCGGACTGCTACCATATCCCTACTCGGGACGCATGTAGTAACCATAAGAAATAATAATAATAACTCAATTCGTCCATCACTGTTGACTAAATCCCTCTGCGAAAAATCTTGAGCTGTTCCTTTGTCCTGCTCTCCCTAGTGGTGTTCCAGTGTTTCAAACACAGGACATCATTCTGAAGTTGAAGTTGAACCCAAGATCGGAACGAGATCGGAAACATTCGGAAGCATCAGCGGCTGTGTTGAGACCTTTGATCCCTACTCTTCCTCTCCCATCAGCCTCGACCGGCTCCCGTCCTTGGCTACAAAATTTGCATGTACATTTAAGTGGTCACAGGTCACCGTGACAGCGGCTGAATCTACGGTTGATATAGTACAGGACGTCCCATTCCGCGCTTCACGCCCCGCCGCCGCCGTTGCGTCCACGCGACGTGTTTGTGTGCGCGTGTGTGGCGCCGTCCTCTCGCTTGCCGACGCCACGTTACACGACAACCACGACCGCTCACCTCGACCTGCGCGTGCACGCCGTTGCCCGCCCCCCTTACGCGCCTCCGCCGCCCGTTCTAACTATATAATCCTGAGGGCGATCCCCGGGCACCGCGCGCGGTTTCCACCTGGCGGACTTGCGCGAACAAATGCTTCGTAACTACCCCAACCCAAGAGACTTTCAAAAGCTGCGCCACGCAAACCCCAAACTGCGTGAATCGCCGGATATCCAGTTCTAACTATATAATCCTGAGGGGGATCCCCGGGCGCCGCGCGCGTTTTCCACACTTGCGCGAACAAATGCTTCGTAACTACCTCAAACCAAGAGACTTTCAAAAGATGCGCCACGCAAACCCCGAACTGCTGACATTTCTCCTTTGTAGGTTCTACGTACATGGATTCGCCGGGCGCGCGGGTGGCCCGTTTTCGCAGCACAAGGCGACGATTAGGCTAATTTGCAAGGAATAATGTAAGTACGTTCCTCCAACTTCATACCCATTCCATCCCCTCCCACCCATCTCTTTTTCACCCTTTCTTTCTCTTCCACCCTTTCCCTCCCCCTTTTTTCTTGTCCAGTACTGACAATTTTATGCATCCAGTGCTCCTTTTTTGTATGCTCTCCCAACAGAGGACTTCTCTTCATGCGACGAGTACGATGATCCGCCGCTGCTCAACGATGATCTGTTCTCCACGCCCTCCCGCTGCATACTCCGAGGCGTAATTCACGCCGTACCACACTCGCTAAGTCGACACCACACCCGCGACTACTCCAGCACGATGCACCGCTGTTCCTTCGTCTTCGACACTCTCTATACCTCTGCACCCTCATGTGGGCTGTCACTGCGCCCGGCCGCAGCCTATACGACGGCCGCGCACCGTCGTCGATGCCTCGCACCAGGTCTCCTCCTCGTCGTCTTCTCCATCAACAGTCCACTTCTTCCACCGCCTCGATGCTGTGCCCACGCCCACGCTGGCGTCCGCTAATCCCAGCACCATCCTCACCGCGGTCCCCGTGTGTAGTACGAGCTGGCCCTACTCCCCCTCGATCTTTCTCGCCGTCTCCCTCTTCATTCTCGCCTCGACCCTCCTGGGTTTCGACCATGCACCATATAACAAATCAATTTAAACGTTGCTGAGATTCTCTCCTGGACGCCGTTCCCGCAAGTAGTACTCGAGCTACAGTTCACACTCGTACTTGCGCACCTTCCTGTGTTCCTCCCATGCTTATTCCGCTCTCGCGAGGGGTTTATGCACTCGCTGCACAATCCTGATCTCCGGAGCTCAGTCGTTAACAAAAAGGAGGATCAGAAACGTGCTTGCTTCAGGACAGCACTACCCAACTTCGGATCGGGATGGATCGAATCTCCGACGCCTTCTTTTGGTGGACCGCGTAGGACCTTGCCCCACAGTTTCATGTGCTTGTCTCCATCGCCGACCCCGGGCTGCGCGGGCATATCTGACAATTTAACTCCACGTAGTAGATCTCCCCCGAGACAATCTATCCACTTCATTCTTCTTTGAGTCTTGAACCTGCGAACCGTGACGTCGGCATTCTTGCCGTTCTGAGTCCCGCATAGCTAGCTGGTGGAACTTCTATTCTGCCCACACCCGTCCTTTCTTTGTATATGTTCGTGCATGCATTAGGGTCTGTACAGTAGCCTGGAATCGCATCGAATTTGACACCTTGAAGTTCCACACTTTCTTTCAGGCATCACTCGAGTACACTCCGCGGCACGCCCCCCACTTAAGCTTAAGCTTGCACTGCCCAGGTCATGGTAAGGGCAGGATTCAAATTCACGCTTCAATCGTACATCGGATAATTAGCCCCCAAAAAGAAAACAAAGTTCCAGAATATACCAGAGAGTTATAATTACATGTCCTAGAGCGGAGTCGAACCGCCGTTTCCCCAAGACCGGGAGCTTATATTAGTCCCGAGCAAAAATTCTGGGGTGATAGACCGTGATCTAAGGCCTCGTTCACTCAGGAAGTGAAGTCTGAATATGCCAGTTTGTCGGGTATACTCTCTGCTACCAGAAAAAATCGTGATAACATTCGCATGGCCTCGGCGGACTCGAACCCAGGACTGGAAACCTATATTATTCCTCATTTATAATTCTGGGGTGATCGACCGTGATCTACGAGACTTGCTTGAGCAAGTCCTGAACTCTCATCTCCGTGACTCCCTTGCCCGTTCATATACTGTCTGTGCTGTCAACAACACCGCCGAAGGAAGAATACATACATTTGCCATGAAGTACATGGGTGCGTGGCGAACTGGGAACGGGCACAGAGAAAGTACACGGCCACCCGCGGAGTAAAAAAAATTGAACCCGTAGACGCCAAATTGTCCCACGTACAAGATCTGCGAAAGGATTATGTGGATCAGTTCACTACTTTAGTGTTAAAATGAATGTTTCGATGGATTCGCCCGCGTCGTATCCTGAACCAATACTGTACATAGAAAACCAGCATGGGATAAACATGAAAAAATATGTACGCACCCGCAGCGAGCATACCAACGGTCCCGGGCGTCGTGAGCGGCGCCCTGAGTACGTTCTCTTTTTTTCTTTTTTCTTCCGCTCGTTTTCTTTCTGTCATTCGTTCTTTGCGTCGCTTCACACTTCGCTCTTCTACGTTGGGACTTTCCTTTTTTGCCGTCGGGTCGATTCCCGCGCCTGCGTTCCACGTCTCTAGATCTTCTTTCATCCACTTGTAATTTTCCTTCGAGTGGATTGTGTACGATGTCCTGCGGCGACGGCGGTTCGACCCCGCCCGGGGTCTTGAATTGACGGCTCGGGGTTTTTGGAGGCATTTGTACGGCATGTAGAATTCATCATAGGAATGAAGGAGTCCTACATAGTAGTACTGATACTGAAATGCGTAATAAAACACTGGAGAAAAAGAGTGGCATAATGGGAGCATCTGCACCGGCGTCGGCGTCGCAGCGGATTATGTCATATGTGCGAGCCACAGTGATATTCGGGCCAGGCGCATCGAGCGAGCCGACAAAACCAATTCTTGCTGTTCTTTCCGGTGTTGCACCTTTATTTGCGGACATGAATCCATGATCGGAAAGATGAAAATAAGGTGCCAGTGTGGGAGTCTAGTACACCGACTCATATCGTCGATCTCGTATCTGTGGTCAATGTCGGGAAAGAACGAGGGAGCAATGCTGGGGTGGGTGGAAGATTGAAACGATAAGAGGTTTTGAGCATTCGAGGGTTGTTGAAGTCGTGTATATTTGCGCATGCGCAGCCCAGGAATTGAGAGGCTTCAAGCTTCAAGCTTCAGGCGTCGCCAAAGTTTCAATCGGACGAACAAAAAGGTTCGGTCAAGGAGTTGCCAAGGAGCCCGGGCCAAGGAAGGAGCACGAGAATATGAAGGAGATACAGAAATTCAGGTAGCGATTTGTCCTGGGCGAGCCAGAAAAGCACCGGCAGTACTTCGAGCAGCCGACGACGTGGCGGTGAGGAATAAGTGCCCGGCGCTTTGCGCTTAATGTTGGCGCCCAGCCAAACACGGGCAAACAATCACAACTTTCTCTCTTCTGTTTCGGCTGGCGGCTTTTGGCACCATGGTCTCGTATGGGTGCCGTCGTTGGGCTGGCCGAAATTCCTGTCTGGGAGCCATCGCCGTCGTAGCCGACGTCGGGGACCCGTCCTGCACTGCGCTAATGCTCGCACTCGGATGACGCACTCCAAGCTTTCTGTCCTTGACTGAGGCTTGATTCGTCTTAGTTCAACTTCCTGCACACTCGCGCAGCGCCGAATATTTACACTTGAATCAACGCGAACGAAAAGCGCAACAGTACCAACTAAGTCTTCCTCCGCTTGGAAGCTCGGCCATACTGAGTACCACAGGACGCCCCAGAGCCAGTCCCCGACGACCCGTCGCCTGCACCGTTGTGGGTGACTTTGGGCTTCTCCCTTTTCTACTGAGAGCCATCCTTGGCATCATCGAGGTCGTCAGTGTCTGACTGCTGTTTTGCGTCGTCCTCTTTTTATTTCAGCTTGTCGATTGTGTTTTTCGAGCGGGCGGTGTTCTGCGTCGCGATTGCCTGGAAACGAAGGATTCAACAAACGAGTCGAATCAAAGAATGCCTGAACTGTCTTGCCTTAAATTTCGACCGTTTTGTGCCATCCGAATTCGGTGTGTCTTGGAATAAAAGATGAGTCGGAGGACAGGCAACGGAGACATACGCACAAATCTTTGCCAACACCGCCTTTTGACTAGCCGTCCCACTGCTGGTCAAGCTGGCGTGCCATTGATGGAAGAGGGTGTCAATGTCGTCTGCCACTGCTTCCCGCTCGCTTGCGAATCGCTGAATGTGATCATCTGTTAAATAATGAATACCCGCTCACAACTGATGGAGCTTGAGGGGGCATACTGGCTATGGTATACATCAAGTCTCGGCCTTCCTTGTCCTATTTTTTCTGGAGGATATATGAGTCTTTGCGCGGCGGCAGAGTTGACCGGACTCGCGAAGGCCGTATCGATTGCTTGATCTTTGTTAAAAGAGGTCTTAAAGGGTCTTAAGATGGCATGACAGCACGACTTTTGTGGCGCACCAGGAGGGAACTCTTGACGGCATTGGGATTGCGTTCTGACTCGTCCGTGTTATCGCCTGATTCAATGTCAGCATGCCGGGGCTGTTGTCGTGATTAACATACCCCAAAGTCCACAGAAGTCTGTGGAACTGGGTGAGTGCTACAGACCGTGAAGTAGGGCAGCCACGTACTCTTGGCGGTATTCAGAATGTCTGTGACCTTGGTTTATGAGAAAGAATTCAGGCGTGAACTGAGCCCAAGATAGGCCCAGACATACCTGCTCTCAACTGGCGGCAAAAACGCTGGATTTGCACAAATCGGCTCGTTCGCTAGCACTGAGACTTTTGAGGGCATAGATCTTGACTTCGTTCGCTACACATATCTTTCAGTGAGGCGAATGAGAGTGTGAAAATGAGATCTTACGCTCAAGGAGATGGTCGCCTGAATAAAACGGTGTGAAGGATAGAGTCGCATTTGAGATTCAATGCTTACACTGACAGTACCCGGGCTCGGGTGCTTTAGTCAAGCAATCTGTGTATGTGACTTTCTCAACATCGGTGGGGAGATCCCAGGCGTTGGGAAAGTCCATCTCGAGGTTGGCAGCTTCGCAAAGTGCTCGATATTTCTCGGAACTGATCTTGAGGTCTTCAGAATTTTGAAAACGGTTTGTAAGCAGAGAAAAGGACACTTGAAATGCGAGGCATACATGGATCTCGAATATGCAATCGCTCTTTTTCATGGGGAAGAGCCAGTGGACTTTGTCCTCAGAATCGAGCCCTTTCCTCGTCAAAGAGGGCGCCGAAGATGATCCGAGATCTATCCCGTCCCTGCAATATCTCAGTACCTTCAATCTTTTTCTTTCGTTTTTTCAGCCCACATTATGAATCCGCCCAAGTCCGAGTCGAAGCAGCTGACGAGCTGGCTTTGAGCCTGCTCCACAACCTTGCCAAACTTCCCGCGTGTCAATAACGAACTCGCAGACATGGGTCTTCAACTTCCCCAGCTGCCTTTGCAATATCCGCGTCAGTGCGCAAAGTGCGGAGAAATTGAGGAAGTTGGATTCTGTCTTCAGCGTCTTCGCCAGGCTCCCAACATCTACGATTTTTGAGATTGCGCCCGCGATGTTGAAGCCCCCCAGGACAAGGTCGGTGACCTCGCCGACTGTAGCAAAATAGGAGTCAGTTGCAATTCGGAAGCTCACCACCCGGAATGAAGCTCAGGCGGATCAGCTGAACATTAGGCGATACCGTAAGTGAAATGGCCTTCTGAGTCGCGCGAAACCTCACGCCGATTGTCTCAACCAATGCGAGGACTGAGTTGCGCGCTTCAGCTGTGGCATTAATATTCCAACCAGAAGAAGATAAATCATCTCAACCTCACACGGCTCGAGCCCGAGGCCTCCTACAGTATGTAGAACAAACACAAAACCAATTTCTGAACACTCATGTACAAGGATATTCAAAAAAGCACTATGAAATCCGGCCAACACGAGAATAAACCCTAAGACGTTCACGGCTGGCTGCGGGGAACGGGATCGGATGTATTTGACTAGAAGAAGCACCTGGTGGAGCGGGGTTATCAGGCAGCTCTAGTCGATGTAATATAATATGTGACGCTTACTGGTACGACGAGGCCTCATCGTTGAAATTGATGGTCTGGAGGTTCGAGATGCCGGGGAAGGTGATGGCCACGGATTCGGCGCCGGTGCAGCCGTCGCCCCTACGATTCAAATGCATATCGTCAGTCGAAACCTCGTTCTCGGAGTACACAAGCAGGACACGGAAACGCACGCAAAGAGGAAGCAGGTCTGCCCCGAGTCGGGACCGAAGGCAGAGACTTGCTTTCTGAGGCCGGAGTCGTACTGGATGCACTCCCCGCTGAAGGTGGAGAAGATGTGCTCGCAGTCGGCCTGGAAGCCCGCCTGGCTGCAGGACAAGCTATATTATTCGGGGGTGCTGGTCGTTAGCTCGACATTTTTATCGACAGGGGGGCGGGCTGTACGCACACATTGCCTGGAGTTCTGACCGCGAGACCCTGCGAACGAGCAAGCAAGTCAATATGTTGGAATCGAGGGAGGAGTGGACCGCGACATACAAGGGCCGATGGGAGCGCTGCGACGAGGGGAACGAGAGCGAAGAAGGCGGTAGTGAACTGCATGTTTGGCTCTTGGAACTGGAAGAGAATGGAACAGAAGAGAAGACGAAAGACGACTTGACTTTCACAGTCCATTTGTGCTGCTCTTTATACGAAAAATTCCGGATACCCCGGGTACTTGAATATTGCGGCAATGTTGTCGCTATCCTTGGCTTACCGTTCGGTATTTGCGAAAAAGCGCGCGCGTCTCGAGAGTGATCAAGTGGAATTTCGAACTCTGCGATCATTCGGGCCGAATGTTATGATGTTAGGCGCCCTCCATCCCCCGCATTCGCCGAGGCAGCGGCGACGTCGGCTGGTAACAAAATCAACCCTTCCGTTGATCCGGAGCTGATGGCGCGGCGCTGCTCCACCTAATCACCCTCTATCACTGCGCTCTCAAACAAGAGGGACCCAAGAAAAGACCTGTATTCCTCGCTGTTTGAAGACATCGTAAGTATATGCCTCTGTATAACCAACTTCCGGAGGCTAGCATCAAGCTGTGTACCTCAAGTTACTGTAAAGACTGACACACATTACTGGGAGGAGGTGCTTATACTTTCTTAAAATCAGAACTACACAGTTCCCCATTCGACACCTCGTGTCTGGTAGCACCCGATGTCGAGCGAGCGCAATACCGAAATGTGCGATTTTTTTTGAATACCGACACAATTGAATTCATTTTGTCACATGTCCGTTAAGCAGTCAAGAGAGTTTATAGACGCTAGCGGAGGTTGATTCGCAGCGGACTTCTTGCGCGGGCCTCCGCTGAGATCGCGAATATACGTAGGTGCACGCAATGCGATCTCTCCGCACCGGCGACCCTTGATGGTTAGGCCGGTCTACATCAATCCGCGAAGCCGTTCGACCGGCATAGACAGTGGAGGCCGAGGTGCCAGATCAGAGCATCGAGGCCCGCCCGGGTAGCGCTTCGCCGAAGGTGGTGTCTACACGGCGCTATTCGGGTCTAGGTCTATAGGGCTGTGTAGATGCCGGTCTATGGCACATGGCCGTAGACCACCAACTGGCATTCACATAGCCGCCAGCTGGAACCGTCATATGTCCTACAAGCGGTCGCCGGCGCGAAGCTTGCTCACCTTGTTTGTTTGTGACTTTTTGTACAGTACTCCGAGAAGGATGTTCCGACTCAGAAACGTGGTCAAGCTGGAGTAAATGACACGTCTGACTGTAGCTCTAGTGAATACATGCAAAGCCGAGGAGAGCAGTAAATAAGTTCCAAAAGATTTGATCTCCAGAAAACAGCAGTTCCACTATTGATCAAGCACTCTGCGGGTCGGCATGCGAGCAGAGCTGAATCTTGAGCTGCGTTCTGCGGCCCCGTCGGCAAGAATGATTGACATCGGTTAACGACGGCCAACCAATTCGAGACCTGTGCCGACACAGGTTGACAGCCCCGGATCGGCCGTTGTCGGCCTACGCTTTCAACCGGGGCTGACAACGCAACGGAACGTAATGAATGATTGATTTGTGCATGCCGTTCGATGCGCTAATCTGCCGTGCTTTGGTCATGCTGCGCAATTGAACCATATGGAGATACGGCTTCGGACGGACAGAGAGGCTTAATTTTATAAAGAGAGTGATGTGCCGCCTTTCATTCGAACTGCCGCTGTTCTAATTTTACGAGTGTGCCGCGTTTCGTTGGTGAGGTAGCCGGCCTCCATCAGCTGGATGTTGGCCGACGGAGTAAATGTTTCAGAGAACTCCCGTTATCTCAGTCAGTTCTTACCCGATTCACATAGAAAATAGATAGAGATACTCAGCTAATTCATGTCAAATTAGTGATAGAAAAAAAGTAGCGAAAATAATACATATTCAGTGACATGGGTTTGCGGGGTGTTTTGGGGTATCAATGCAGTTTACAGGCATCTAGGCACATCCAAATGATGTAGCTATACCCGTTCACTGGGCCGCACTCTACCAGTGCGTTGCTCCATCCTCCCGGACTACATGTTTCATGTCAGAGCATCGAGGGATGTCATCATGATCATCCATAAAGGTCGAACATTCGCACATTCCCTGTGATATGTGGATAGAGATCGCATTGCGTGCACCTACGTATATTCGCGATCTCAGCGGAGGCCCGCGCAAGAAGTCCGCTACGAATCAACCTCCGCTAGCGTCTATAAACTCTCTTGACTGCTTAACGGACATGTGACAAAATGAATTCAATTGTGTCGGTATTCAAAAAAAATCGCACATTTCGGTATTGCGCTCGCTCGACATCGGGTGCTACCAGACACGAGGTGTCGAATGGGGAACTGTGTAGTTCTGATTTTAAGAAAGTATAAGCACCTCCTCCCAGTAATGTGTGTCAGTCTTTACAGTAACTTGAGGTACACAGCTTGATGCTAGCCTCCGGAAGTTGGTTATACAGAGGCATATACTTACGATGTCTTCAAACAGCGAGGAATACAGGTCTTTTCTTGGGTCCCTCTTGTTTGAGAGCGCAGTGATAGAGGGTGATTAGGTGGAGCAGCGCCGCGCCATCAGCTCCGGATCAACGGAAGGGTTGATTTTGTTACCAGCCGACGTCGCCGCTGCCTCGGCGAATGCGGGGGATGGAGGGCGCCTAACATCATAACATTCGGCCCGAATGATCGCAGAGTTCGAAATTCCACTTGATCACTCTCGAGACGCGCGCGCTTTTTCGCAAATACCGAACGGTAAGCCAAGGATAGCGACAACATTGCCGCAATATTCAAGTACCCGGGGTATCCGGAATTTTTCGTATAAAGAGCAGCACAAATGGACTGTGAAAGTCAAGTCGTCTTTCGTCTTCTCTTCTGTTCCATTCTCTTCCAGTTCCAAGAGCCAAACATGCAGTTCACTACCGCCTTCTTCGCTCTCGTTCCCCTCGTCGCAGCGCTCCCATCGGCCCTTGTATGTCGCGGTCCACTCCTCCCTCGATTCCAACATATTGACTTGCTTGCTCGTTCGCAGGGTCTCGCGGTCAGAACTCCAGGCAATGTGTGCGTACAGCCCGCCCCCCTGTCGATAAAAATGTCGAGCTAACGACCAGCACCCCGAATAATATAGCTTGTCCTGCAGCCAGGCGGGCTTCCAGGCCGACTGCGAGCACATCTTCTCCACCTTCAGCGGGGAGTGCATCCAGTACGACTCCGGCCTCAGAAAGCAAGTCTCTGCCTTCGGTCCCGACTCGGGGCAGACCTGCTTCCTCTTTGCGTGCGTTTCCGTGTCCTGCTTGTGTACTCCGAGAACGAGGTTTCGACTGACGATATGCATTTGAATCGTAGGGGCGACGGCTGCACCGGCGCCGAATCCGTGGCCATCACCTTCCCCGGCATCTCGAACCTCCAGACCATCAATTTCAACGATGAGGCCTCGTCGTACCAGTAAGCGTCACATATTATATTACATCGACTAGAGCTGCCTGATAACCCCGCTCCACCAGGTGCTTCTTCTAGTCAAATACATCCGATCCCGTTCCCCGCAGCCAGCCGTGAACGTCTTAGGGTTTATTCTCGTGTTGGCCGGATTTCATAGTGCTTTTTTGAATATCCTTGTACATGAGTGTTCAGAAATTGGTTTTGTGTTTGTTCTACATACTGTAGGAGGCCTCGGGCTCGAGCCGTGTGAGGTTGAGATGATTTATCTTCTGGTTGAAATATTAATGCCAAGAAGACTGCGTTCAGACTCAGCGGCTGTCTGTACTCAACTCAAAGCTCACCTGCCACGCAGCTCACGCTCGAATCCTCCGGAATAGATTGAACTGACTTATGCAGAGATTTACCACAGCACTATTGAAGATTAGAAAAAGACCTCTGCATTATCCTCCTCAACAAGAAAATCAGAGACCATTTCAATGCTTCACCTGGGTAAGAAATACGGATGATTTTATATATATATCAGTCATTTTAAGGCCTGATTCGTCGAGTCAGCCACTTAGCTATGAGCGTCGGTGGAATGAAAATTGGGATGTGAACTTCTAAAGGCACCAGACTGCTGTTTATGTAATGCGAAATAAAGCCACTAGGCTGTAATATTGCACAATCGCGAAAGATGTGGCGGTGGTACTCAAGTTCCCAGTGTGATGGATACTGGCTCGGTGGCGGATGGCTCCCACTTGCGTCACATTGTGAAATTCGAGTGTTGTGTCGTATGCAAGACGTCCGTCCGACTCGGGCTCGAGCCTTAAGAATTCTGATCTGGTGTTTTTTGGTTGAATACTCCAGTTGAGAAGCCGTTGTAGGCTTTTGCGACACTAACTCCAGGTCGTGTGGATGTAGGTTTTGATTAATGCTAGTGTCATTAAGCTCCCAGTCACGGTTTGGTGAGTACCGGATCGGTAGCAGATGGTCCGCATTTGCGTTCTCGTAAGAGGTGAGATTTACTCACATGTCTGTTCTCGCGCAAGGCGGCGGGTATCGCAGACCTCAATCAGACGCTGGCGCTAACCATCAGAGAACTCATGGAGCGGGAGGGTGGGGTCATCGCTTTTGCGCTGGAGAAGATGGTCTACGGAACCTTCGAGGCGGATTGGGCCGACTCCGTCTTTGTGGCGCCAAATCCACTATCTCAGCAAACCCGATTCTCAGATACAGGACTACCACGTTAGTTTGGAACGTCTAATCAAATCTAAACCACCGCAATTTTAACGATGCTGCTGCAGTTTGATATCGGGCCCAACCACACGAGATCCATAAAGATAGTAGACCCGCCTGGCGGTACGCCGCGACTTCGCCGTGTCATTCCACAATGCTCTGATCTACCCATTTCTTTCTCATCAGCGCAACTAATATTTCTCGTCGCGCGCTGCCGCGCCATGGCGTCAGGTGACCCCGCCGCCGTCAACATGATGCTGTCGATAATCAAATTCATGTCGCGCCACGGCATGATGGACCTCACTCCCAAACAGATCTCCACCCAGCTCGAGAGGGACTACCGCGTCAAGATCCACGAGGTACGCGGCGTCATTGGCGCGGGCGAGTTCGTGCTGCCCACGAAGCAGGAGAATGAGGAGGAGCGCGCGTATCAGCGGCAGCGCTTGGACACGGCGATCTATTCGGAGGAAGGCGTTGTTCACGTCGGTCCCTTCACGCCGCCGACGCGTAGGGAGGTGGAGGAGCATTTGGCGTATCAGGATGGAAAGTTCACGTTTTCCATGTTCAAGTGTCCCAACGGGTGCCCTCATTAGATCCCCCATTCGTCGGACAGCCCTTTTTTTGACATTATTCGCCTTGTAGGTCCCGCAAAAGATTCTCCCAAAACATGCGTCGTTGTGCCTTCGCTTTGCTTTGTATTTCTGTCCGTAGTACCACATGTAGAATTGTCGTATGACTCTCGCCTCTCTCGCAAAAAACTGTAGCTACAACCCCACCCACGGTACGGCCATATCCATGCCTCCGGACTGCTGCCATATCCCTACCCGGGACGAATGTAGTAACCATATGCCAGTGAAATAACAGTAATAATAATAATAACTCAATTCGTCCATGTTGACTAAATTCCTCTGCGGAAAATGTTGAGTTGTTCCTTTGTCCTGCTCGTTCTAGTGATGGTCTAGTATTTCAACATCATTTTGAAGTTGAACATGAACTCAAGATCGGAACGAGATCGGAAATATTCGGAAGCATCAGCGGCTGTGTTGAGACCTTTGATCCCTGCCCTTACTCTCCCTCTCCCATCTCCTGCTGCAGCCTCGACCGGCTCCCGTCCTTGGCTATAAAATTTGCATGTACATTCACACTGGGAGTACCGAAATTTCGGGCAGTTAACAATTGAATACAGAACGGTAAGTTCTACATTAGGAATAAAATTTGATTGAAACCGCCGCCGCCGTTGCGTCCACGCGACGTGTTTGTGTGCGCGTGTGTGGCGCCGTCCTCTCGCTTGCCGACGCCACGTTACACGACGACCGCTCACCTCGACCTGCACGCCGTTGCCCGCCCTCTTGCCCTCTGCCGCTGCCTGCCCCATTCTACGCTGCCGTCCCTTTCTGCGCTGTACGCGCCTCTGCCGCCGGTTCTAACTATATAATCCTGAGGGCAATCCCCCGGGCGCCGCGCGTTTTCCACCTGGCGAACTTCGTAACTAGCTCAACCCAAGAGACTTTCAAAAGCTGCGCCATGCAAACCCCAGACTGCGTGAATCGCCGGATGTCCACAGGCACGTCTCCTTCTCTTTCTTCCTACCCCGACTTTGCTGACATTTCTTCCTTGTAGGTTCTACGTACATGGATTCGCCGAGCGCGCGGGTGGCCCCTTTTCGCAGTACAAGGCGGCGATTAGGCTAATTTGCAGGGAATAATGTAAGTACGTTCCTCCAACTTCATACCCATTCCATCCCCTCCCGCCCATTTCTTTTTCATCCTTCCTTCCACCCCCTCATCTATATGTACTGACGATTTTATCCATCCAGTGCCCCTGTTTTGGATGCTCTCTCAGCAGAGGCCTTCTCTTCGTGCCACGAGTATGATGATACGCCGCCGCATGATCTGTCCTCCACGCTCATGCTGCTGCCCGCAGCTGCGTACGCCGAAGCGTAATTCACGCCGTACCACACTCGCTAAGCACCACACCCACGACTACTCCAGCACGATGCACCGCTGTCCCTTCGCCTTCGACGGTGCGCGGCCGTCGTATAGGCTGTGGCGCAGTGACAGCCCTCATGAGGAGAGTGCAGAGGTATCGAGAGTGTCGATGCCTCGCACCAGGTCTCCTCCTCGTCGTTTTCTCCATCAACAGCTCACTTCTCCCACCGACTCGACGCTGTGCCCACGCCCACGCTGGCGTCCGCTAATCCCAGCACCATCCTCACCGCGGTCCCCGTGTGAAATACGAGCTGGCCCTACTCCCCCTCGATCTTCCTCGCCGTCTCCCTCTTCATTCTCGCCTCTACACTGGAGCCATGACCATGAGCCCACCCTCGGCCTGCAGTACCACCCCGTCGTCGCGCTCCCTCGAGCAGGGAGATCCTGCTTGCGTCCGAGTCGCGGTACACCGCGCTCGTCCTCGTCCCGTCTGCCGCGCCTGACGTCCACCAACGCCTCGTGTGGGTGATTTCCCCGCTGCGCCGGGGCTGGAGCAGTTGGGAAGCCGCGCACCCTTCATCTGAAATCTCTTCCACACCCCGCCGACTCATCGTCTACGGCTACGGCTTCGTCTCACCTACGTTCGTCTCGCATTATCTACCATGTGTTATCTTTCATATCCTGATGGCTTTTGGTAGATTTCTTCGTTTATTTCCAATGAATATAGTTGTATTCGCGAGAGAATGAATCGAGCCTCCAGTGAATGCAAGGCAAGTCGTTGGCCGATAAACCCGACGCGTCAGCGCAAGTTTCGCATGCACCTTGCGGCACCGCGTTTTCAAGCTCAACTCATGGTAGTGTAAAACCAGTCTCCATCTTGCAAATACGACCGCACAACTCCCCTTTCCCAACTCTTTTCTCTCACACCAAGCATGTTCCCGGCGTACTTGGGTCGGCAGACAAGCACGGTACCACGGTTAGTAACCTCTAGAGTGCAGATTCCACTTCCTCAACCTCTTTCGGCTCGAGGACGAGCTGCCCTTTACAGTTTTTTCTTCTCTTTCAGGGACGGCCTTCAACGACGTTGCCACGGCCCTTTGCGACAAGTTGTAGGAGGGAAAATTCTACTTCATTTCTCGCGCCCGGGTCAACATTGCCAAAAAGCAGTTTTCGCATCTATGAACTCGGATTCGAGAAAAATTCATTCTTGGAAAGTATTTTATTTGTCAATCCTTCCGCAAGGGCCGCCAATCAGACGGCGCACTCCTTACGTCCAAATTTATCTGGTGGCGCCTAGCACTGTTTGGCGGAGAGACTACGAGGTCGCGCAGTACACAAAACTGTTCACGGGGCGAGTTCGTTATCAATTCGCTAGTATACTGCAGGAACTGGATGTAAGTTTATCTGAAGAAGTGGGGTGGCCTTTGAAATTTTATACTCTGACATCTTCCATGATAGGGGAAAATCCTAATGTATAGCCGCACTTGGTCGATTCACCTCAATACGGGCTGCAACCAGGAAGGCGAAACTCACGAGGCCCATTAGCTGACTGTTATCGTCAACCTTGAACAAATGTACAGGATTTACCTTCTGAGAGAGCATTAAGCCAGCGCGAACGCGGAAGATACTTTCACATTACAATACTTGGCACATTCAGATGTAGTCGATACTCGGGTTTCACGGAGATCAATGACTTGAGTATAGTGAAGTTCTACCACATGACAGGGCATGTATACGATGGGATTTCAAGCGCGACACCCTCTATTCATTTATGTCTGCCTAACCTTATTCGGAGTCCCAAATCTCTTGAAAACGATCTTCCAGAGCGACCTCTACACCAGACAAGAGAGTCAGCGGCGCAGCATTTTGAAAGGAAAACAACATGCCTTTGGGTTCCATTGGCCAGTAATCATATTCGGTCTCCCTGTCTTCCTCAGCATCCCAAGGTATAACAAATTTGCATATGAGGAGCAGGTTAACACCGTCTGCGATCAGGCGGCTTAGCTCCGAAGAAACGAGGTTCCCCAAGGGCCACTTCATTTTTTCAGGAAGATCTACACGGTCAGTGACTCTGAGCCGTAGTGACCGTAATCTGACCCCATGCTCCGGGTTTCGCCTGCGACGCAGCATCTCGACGAGGACTTCATAGTCTACCGAGCCCACGGATTCCACCATGAGATGTTCAAGCCGCGGCATCAAGGACGACGAACTGAGACACTCCAGTAGCACGGTAACATCCCTGGGCCAGCATATCATTTTCAAGGTTGAAACAGACGAAATGGCTGGAAGGATCCTGGGGAGCTCATCCACGTCATCGCCGTAGTGCTGGATGTCAATGGAGAGATAATCGAGGGGGCAATGAGAACGCGATAGGAATGCAAGAACTACGTCCCAGTCGATGTAGTCCGGAAGCTCCAAGCTGCGCAGGTTGGGAAGAGTGATGTAATTAAGCACAGTGACACCGCCAGTCCCCTCAAGACGGAGGGACAAAAGCCGCTGAAATGATCGCGGTTTCACGGTATAGGCGATCGCTTCATCCACCCAACAACCTAGATGCTCCAGCCTGGGAAGACGATCCAAGATAACAAAGAATTCCGCGATGGGGACATAGGGACTAATATCCAACCTCGCTAACGACGGAAGCGGAAAGTTTGGTGTGGACATGCCCGATAAGCGAAGTTCCCGTAGAGTGGGAGCACCTTGGAGAACACCCTCGATCTGCGCCTGGGTCGTGTGCTCCGAAGTAAAGTGCCGCAGAAGGGGGAAGCTGGCATTTAGCGAGGGTAGCTGGTGTGGAGTGTCGTATGAAACCCGTAATTCGAGTCGACGAAGCCGTTCAGAGACAGAGCAAATAAACTCGAGAAGGGGTGTCGGCTCTCTGGTGCCAAAAAATAATCCCAGCGACAAGTGATGCCCCTTCGCACGCACAAACCATGTCTCGAACAAAGCCCACGGAACTGAGGACTCGACCTCGACGTATATGCTGCTCCATAGCTGGCAGGTTGACAGAGCGATGTCCCTCCAATGACGACAAATTTGGGCCAAAAGGAGCGGTGCCGCATGGGGGGAAGGGATCACACATCCATGGCTCTGGAGGCACTCTAAAAAGATCCGAGAAGCGATTTCAGGCGGTAGCGCCAGGACTGGGTATTCCACGTGTGCGAGGCGCTCCTCGACCTCTCGTTCTCTGTTCTCCAAGATGCAGAGCTCATTCTTGTGTCGAATGATCTCGGCTTTTATCGCCACCAGGTTAGCGCGCAACTCTGCCGCATTGCCAGAGGCAAGAGCTGGCATTTTGGCGCAGACGTGATGGTCGTAGGAAGGTGGAGCAGGAGGAGTTTGACCCGATCATTAGTGTAGTGATTGCCGTGTACCGCCACTAAGTCACCTATTGGCTTCCATCGTTGCCCCTTCGCGGCCTTTGAGCCAGATCCGCCGTTTCCACCGGTGGCATCATTTGCTGATTATAATTTTCTGCTGCGAAGAAAAGTTAGGTCCAAATCAATTTTTAACCGCATTCAAAGGCATAGAAGGCAAACGAACCTACTCACGGGAAGGTGAGGGTTCGAGTCCCTCCAAAGGCACTGGAATTAATTAGATTTCTTTTGGCTTTCGTCCCTCGAGCCCGAATTTGGTGCGGATCGACGCTGCGAAATTGATAGGAGACTAAAAATGCAGTTTGCCTGTGAAGGAAGTACGCCCCGCAAAGACCGCCTATAAGCACAACTGCAGTCGAAACTCGGTAACACCTAAACAAAGCAGCGGAAAAAAGAACGTTCATGCCTTTGCAGATCAAGGTGATCGGCCCGTGCTGATACGCCATAGTTTCTGAACTATTTAACGAGAAGGTATTTAAGGAAAAGAGATGGATATCGACCGAGATCGTGGCCCGAGCCATCAAAACCACGGATCCCAGTGCAAAATTCGTTGCATTGTGCTTTGTAGGGAGGCGATTTTTACGGGACTTGGATTGATTACTTTCACGGCCTACATGTACGTTCTACATTAAAAATTATATGTCAAAATCGAAGAGGAATGGGACCTACGGATTACATCGTCACAAGATGTCACAATGATCTGCCCTTTGATTTGTCGCGCTCTCACCTCCTACGGCCGTTCCGCCTTGTTTTTCACCTCGATTTCTTCGGTAACATAGTTTAATAGGCCATCGAAGTGTCCCTTCCAAGTCCCATAAAGATCGGTTGGCTACAAACTACAGTGCATCGAATTTTGCAGAGCAATCAGGGGAATTTTGCGCCCGGCGCAGGATCTCAGTCAATACTCCTTGGAATTTTTTATATCTTAGGAATAAACACCTGTCGTTGGGGCCACACTTCTGAAGGCGATTTGGCAAGAAATGAGCCCAAGCGAATGCATTTTGCACTTCAAATCTAATTTTGAGCTAATTATATAGTAAGGCTGGACACCCGAAAGCATTACCCGGTGGCAGACCAGATTTTGATATCGGCTGGACAGATTTCCAATTCCGGGACGGCAGAAACTATACTTAAATGGGGCAGACCGAATGAATTTCGCATAGGACATCAAATCGGAGAAGGGTTGACAAAAAAGCTTCGACAAAGGGATAATATATTGGGGGATGTACATCGCTGCATCGTTGGCGAACACAAATCTCTAGGACAGAAATCGTATTCTGGAGGACATTAATAGTATACGCGAGTATAGAAATGCGTGCCATCGTGATGTGATTGACAAGGATTGACACCCCTGTTGATGCGGGAACCCCTTGTGCCTGTGCCGGCGGCGGCCAAGGCGGGCGCATTGAGCTTGTCTTGCCCCATAACCTCCCATAACCTTCAAGAGGTGCGCGGATCACAGATCGTGGAAGTCTTGGCTGGATCTCGTCTCTCACTCTTCTCGTCGTCAAGGGACAACTCGGAAGCGAAAATCTGTTTGGTTGCTGTTGATCTTTTTAAGGAGCGCACATCACACAAATCTGTGGCATCTGCGTTAGCTAATAGAGACGGTTAACGTCCGACTATCTCCATCATGCCCTTCACCACCTTCACCTTCGACTGCTCAAAGATCCTGCAGAGCAACATCCATTGCGAGGATGACCTGGAATACACTACCTCCACCGTGAACAAGCCGTCCTTTCGCTCTCGGCAGACTACGTCACTAGGGGCACCCCGACCACCCGGCACGCCTAACGGGCCCGCCGCGATAATCGACTGGGCGCAGGGCACATTCGAGGTTGCTGGCCGTACGCGAAGAATCGACGAACTGTGTGCAAAACGGGGCACTTTCTCTTCGTTCGTGGCGCTCCGTCAACTTGACATTGTGTAATTTTTTATGAAACGTCACTGCCAGAACCCGGTATTGGAGTTGGTTCACAGCGGAGGAGTACAGAGTGAAGTATGAGGCCGAGATAGCTCATACGTGGACGGTGCGTTCATTTACGGGACACAGCAGTCACCACAACTCACATCGGGCTCTCCCGTTTCAATTCCAGGTTTACGCGTATGACGGGACAGTCCTGGCCATGTTAACGACCCGCATTCATCACTTCTTCCATGATGACTCGCTGCCATTGCTAAAGATATCGCCGAGTGTCACCGACGATAGGGAACTGCAGTTCATCCTCCTAATCCTTCTGTATTCCGAGACGAAACGGAGGGATCGAAGCCTGAAGAAGGTAAGCATCCGTTTGCAGATTGATTCCATCTCTCACGGAACCTTGCCATTACCAGCGCATGGTGGCCAATTTCGCCAAACGTAGTTGCTAAGATTGCTTGGACGGCTTCGCAGCTGTCCCGTGTCACCTATTCGTCCCACGCCTACTCGTCCACCCACACCTCACATCGCATGCCGCCTTCGTTTATTTATCGCCGTCGGGCAACGGGCACCACGTTCGTTTACTTATTTTAATTATTGCCGTCGGTCACCCCGCTCGTTTGCTTGTTCCACTTATTGTGGTATAGAACTTCAGAAACGGGGATACAAAAAAAGAAAGAAACAAGTTATCCCGTGCGCCCGAGGGCGGTTCACGACCTTGGCGCACGACGGTTTCAGGCAAGATCTTGTGTATTTATTCAGGCATGACGGGTTGGAGTTGGGCATCCAACACGTGCAAAAAGGCATCCATCAGCAATGGCCGTCCTCCCAAGCGCGCCTGGACGGTCAGAGTGCCAGTTTCGTGAAGAAGGGTTTCCGTCTCACGTTCATTATTCTCATCATACTCGCTTTCTCCATCTTTACAGAACACTTGTCAAGGCTGACACCACTTGTCATTCACTTGAAGTGCATCAGGATTCTGACTCCATTTTCGAGAGAGCTGGTATCATGGTGCTCTCGCTCGGAGATCATCTTCTCCGCACTGCACCTACCTGGATATTCTCGAGTTCTGAGTTCTTCGGTGACGTGCTCCCAGCTGTTAATAGTAATACTTACACCGGACAAAGTCCACTCCACATTCCGAAGCGGGAACGAAGATGCTCACACCAAGCAGGTAGGCGGAGCCGTGTACGACGGCCGGTGCGCAAAGCTGGCCCACGACTAGACTCGTCACCAGTCTGCCATGGACGGCAGATCTTCGTGCAAGCACGTTGCCGTAGGCAGACTGGTAGTTCTCGGGAGTTGTCAATGCTGTGCGCGTGGAGTTTGAAATTTTGAGTGGTGCCGATCGTCGGCATCACGGGGGCTGTGCAGCTCCTGCTAAAATTCGTCTGTTTCCCAGAGCACTCTGGCACACTTTCTGCATATTCTGAGGAGGCAGATTTCAAGATATGTGGAATAAACACAACCTGTTCGTTTGAAAAATTTAAAACTAACGACAATTGCGCTCAGAACAGCAGAGAAGGAAAATTTTCAGACTCCGCACGCAGCCCTTACACAGCATCCAAGAACTACCAGTCTGCCTACGGCCACGTGCTTGCACGAAGATCTGCTGTCCATGGCAGACTGGTGATGAGTCTAGTCCACGACGACAAAAATGAGGGAGCGGACATCCAGGGGACAGGAAATAGCAAGTGAAAAAGGCAAAGAGCAAGAAGTGAGATGGAGGAAAGGCACAAGAAATGGGTTGATATAAGGTGAGATCGAGCCCCAATTCGCCCACGTGCTGACTATTACGCACATGGCACGG
Source organism: Mycena leptocephala (assembly GCA_029378395.1). Taxonomy (NCBI): domain Eukaryota; kingdom Fungi; phylum Basidiomycota; class Agaricomycetes; order Agaricales; family Mycenaceae; genus Mycena; species Mycena leptocephala. The sequence goes on along the minus strand of JARJLF010000068.1, from coordinate 329,286 downwards.
TCCCACTCTCCCCCAGTCCTAACACGCAGGCACCTCTCATGGGCAACCGATGAGGTGGGGCTTGCCGCAGCACCGCATACATCGCTCGAGCCCCGAGCCCCCAGACAGTCGAGCGTACCAAGCTCGCGCACGGATGACGTCACAAGGAACCATTCGCCTTGGAATACAGGATGCCCTATATGGGGAAGATGTTTCCCACGGCTAAGACGGCAGTCAAATATTGATCTCGCTTGTGTCCCGCGTCGAACTTGACTTGACCGCCGCCGTGACGCTCGTGAACTGCTGCTCTTCCACTGATCTGCTAGATTCGATGCAAAATCGATCCGACAGTGGCTTCAAGTCACACTTTATTCCCCTAGGCCTCAACAAGTATGTACAGTAACAGACTACCTCTGCCTCTTGTTAACGCGCTCTGCTTCAGACATCACACATCCAATTATTCGGCAGGATTAAACCACCAGGCCCCATGAAATCTCGATTACACTGAATTGCCTTTGTTAGCAATCAGGCAAGGGCAGACATACCCAACATGTTTCACATCTGGTTTGTGTGCACTCGACCACGAGCTTCTCATTACCCTTGTACTTGCCAATTTCTTCTTGTTTTCAACCATGGTGCACACAACACGTCGTACCGGCCAAGATGAGTGTCGAGATGGAAAATTTACGCGGCGATCTGAGTTGGGTGTGGGCCAGTCGGTCACGTGCAGTACGTGTTCTGGCCAGCGCGTGTGATATCTCCACGAGTTCGGCCCCAAAAATAATGGTTGAGGGATCTAAATGAAGGTATTTACCGTGGGATTCACATGGTCAAAAACTTAGAGTCACGGCAAATCTTTCTGAAGTGCTACGAGGGCGAGAAGGGGAGATTCAGGGATTTTGGGGTGGTTGGAGGTGAGTGTCTGGAGGGCCCAATAATGGGTGCTTGGGGTCAAACTTTGGGAGGAGGGGGGTATTTTCATGTGGGGGAGGGAGATAGGACCTAAGTCCAATGCGAAACAGACGGGCACACAGTGGTTTTTGGACTGGACCGGAGTTGGATCTGGGTAGAGTTTGGACTGGTCCATCGTAATATGCCCCATTTCGGAGAAAGCAATATGGGGTGAGTTCTTGTCTGATAAAGGAGTCGGGGGTCAAACTGTCGACAGGATTGCAAATCGACCCTGTAAATATGAAAATATTGGGAATATTTGAGCATGAATATTATGTACGGGGTAGATGTGTGCCTCCGTGGCTCGTGTGGTATCTCGCATATTCTAGGAATGCGTGTCAAGACTCAACAGGCTGCTGATCCTGAACATTGGCAGGCCGCATCAAATCGAGAAACTTCGCCGAACCGCGTTGATAGCGACAACTGCCGTAATTCCGGGAATCTAATGAGCATGCGCTCCAAAGAAGACTCTCCTCGGGGCCTCAATAGCGGGAATCAAGCGGAGATAGCACTTACGATATCTGCATCCGTTGGACTTGGAGGAGGTGTACTGTAGGGCACAATCTACTGATGGATGCTGCAAATTCTGGAGACGGGAGTTAAAAAGGAGGATATGGGAATAATCTTAAGCCGTCAAACCAGAGCCGCGATTGTCCTGCATCTTTTGAGGTGGAAGGAACCAGAATATCCGATTAAGTGCGCCCTGTCAAGAAGATGTTAAGTCGTGGTCAGCTGGTCAGCCACACGAGTGTCTCGGGGGAAAAGTGTGGCATTGAAGGGAGATACATGTGAAGAGTCAAGAGAGGAAGACTACGAGTAAAGGATTTGAATGAATGGGGAAAGAGATAAGTTCACATAGAAAGAATCGCCGAGGATTTCGTTCAAGAACGATTCACACACGAGGTATCTCTGCGGTGGGATTTCAAAACCCCACTAGGACCTGCCAATTCTTGCCCTGGTCTCACCGGTGAGCCGACGGGACGCCGTCCATTACTCCGTTCTCTAGCTTCACAGTCATTAATACTTGTATGTCTAGTGCTGCCACAGTGTTTCCAATCCCGTGCGTATATCCGAACGATGATTAGTCGCAATGAATTATACGCTGACCAACTTGAAGACCGACGAAACCCTCTTCATACGGCATTGCATTTCTCTTACTAATTCTTTCATCTCATAAATAGGCTCTTCCAATCGTTCAGCATGTGTCGCTCAACGCCTCGAAATCATTGCCAGCAATGACTGTTTTTTCTTTTCGCGCAGTCTTTTTGGCGGTTATCTCCTCTCGAATTGTGTTCGGCAGTCCGGCCCCACAGGGACTAGACACTCTCGAGGATTGTCCAAGTACGCATAGCAGTATCTACGACTATATCGTGGTCGGCTCCGGGGCCGGCGGTGGACCGATTGCTGCGAGACTCGCCGAGAATGGTTTCTCAGGTGTGTCATTGATTGAGTCTCTCTGATTCACACAACAATATTCCGTTTCTTTTAGTTCTTGTGATCGAGACAGGTGTTGATCAAAGTAATAACGTGAACACTACTCTTTTTTCTCTCTCCTGGGACGCAATCGATGGTCAGAATGGCATTGAGGGGAAAATTTTGACTAACCAATATTCTTAGACTCGACAATTGACCTCAATTACACCATTAGTGAATATCCCCCCGACTTTCATATTCAGAGGAACAGCATCTGGTAAATAGCACGGGTTCATTGTTGAAACTACATACTCCATTCACTCACCGAGATAGGTACCCTCGAGCATCGGCGATTGGCGGCTGTACAGTAGGTCACTCTCCCTCCAGTCATCTGAGGACTTCCCCGCTTGTGCAGATCCACAATGCCATGGAGAACGGCATCGGCGGCCTCCGTCAAATATTCGATAACATTGCGCGGATGTTTACTGACAGTACCTGGACCCGAGATAACATGCAAAGCTTTTACGCATTGTTAGAGCGAAACCTCTACTTGACTCCTCCGAACCCCGACCATGGATTCGATGGGTGGTTGAACACGATTCGAGCGCCAGTGAACTTCAGCTCGACAGGTGAGCCACCGTGAAAATGTGCCTTACTTCTGGGTCTTGGGAACTCACTCACTCCCGTAGACCCTCAGTGGGAAGCAGTCGGGACCGCAGTCATCGACGCCTCCGGACCCGTTATTGAAGACCTCAATTCTCATCTTCCCCTCCCCCATTTTGGCCGTGGTCTAACGTCGTTGACGGCCGACACGAACCTAATCCACCGGTCATCGATCCGCGACAGACTCGACCAAGTTGCCGCCAACTCTACCGACAAGCTTACGCTCCTGACCGACACTCTCGCAACGAAAGTTCTTCTATGCAAGTCTGCGAAAGATGTCGTTGCATATGGGGTCTCTATAGCGCCTGGCGCGAAGTTGCCGGTCGCTCAGGGGTTTACAGGGAAGCAGAAGTTGAATGAGACCCACATTATTGTCAAGAGGGAAGTAATAGTTAGTGCTGGAGCATTCCAAAGCCCACAATTGGCGAGTTCCTCTTCTCTTCTGCATAATGCCGTTGACTCATGGTCAGTTCACAGCTTATGGTTTTCTAGTGTTTCTTCGCGACCCTTCCTAGACTAACCTCTGATTCTCTAGCTCTCTGGAATCGGCGATTCCGCACAACTCGCCCAGTTTGGTATCCCATCTGTCGTTCATCTCCCTGGAGTCGGATCGAATTTGCAAGGTGACGAGATACAAGTCCTTTCACATAATCGCTTTCCTCATTTTCCTGGTCGTAGATAACGACGAGGTTCCCGCCCTCTGGGAGTTGAGGCAGAATTTCACAGACCCTGTATCTTTCGGAGAGGTCTTTTCTACCTCAGCACACTCAACTTCTCTCGAGCCCGATATCGATTCGTACTTTGTTCCCGCGCAGTGGACAGGATTCGTGCACGGTACAATTTACAGTCTACCAGTGTATAGTCGCTGGTTAATAACACTGATCGCCTCCAGGACTCAGTGTGATTATAGCAGACACCCCAAATTTCTTCAGCATCGTCACTCTCAAAGCTCTAGCATCATCAAAAGGCTACGTCCGTCTTACCGGATCCCAGCCGCAGGATTCTTTGGACATCAACAAACTTCGATTCCAGGATCCGGGTGGACAGCGCGACGTCGCTGCCTTGCGAGAAGGAGTTAAGCGCTGGAGGGAGGTAATGAACACTCCCGGAGTTCAAAAGTTCGTCGAGAGGGAGGTATTGCCTGGAGAAAACATCACAAGCGACGAGCATTTGGACAAATATGTTATGCAGAAGGTCTTCGGTGAGATACAGCTTGTCTAAGAAGCGATATACAAGTTCAACGTCTCAAGGTCACCATGCCTGCTGTACAAATGCTATCGGACCCGATCATGGTGAGTAGCTCCGGCTTGAATTTCGTTGGTTTAAACAATATTTTGGGTAGATCCTCAAGCCGTCTTGGACGGCGAATTCCATGTCCGCGGTGTTCAAAACCTGCGCGTGGTGGACGCAAGCTCTTGGCCCGAGATTCCGGGATACTACCCGACGTCGCCGACCTATATGGTAAATATCTTTCATCGAATCCAAGAAATTGTTGGGATTCATTTAAACCGCACAGATCGCGGAAAAAGCTGCTCAGGTCATTTTGAGAGATGCCAAGCGGGTACGAGTTACAGCGGGAGTGAATTGATTGAATCCATATAGGTCCTATTCTAGCTTGTTCCTCCGACCTCAAAGCGAATTAAACCGCTGTCGTAGTACACAAGTTCATCCTGTGATCGAACTCCACCAGTTACAGTGCAAAGCGGAGTCTCTATATTTTCCCAAGGATGTTGAAAATCCCGCACGCGGAATGCGTTACTTTGGGTGGGTGTTTAAGGCGGGAGGAGCAAGCATGATAGGCCCAATACCAGTACCAGAGGATGCTCTAGACACAGTGGCAGCGGCTGGTGGGGTGGCGAAGCAGGCCATGTACGCACCAGTGCGAAAAAAGCCATAAAACTACACGCATAACTGGGGCGAGAGAAGACCCGGAAGGAAGTCGGGGCGAAAATGAGGCTAGAAACGATCAGCTATTTGAACAGGAGCACCCGATATTTCTCACTTTGCTATCGACGCGCAAACGAGCAGTCGGAAGGTAACACGGCCAAGATGGCGGCGGTGACTGCGAGCGATGGACTCGAATTCCAACATGACACCCTCATCGGCAGATGGAGTCTTTGTCTCATGATCCATCGCCCCTGCATTAAATCCTAGAGTGGAATGAAACGGAGTGCATGTAAAATAGATTCTCGTCAGATATCCAAGAAATCAAGAGATGATGAGCAATTCCCCGCCGGTCGAAAATCTCTAGAGATCTTCAAAGACCTTCGAAGATCTTGCGAGATGCACATGGTTTTGGTTTTGGCCTCTGTTGGTTAGATTTTTTGCGCTGAGATCTATAAAAATCCCGGGCTACTCACAATAGCGTGAAACTCCCGGAGCTTCAGCAAATTGTCGTCTTCTTCAAAGATCTTTCAACTGATGAGATCGGCCGCGGCGCATCAGACACATCAATGCGGATCAATGACCACTGATTTTTAGATGCAATCAGCGATGTGTAGTGATCCACCCGATTGTGGCCAGTACTTTGCCAGAACTACTAGCACTGTCGTTCAATACAGGACGTTTCCCACAGTGTTATTGACATTTTAATTAATTTCTCACATCGGAGGTGGCCACTCAAGGGCACTCATTTTGGCCAGCGCAAGGTACATGTATCTAGATATCTGGTTCTGCAGTAATTACTCAGATTGAATTCGGAGGTACTTCGCCATGCCCAGGGTCTTTCACAGTGATGCAAAATTTTCTAGCCCGCTGTCAACCGAAAACACGCTGTCAACGGAAAAATACGGTTACTCCAGTAATTTACATGCCCTTGTTATCTATGCCAGGGGGTAGCCATCTAACATTTCTCACATGGCCAACTGTGCACTAAGTTTAAACTATGCTCTCTTATCGTCTAGTCTGCCTGCCCCAGTCTACCGCCACGTTGCTCGTTTCGTCCAACCTTCTCAGGTTCACATTCCGGGAAAGTGATCTTCAATTGAGGAAACCGGCTGTAAAGCTGCTGTCCGTGCCCTCATGTCCCTTGGAATCCTCCTCCTCCTCCTCATCCCTCGCACTACTCCACTCACTGCGTTGAGGCCCCCCCGTAGTCAGAGGGTGTGACTACAGACGTAGTCGCATGGACATTGGACTACATGCGACTACGTTGTGGCCCCCTTTCTGTAATAGAAACGGGTAATTTACTGGCTGTAAATACCCAGGAATAGGCACATATCACTGCGTTCAGACCCCCCCGTAGGCACAGGTCTGCCAGATCCTGATAGGCAGATGTGTAGGCAGACCAGTGTGCCGACCCTTGCCCATCCATCTGCCCATCCCTGCTGAGGTTGGTCTAGGTATTCCCACTGGATTAGGCACACATAGACTCACGTGGGCCGATGAGCCTAGCTATGCCTAGTTAGCCAAATTCAAAATCTGACATGGTTTGTGCCCATCCAGCCATTCCAACCAACACCAACCTAGACCCAGGTCGGCCAAGGTTGACCAAGGTTGGCCAAGATAGGCACACCGCTGTAGGCAAAGATCTACCAAGGTGGGCAGGCTTTGCCTTGGTAGGGATGCTAGACCAACGTCGGCCGACACCTATTAGGGTAGACCAACCTCGGCTTGGGTGGGCAGTCTGTAGGCGGGGATCGGTGAAGGTGGGCACATCTGTGCCTATGGGGGGGTCTGAATGCAGTGTATGAGGTTCAAATACTGGAACCTTTATATGATCAGCCTAACACAACTTCACCTACGGAATATTCGATAATCAGAGCTTGCGTCGTGATCAGATACTCGTAAATGAGAGTTAGAGCCGAGACGAGAGAACTTAGTCACACAGATGAGTGAGGGTTCACTAGGACTGTATTGCACAGGTAGATACAACAGGATGGTAAGAAGGATGTTTCTAGCTACGGATTCCAACCATCTATATACTGCAAATATGAGTCACACAGCCTCCGAGTCATAGCCTCACGCGGCTATACTCTGACTCTCTCTGACTCTGCCCGAGGTATGCCCGAGAGTCTAGAAACTTCTACTGAGTACATGTAGGATATAGAAAATATAGCTAGATAATAAATGAACTAATATCCATCACACTTTCCTGCCTCTGACTACTCTGTGACTATGTCTGACTACCTGTGCCTATGTCCGCAGGCACAGGTTGGCTTTGGCTACCTGGCACTATTGAGCTCCAATTTGGATACCCAGTTGCTCTGGAGCTAGTGCAAGTTGTTAATATGTTTGGTTTGGTGGGAAATTCACAAATTTGGCGTGAGTGATCCGTGACGTTACCCGAAACTTTGCTTCCGCTATTGCCGCAAAGCACCATGGCTCACTCATTCGCAGATGGCAAAGAGGTTTGGGCAATTTATTAACGAAGTAATGAGTGAAAAAGTGCAAGGAAAGGTTGGATGAGCTGTGCCTATGCGAGGTAGGCAGAGGTTGGACAAAGTAGTCAGACATAGGCACAGCCTCACTATGTGCCGTAAGTCGAGCTCCGTGAACGGCGTCAAACCCTTCGACTACTACGTCTGACTACAGCCGTAGTCAGACGTAAGTCACAGGTAGTCCAAGCTCCGTGAACGGAGTCAGACTCTGACTACGGAGGGTCTCAATGCAGTGACTCCCCTCCCTGGCGGACGTCAATATTTCGATGCCACCCGTGCGATTCCGTGAGCAATTGTCTTGAGATCTCGATGGAACAGATATGGCATGGGGCGTGATGGGTGTCCTCCCCGAGCCGTTGAAACACAGCCATTGAACGGTAGTTTTAGATACCTTTGCATCCAAAATGTCTGCGAGCGCAATTGAATTAGATATATTATGATCCTAGATGACAAGTAGCTGATAATTAGTTATATTAATTACAGTAAGGCAGTCTGCGAAAATTGGTAATGTTGAACTTGCCCGAGATCCCCGAGGTTTGATGACCCGAGCTGTTCCGGTGAATGCAGAGTAGATGTCCCGAAAGGGAATCGCAGGTTAACATCTCCATCTTCGCGGTTTGGCTCGGGTTTCAGGCTGATTGTCTACGCCTAAATCAACTCAAATGTGACCAGATGGAATTGGCATTGGCCAAAGCCACCCGACGCCAATCGCTGGACGCCAAATCTAACATTTCAGTGCTTTATTTGATGGGGAGTGAAGGTGATAAGATATAAATTCGCCACGCGGAGCAGGAAGAATTAATTATTGAGGCGCACCTGAAATTTAGTCGCGGTGCGAGTACACAGAACCAGGATGGGCGGAATAATTTGTCGGAGTCGGACAACAATTAAATCAAAATCATCAGGCCTATCGTTGATTTGAGAGAATCGATCGAATATAGTTGGAAGGGCAAGGAGTCTGAGAGCATGCTTCCATCCGGCACTGGTAAAAAAAGCCCAAGTCACACAACTCACAAATCTCGGTTTCCAGCCGGTGAATGGCTTGAAAATGGTTTGAAGAGGCCAAAATGCCACACCCAAAACTAAATGAAGCCCTTGTGTGCGTGACCGACCTTTATCTTTTACATCCAAAATCTGTCAGCGTCTTTCGGACTCTCCTGCCTGGCATTGGACTCACCAGCATGTCACTGGGATTTCGAGATAGCATAGAAAATTTGTGAATGAATTCAGCGAATCACAGCAGAGTTCACACTGCAGAAGAAGTGGTGGTCCCATTGGACGCTGTGGAATGAATCTGGAGTTCCGCGTCATGTCAGACTCTGGAACGTTACGGGCAGAATACACATTTATTGTGGTGAACCTTCCTGTCGCTCATCGATCATTCTACGTTCAAGTTACGAACCGTGACCCATTATTTTCATTCGCCTGTAGCCCAATTCCTCTCGATCTACACGCGCAGGCATGTCTTGTACCTTCAACAAAAGGGTCACCAAAGCCCGGCACCAACTTTCAACGAGTGACAGTTCATCGACAGCTGCATGTCCACCGTGGAAGGAAGCAAAATAACCTGACGTCGTTGCTCCTATCTCCGCAGATAACCACTGCAACGCAGGCCATGTAAAGGGCCTTCGCATGAGTATGTTTCCTCTTCCAGTTCCTATCTGGTATTGCAGTTTCCACCCCTGGGCCTGACACTGGTGAGGTCATATTCGACTTTGAACAGTGTATTGGAGCTGAGACGATCCATCCACCGTTGGGCCGAATTACATACAACACGGTACAAAGTCATTCCTGGCAGCGTGCCGCTCATGGCAACCAGTGACTTGGGTAACATTCTAGTCGTCAATCTGTCGTAGAGACTTATGGCTCCAGTGATTGCCGGTGTGGAGTATGTTGCTGTCGAGACTTGCGACAGCCACGAAACTTACTTCTCCCAAGTGCGTCGACATTCCCCCCAATCCCCACTCCGCACTATTGCCACGTCCCGGAAAAAATCTCTTAAAATACGGCATAAACGTACAGTACGTACATGTCCTGTCTCGTTTGGCGTGTCACCTTCGGGTGGAGGCGTCAAAGTTCCTCTCGGGCACAAAGCGGACGGTCGTTCATTTCGGCAAGCTGTCGGCCAACAGGCAGAGTATCTCTCATCCTCGCCGCCTTTGAGATGCCGACTCCCTATTTATGCCTTTAGTTCTCAGTTTCTCTTTAGTTCGCAAATTCAAGGAAGTTAGGGTCTCCCAGTTTCTTCTTCTCTTGAACGGTGCCAAAATTAGCGCAGCAAATGAGGCACATGAGGCAGTTGTGTCCAGGCTAGCTGTCAGAGTTGCCTTTCCTGGAAGTCCAGGCCGCGGCAGCAATTCGGACCCCTCGTTCTCATACCTACACGTCCACTCCATCGTACACGCCGGAACTACACTTTCTCTAGCCAGCAACAGCGAATTCACCAATGGGCTGCATGATGTCTAAACAGGGGGGAGGTGGTGGTGGGGAAGAAACCCGATCCCCATCCTATGGTGGGGGGGGCCAATTTGGACGGTCGAGAGACCAAGATATTTGCTACATGGTCAGTCCCGACAGCCCTTTCTGCGATGAGGCTTAATCAAAAGTGATGTGCAGTGCAAAAGATCTGGTCACTGGGCACAGGGTTTGTGATCGAGTCAATTGACCCGCGGAGTTTAATGCTTATAGTGTCATAGATTGCCCCAATGGCCCTTCGAACAGAGACGGACAAGATATTTGCTTCAAGGTTAGTCTCAATAGCCTTATTTTGCGACGACACAATCAAAAGCGATGTGCAGTGCCATCTACCTGGTCATTGGGCAAAGGGTTTGAAATCGATTCAATGGACTTGCCGAGTTTAATGTTTATACGGTAGATTGCCCCAGAAGCCAAGGCTCTCCAAGCAAGAATAAATGCTACAAGGTTGGTCTCCACAGCCTTGTTCTCCGACGACGCTCAAAAAAAGCGACGTGCAGTGCGGTGAATCTGGTCATTGGGCACAAGGTTTGTGATCCACTCGATGGCATTACAGAGTTTTGATATTTATACTGTCATAGCTTGCCCCACCTAACCTCCTAGTGATGATTTTTTGTCATCCGTCTCTCTCAAGCCTAGGGATGACGCTGTGTTCTGTACAATTACTGTGTTGGATTATCATCTCCTATGAAAAATGAGGATAGGAACTATATTCCGAGCTGCAGAGCTTTCTTGAGACAGCCCACATTCTCAAGCCAGCGTGGTGGACAAAAGTGTGAATAGAAGGGACAAACGGGTGCTTTGTATTGGAAAATGAAGGGAAGATTGGTATCTTTCATACGGCTACAAGTACCAGTATTTATACCTTCAAGAGAACAATAAATAATCCGAACAATGTAGAGACTACAACTATGCGGAGTCTCAAATACAAGACGAGAACAATGGTAGACGCGTCGCGACACGTCTCGATACGTGTTCCGGGAGTCCACCTCCATGACGACATGACTCGGTGCATCTGCGCCACACACCCTCCACGTATGCTCCTACGTGGTCTTGACGGGCTGACACGTCGTCTCCAACACTTTTACACGCGATGGTTATTTATGTATTGGAAACAGCCGAGGCAAGGTTTTCTGAAAGCCGGATGCATGGCTCAAAATCCCCAGTTATATGTTACATCCCCATCCCCCTGTAGTAGGTTGGGCTAAAATCTAGGAACTATATTGTACTTGATACGGAACACCTCAAAACATAGGTATGGCCAGAAAGCCCTGACTCCGGCTTTTCAGACGATACACTGTACAACTCATATTTGTCGATGCGGCACTAGAATTGGTTGCTAATCTTTAAAACAGTTCAAATATATACTACTTCGATGGTATTTTACTCAATAAATACACCCAGTGCCTTGATTTTTACTCCCCCAGCCTGGATGAACAATTGATAGACCGTGTATAATTCGAGGTCTGAGAGCTGAGGGAACAAAAATTTGATTCATGTAGGTCGAGTTTTTGATATCATTTGAACCTTCAAGCCCAACAATATAGACTTGTCCTTCACCAACACTGATCGAGGGTCTCAGCACTCCGTTAATTTTCGCTATCTCTTAACATTCGATCACCTTCCATGATGCCCGACAATTCGGAATGCATCGGCCCCGAAACTGTGAGTCTGAACCGCACATGTATCTGTACCCCGTATGGAATCCGGATATATGATTTCGACATTCACACTTGAAGCCGTCCAATCCAGACATTTCAGGTTGCCCCGATGGTATCCACTACAGAAAAATGCCTGTAATCAGTAGCTACGGATGCTTCTGTGAGGCAGCTTTTCAATGCTCCGGATATTGTTCTCACGGTTCAACTGCACTCCATTTGCCAACTAATCTTGCGCGACTGTGGGTCGGAAAGCACAATCGGATATTGGGCAAAATGGACTGGTTGTTGCCTTGTCCATCTGCATATTGCCGGTCAAATTCTTGATTCCCACTGGAAAAGACAGAGAGGCACTCGAATTAGAAACAGAAGCATCCTAACCTCGGAGACGCTACGCATTGCAGGAAGAACTGGAGAAGATATCGACGGCAGTCAAATTCCATCCACTTGGTAAGAAATAGTTGTATAAGCTAAAAATTAAGTCATTCAATCAGTCACAATCAGAGACTGAGAAGATAACCAATATTCAGTCCATAATTACTAGGAGCTCTGGCCTTCCAGTTATGATTGACCAGCCATCGAGGAAGGGTTTTATTGCATAAACACTGTATTGACACCAGAAAACAGTCCCCAAAATCCATTTCCTAATTAGGGCGTAGAGAGCATTGGTTGAATAGTTAAAGCCAGCGCGTCAATTGCCACGTCAATGATACAGCCCCGCCGCGTTAATGCGCGTCAGTGCCGCTCCGGTGCGCGAATGCCCGCGTCATTAATATTTTTACCGGTCCCGCATGAGCTGCACAGGGAGCTTCTAGGGTCATCTAGGCCAGTGAGAAGAAGAGAAAATTGAAGCCTATATACTTGCCAGGCTGGTGAAACCAGATATGGTAATTTTCAATCATGAACACGAGCAACATGGACTGTGGTTGCATTGGGCGGGCAACGGTGTGATTTGCTTTCGTTCTGGATCAAACAGGCTCGGTGATCGGGGATGCTTAATACGGACGGCACGGGCATCTCGGGCAATTCATTTCGCGGTTTGGCTCAGGTTTAACGCTGAGTGCATATACCCAGATCAACCCAACGTGGGTAGACGGAACTTATGTCCACCCGAGGTCGATCGCCGGACGCCAAATACAACACTTCAATGCCAAGATATAAATTGGGCACGCGGAGCAGGAAGAAATAATCACTGAGCCGCACCTGAAATTTGGTCGTGGTGTACATTTACATGAATAGAATAATCTGTCTGAGTTGGACAACAGTTAAATCATCAGGCCCATCAAGTAGAAAATAAGTGAAGGGCCAGAGAGTCCTGCGAGTCCTGCCAGCCAGCGCTGATAGAAAATCCCAAGCCACACAACTCACCCAGCATTGCTAAAGTAAACCCATGTTGCAATGGGCTGGACGCTGGATGCACTGAAAAATGACAGGTAGGAGGCAATAGGTAGCTTTAATGCGAAATGAGGGCAGAATAAAGCACTGTTGGCTGTCCCTGAGGGTAGGTAGGGAGGTGTGATTTTCCCGGGATACACAATGAATTGTTGCATATTTATTATCCTGCTGTGCACAGCGCTCATGATAATGAGAGTTATCCTTAAATACATCGCCACCACCGGCTCTAAATATCTACCCCGGGCCCTGCACTTTTCTAATATAAGTATGCACACACTTATGTGAGTGTCCTCGAGTGAAACGATTGTCTAATCTTGTGCAAGGTCACGGATTTAGATCAAGCATTTGGAAATTTTGTTTCACCTGCAAATTTCGGTTTCCAGCCGGCGAATGGCTTGAAAATGATTCGAAGCAGCTAAAATGTCACATCCTGACCCAAATGAAGCCCTTATCCGCACCCCACCTTTATCTTTTAACCTCTAAAATCTGTCAGTTTCTCTCGAACTCTCTCTTGTCTGGCATTGAGCTCACCAGCATGTCACCGGGCTGGTTGGAGAACATTTTGAGAGAGCATAGAAAATTCGTGAATGAATTCAGCGAAACAGCAGCGCAGTCCACCCTGCTGAAGAAGCGGGGCCTTTTAGTGGTGCCATTGCCACTTATTGGTCGGTGTGGTAATCTGAAGAAGACCCCCATCCCCAGGATCAGTTCAGGGATTGAAATCTAAATACAGATATCATGGAGTTGTTAAACACGGTGCCAGCAATTCCTATTCCCATAAATCAAGCCTGCGCAATTGTTCCGGCCTAATATTAAACATGGTTCCGGGATGTCTGCCATGTTCGAGCTGGTCCTTGAAGCAGTTTAAAGATACATCGCTGATGCGGCCGGAGGTTGCGAATTCATTGAGGATTTGTGCTTGACATCTGCAAAGGTCTCGACCTAAAAAACGCTGTATTCATTTCAATGCTCCAGAAAGATATATGGAGATCTTAGAAGATCTTGGGTCACAGAATTCTCAAAGATATTCAGAGATCTCAAAGAATTCGGGGACAACAAAAAAGCGGCTTCTTGAAAAAAAAACCTAAGATTCTCAAAGATCTCTAACAAGTTTGCAAAAAATGTTCGAGGATCTTCGAAGATCTTTAAAGATCTCGTGCAAATTCACGTGCTCGAACGAACAAAAACCCTTTTGTTCCACAAGGACCTTCATATTCCAATCACCTTTATTTCTGTTGCATCCATCGTCATCGTGCTCTTTGCTACTTACCAGAACCGCGGGAGCATGATGACGGTTCGTCACGCTGGTTTCGATCCGGGTGATCCAATGTTACTTATGGCAGCCGCCTCTGCTGGGCGCTGGGGGGTACGTTTCCTGGGCTCAGCGAGGAGAGTGTGAAAGAGGGACGCAAAAAGAAAGTGACCTTGGCGCCGATCAGAAATAGGGACGGTTTCCTTCAAGAGGATTCCTGACGGTTGCATATGAACGATACCCTGTCCATAATTGTAGGGCGCTGGACTTCTCTTGTTTTAATCTCACCGCGGTCCATGGATTATATACCGGGTAGCACTATGCTTCTTTACTCCGTCATGATTCGGCGCGATTCGCGTTCTCGATGAACGATTGGCACACCGTCCAAACCCTCCTTGACTATATCAATATATTATCGACCATTTCGAGGGAGTTGACACGCGGGGCCGGATCGGTTGAGCTTTACGTTTGCGGGAACGCCAACAGTACCGGATACATTAGGGCGCTGAGATTTGAAAACACGGGATTCGTCGCACCGCTTGGAAAGAGAGCCCAGGTGAGAGCATATTCAAGTATATTCTCAATACTCCCCCTCGATCCAATCAGAGTGCGACACATAAATCGATTGGGTAAAATTTGGAAAATGTCGGCCAGATTGTCCTCAGATGCACAGTAGATGAGTTGTACCTCGTTAGAGGCAACTTGCTCGCGAAAAAGTGATAAGGGATGTCAATATGCTTTAAGAATGCATGGAAGATAATTCTAGTAACATTCCTACAACAACATCCCTTGTTGTAGTTGGCCTCGAATCTTGGCTGATTTCCACAATCCTTGGACTCCTAGAAAATACAAACTTTTGAAATTTCAAATCCGAGGCGACTTGAATTGGGAGCAGGTGGTTTGAATTGAGGGTGCGGGACGAAACACGCTCGGCATGTGATGAAAGACGCCTTTCGTGGGAAAGGCGACGGCCCCGGGCGCCTTGGTTACTAGATTTTGAGGCAGCTAAACACTCTGCCGAGCGTGGCTCGGCGCGCAATCACCTTTGATGGCTGCCAAGTTCCTGGGATCGATCTCGCGCGTTTCTGAGCGGAAAAAATCCCCAAAAATATGAAATTGGTGGGAGGATGCGGGAGACGTCCCCAATCTATCTGGTATATATATCTATGTCCACAGGAGATCACCCTCTATCTCGATCGATAATTTGGTTCTTACAAACTTGGGAGGAGCTCGTTCTGAATCATATCTATCAGATGGGTCCATATGCACCGACGGACACACCCTTTTTTACACCAGATGATCCAGAAATCTCAGGTTGATTTCAGCCCGCCTTGAAAAAAAACCACCCTCCAAGGCGGCTTTTTTTGGCGGTAAGATCCCAAACAGACTCTCTTGAGAAACCGCCAATCTAGACGGATTGATTATCACTCTTGATCAGGAGAAGGCTTGTGACAGAATTAACTACTTACCTACTGAGCGTTCTTAAACACATGGGCTTCCCGCCGAAATTTTGCAACGCAATCAAAAAATTTTACACAAATGCCGAGACAGTTGCAATTGTTAATGGAGAGATCGGCGAGCCATTCATTGTCACTCGTGGAGTTCGGCAAGGAGATGATGCAATTATATACTTATGAGAGAATTAATAGCTATAATAGTTCAATGTTAATCTTTTTTCTTTCTGCTTCGCCTGTTGATCTCTTTTGTCATCCCGGAACACCTATTGGATACTCTATCACTATGGTGTGCAGCATCAGCCGCTAAATTTAACGATCACAAAACAATTCTCCTGCCTTTTGGGCGATCTGCTTATCGAGCTAAAGTTCTCCGAGAGCGAAGAATAAATGGTACGATGAGTCTTGGTGGGATCGGAGAAAGCATGAGAATCTTACCAGATGGCCAAACCTGCCGCATATTGGGTGCATGGATCGCAAGGCAACTAAGGGCCCGATCGGGTGCACCGGGTGATCTTCCCAGATGGCTTGGCTCTGGGTCGGCAAACAGACGTTGCCAGATTCCCACAGGTTTAGCGCGTGGAGTCACATCAGTCACGTCCGTAAATATTTGTAAACACACTTTCGCGTGCATTCTTTACGCGTCTTTCTTGTTCCTCTGCCCACCATGCCCCCGGGGAGACCCCACGGGGATGCGTAATAACAACGACGCAGCTGCTCTTGCACGTCAAAAGAGGAAAAAACTCCGGGAAGCCGAACAGCGCCGCAAGATTGCGATGGTTACAGCTTTACTGTGTACCGTCGTAACTTTCACTGCCGCTCTGTCCCTCAATACTCCGGATCCCACTCCCATGCACACTTCTATCCTCACTGGTCAACTCTGGCTCAACGAACTCCTCGCTGGCCACCCGGATCGGTTCCGGGACCAGCTCGGCATGGCAAAACATGCATTCAAGCGCCTGTCATACGAGCTACAAACGCACTCGGGGCTCGTCAGCACTAAATTCGTCAGTGCAGACGAGAAACTCGCCACCTTCCTGCATTTCGCACGGACCGGCTGCAGCACTCGTGTTTTGCAGGAGCGCTTCCAACGTAGCGCAGACACTATCCATCGGTGTGTATATCACAATTTATTGAGTGTAACAGAGCCTTATTATTGTTAGATCTATCTATACAATATTGCACCTCCTTGTGGGCCCATTTTACAAGAAACATCTTCACCTTCCACCCGACGAGACTCCCCCGAAATCAAGGACAACCCGAAACTTTATCCTTATTTCCGCAATTGTCGTGGTGCGATTGATGGCTCTCATTTCCATGCTTGGGTTCTCTCTGAGGCCATGGCACGCTATCGTAATCGCAAGGGCTTCATTGGCCAGAACGTACTTGCAGCTTGCAATTTCGCAATGATGTTTGTGTACGTTCTGAGCAGGTGGGAAGGCAGTGCGTCGGATTCACACATCTTCCACTATGCGCGGGAGCATGACTTTGGAATTCCTTTTGGGAAATATTATCTGGCTGATGCAGGGTTTCCGCTCTGTGATGTCCTCTTGACTCCATATCGTGCAGTTCGATACCATCTCAATGAATGGGGCACCGCACGACAGAGGTAAGTACTGGTGTTTCCGGCAGATGATAACCACTCATTTTTGGTATTTTAAGGCCCAAAAATCGCGAGGAACTCTTTAATTTACGCCATGCCCAAGCTCGGAATATCATTGAGCGCATTTTCGACGTTGTGAAACGTCTTTGGGCCCTTTTTTCTTCCGCTCCTGAGTACCCAGTGGAGACGCAAGCTATGATGGTTTCTGCGATTGCAGCGCTGCATAACTTCCTCCGTATCCACGACGGCTCCGATGACGCGGAAGATCTCGATACTGGGGCACCAAATCCGCCTCAGCGGGAGGGTTCTGGACCTTCTGGTAGTCTTGCGGCGTTCCTGGAAGCAGTAGCTCGCGAGATATCTCCAGAAGAACTCGGCATGGATATATCTCCTGAAGAACGAGCTAGAGCTTCGGCACGAAGGGATCAAATTGCGCAGAGGATGTGGGGGGATTATGTAGCACATCTAGCCGCATATGGGGAGGTCCCGAACGTGTAGTGGATAGTTAATAGTTGTTTCGTCCATCTCAAGATGTCGGTGCTAAATTCACGAATATATTTCTGATATAGGTAAACAAATGGACCGTGAACTCAGAGCTGCACATTGCGTTCAGCTTTCCGAAGGCAGTTTTCAAGGAATGCAGTCCGCCGTTCCTGCTTCGTTGAAGCAAGATAAATCTGCGCAATGGCCGAGTCGTCTTTAAAAAGCATCATGATGTTCGCACCCTCGTCCCCAGAAAAATCCCCGTCCTCTTCCATCTGCTTGACTGCGCGATCACGAATTTCCGGGCTTGAGACGACTTTGAGAGACGTGGCGACTTGCTGAAGCGCAGCCGCGATCTCGCTAGCAGAGTCAGCATTGCGCTTGCGACTCTTGCGGCCCGTTGTTCCTCGGCCTGGGGAAGACGATGCTGCGCGCTTCTTTGTGACCCGTTCGATGGGCGATGATGCGGTCAAGTCGTCAAACTGCCTCCGTAAAATTAGAGTCAATTTACATATTTATATCAAAAAGTTACGCACCTCAGAGCTACCTTGATCCTCGGAGTGCCCACGAGCGCGTCGGACTGGTGTCACGAGCGTTTGCGACGCGTTCTCAGACTGGGTTTGAATCTGCGAGGTCGCTGGGACAGCTCCAGCATGGAAAGCACCAGCGCCGGTGGCGACGATGCCGGCGACGAGGTAGTGCATGTCATCATACAGCGGGAACGGAGTTTTCTGCCATTTCTTCGCAGATTCATGGGTCTGCCCAGCCGTGATATATATACCAGAAAGATTGGACGCGAAGATGAAACTCACCAAAATGTATGCATCCCAGACCTCCTCAGTCGCAGTCACCATTTTGAGTCCATCATCCCACCCGAAGCCGGACAGGCCACGGAGGTGTTGTACAGCGAGAAACGCTGCTTTCAGCTGCATGACATGAGAAACAGATTGACGGGATTGAACAAACACGTACGGTGCCATAATGATCTTGAATTTTGGTGGCTGTCTTCGGGGCACCCGGGCTGTCCTTCAGAGTTTCGACACAGAGCCCCCACACCTGCGGTTTCCAGCCAGAATCCGACTGGAAACCTTCATCCTTGGCCCTACGCATCCTATTAATGAGGTTGCCGTCCAAGAGCAGCGCTGGGAGTCGGAGTTTTTCTTCTTCTTCTCGCGCGCCATAGGTAGTATCTAGAATACGATGGAAATACGGCGGGAAACGGTACGGGCAGCTAAAAAAGCGTAAAAAAGAAGCGTGACACTCCCCAGACAATCAGCCCGTTGCCACCGAGCACCCATCAGCTTCGCGCAGATCCCGTACCGGGCTCATCAGCCATATGGCTTGATTTTGGCAGATCCGGGTTGTGTACCCCGTGCACCGGAGCAGGCCCTAAGTCTAGTCTTGAGGAACATCGCCACATCATAAATATGGTTATCGGTGACCGATCACAATATTTGACGAGGGTTCAGGGTATGCCCAAAGATATTGAAAATGCGTTGATTAGGACAGATCATGCCTTCCTTTGGGATGATGAACGAGCCAGAGTGGCTCATGAAACAATGGTGTTCAATGTTGATGAGGGCGGGAAACAAATCTTGGATATCCCGCCAGAAATAAAGCGATTGACCTGTGGAATTTTCAACCATAGAATAAGGGAGATAAACGAGTGTCTTGGTGTTTTTTTTGTTGGTTTTATTCTTGCCAATTTCGAAGAAACAAGTTCCTGTAGAGATCAAGTGCATGATCCTAGCTGCTAGAAAATACAATTTGAAGTTTACAGCTTTGTCAATATCTGATGAAATTAAGCTAAAAATGCTGATTTTACTGGTTGAACATTTCAAGTTTTTCAGTGAAAAACTCAAAAGTTTTGCCGCACTTTTTGGCTTGTTTCGAAATTTTCACTGTAAAAACGAAATAATATTCAAAGTTTTTCACTTACGTTTTCAGTGAAAAAACTATAAAAAATAATGGACATTTTTCACCAATTGTTTCACTGAAAAACTTGAAATGTTCAACCAGTGTTTGGAAACATCCAGCAATGGAAAAATTGCAATATCAACATGCTTGTCACCAAATATGCTGCGAGTTGCCTCAGGTTAAACCACCAAATACGAACAGTCACCACACTCTCGCCATTGCAACCCACAGAATAATGATGGAACACCAGATAAATTACTCTGGAATAGGACGAAAAACTGTGGTTGCCCTTTGTTTCATCGAGATTGAACATAGCACTGGTTGAACACTTCAAATCGTTCAGTGAAAAAATTGGTGAAAAACATGCATTATTTTTCACGCTTTTTTTTCACTGAAAAAGCAAGTGAAAAACTTAGAACTTTTGCAGCACTTTTTGGCTTGTTTCAAAATTTTCACCTTAAAAATGAAAAAGTGGTGAAAACATTCTAAGTTTTTCACTTATGTTTTGGGTGAAAAAGAGTGTGAAAATAATGGACATTTTTCACCAATTTTCTCACTGAGAAGCTTGAAATGTTCAACTGGTAGCTGTGCTGTAAACATCCGGGCGAATGAATCGATACAGCTAAATATTAATAGACAGTATTTTGCCAAAGTGGAACCCAACTTTGCCGAATCCTGATCTGTGTGAACAACTGATGCTGACAGACAATGAACAGGAATTTAATAGGCTCCCAAGAACTATGGACCAATGATCTTTGGCCCTAACTTCACGCCCTAATTCAGAAGGAGGATTCCGGATATTTGCCTTGAAGAATCGCTCCATAGCATCCCTGCCAGAAACACTGCATTTGACGGCTTCTGGAGCCATGTGGCGAGCCTTAGCCGAGATCGGTCGAGATGCCTCGCAAGGTCTGCCTGGCCCTGCCGAGACGTCTCGACCGATCTCGGCTAAGGCTCGCCAAATCTGGACACACGTGGCTCCAGAAGCCGTCAAATGCAGTGAAGCCTCCAAATACCTGGAGATGCACCAACCCTATTGACGGTTTTCTTACATGCATTTGTGATCCATCCCAGCGAGTTTGAACCAATGACTAAATTAAATGTCAGAAAAATAGAAGAGCGAGACACTGTCCTTGATTTTTGACAGATCAGAGATATTCACTTCAGCACTTTGGGTGTATTGCTGCTTATTTTACAAGATACTCCAAAAAATACACCACTCCTGACCTGCTCCTCCTCGGACATCCTGTCACGAGCATTGGGTAAGACAAAAAAAAAATCGAAAATGACATGTTGGAGCCAAACTTTCAGCTTTTAAAATCCGTGTTCCCAAAGAATGTTTTGACCATCAAGCTACGCTGCTTCCAAACGATCGTAATGTCTCAGTCCAAATTGATACTTTATTTTTGAGGTCCCCGGAGCACTCTTATCGCAAGGTTCACAAAGATATTTCACCATGGTCATAAAACGGCTACGGCCTAGACCTCAACGAAACTCCACATTCGATCTCGACCGTACCAGACGCTCTATTGAAAAAATATCAAGCTACACATCATCCGACAAAATGATCTGAAGATCTATCCGGTCGGTTACGCTACCCAAGAATCTTTCTGGAAGTGCATATACAATACTTTCGGAGTTGGAGACTTTTGGTCCCACATCGACACATTGGAGATCTGTGGAACATGCCACATCTGTGGCGTTCCTGAGAGTTTGAGACACATTGCTTTGGATTGCACTACAGCTGCTTTTAACCACTAGAGAAGACCACTTACAGGTGTAGAGTTCACCAATAGATAATAAGGCTGCGGCAGGAGCACCCCACGCACGCGCAGTCGTGTCCCAGTGACAGAAAATGATGTATATAATATATTCACCGCACCTCCCAATACTGCCTCTGGAGGACCTCATGCAATTTCCCAAACACGCCGCCGTGCCAGGTGCAAAATTCGGCCCACTCCTCCTGCTCCAAAAGCTGACTAAAGTTCCTCAACCACCCACCTACGACCAAATCTGCATAGCTCGGCGTCTGCCCCTCTAAAAACGGCCCCTCCTTCTGCGCATACAGACTTGCCAACCAAGCGATCCCCGTCTCAAATGCACGGAAGACGCCCGCACGCTTCTCTGCATCCGTAAAGGCGCTGATCAGGTCGTCCCACGCAGACACACCCGCGCGCTGCGCGAACAGCACCTTCGTGCACGCGGCACTCGCGGGCGGGAAGGCGCACGCCATGTTCGGCACCGTGAGTCCGACGTACGCGGTGAACGTCGCGTCGACATGGGTGTTGAAGTGTGCGTAGTCCGCGAGGTCAGGGGCAGTGGCTTCACGCGCGGAAAGCGGGACGATGCTCATGGCGGCGAGGAGTAGTCGAGCCCGTGGCGCGTGCTGTCCACGGGGAAGAGCATGCCGCCGCCCCAGGCCGCGGCGCGCGAGGTAAGGTAGCACACGATGTCAAGCGAGTCGCCAAGGACGAACTCGGCGCCCGGGGTCGCGTCTTGCAGAATGGGCAGCGTGTGGGAGTCCGAGCCGTCAAGAAACTTGCGCAAGGCGGGGCAGCAGAGGGCGGTGCGCACGGCATGGATGTCGGGGATTTCGACCCACTCAGTGCGGTACGGTGCTCTGGTGAGGTTGAGCGCATAGCGCGTTTTGCAGGGGTCCGGCGCATAGAGTGTACTGTAGTATTACGTTCAATTCGTATGGTCACTTGTCACACACCCAAAAATCTACGAAAATTTTCGTAAGTCACTGCGTCACAGAGGCGATTTTCCCTTAGCCGAGGCCAGCCGAGCTTAGCCGAGCAATGCCGGCGGATCAAATTGCCAAAAGGGGACCGCTTACGATAGGTCAGGTTCGTTTGCGATGTCACACCCTAAACCGCCTTACGAATTGAACGTAATACTACAGTATGCTGCGGATGGGTCGCAATATCGTAGAAGACGAGGGCTTAGGCGGACGACGAAGACACAGAGGCCGAAGAGGTCATGTTTTGGAGGGCAGTGCGGTTTTCAAACGATGGGGCCACAGAGGTTTTATGGTAGAACGCCACAGACGCCCTCGAGCGCGAATACGAATGAGTCGTAAGACGCTACAAAGAGCGGCAGCGAGAGGTCAAGGATCGGGACAAAGAGGATGCGGATGAGTCATAGACGCGTGACCACTGATCGGAATGAATCAGACCAACAGACGTCATGTCAATCTTCGCTCGTCGCTGGTTGGATATTCATACGGGTCGTACGGCCTCCGGGCATCCCGGCGACCTGGAGGCTCGGCTATAGTGTTTGTGGTGGCCGAAAAAATAAATAAAAATACGGCAAAGAAGGAAAGAGGACAGGAAGAAAAGGAAAGGGAACAGGGACATTTCACGCTCCCTGGCCGTGAAAATCCAAGTTATAGATGCATTATGAAGGTCCCTGTTGGACAAAAGGATTTTTTGTAGTCGGAGTTCGTGATTCGTGCAAGATCTTGCAAGATCTTTCAATTTCTTTAAGAATCTTCAAGATTTTACTACTTGGCAAAATCTCTGAAGATCTTGGAAATGCTTGAAAGATGTGACTTTTTTTTCATGCCAGCATCGAATGATATCTTCAAAGATCTTCAAAGATTTCGACAATCAACGCTCTTCTAAGATCTTCGAAGATCTATTGATATGTCCTAGGAAGTGGTGGTGATTTTTCGGTCTTGGTTTCCGGTGATAACTTGCAATATCTTGGATGAGCCTCTATTTCTTCGGCCCGCTCCGGGGGGCACTCCAGGCGCAGTAGCAGTCCTCCTATACAAAATCCCCCCAGCCCTCGCAGCATCCTCATCACCTATAATACCTCTACTGCCTCACTCCCGCGCCCCCACTCTAGGCCGGCTAGCTACAATAACTGTCATACGTACATAGTGCGACATGGGCCCCCAGGCACTCTAATG
The DNA here is from genome assembly GCA_029378395.1 of Mycena leptocephala. Classification (NCBI taxonomy): domain Eukaryota; kingdom Fungi; phylum Basidiomycota; class Agaricomycetes; order Agaricales; family Mycenaceae; genus Mycena; species Mycena leptocephala. The sequence continues at coordinate 305,748 of JARJLF010000068.1, read as the reverse complement.
GAAACCTATATAAGAAATGAGGACGGCATGTCCCCGGTACACAAACCTGTTTATGTGGCCAGACATTCGTATTGGCTCCCCGAACTCCACATGCCGTCAACATGTCGTCACCTGCTCCACGGTCCGACGAAAAACCGTCGAGATGTTGGCTTTTGCACGACCACTCCACTCAATTGTTGAGATTCTATTTATAACTGTTCAGATGGTCAGCGAACGCAGCTCCAACGCAGCTCTCTGTCTACAACGTCAATATGCGACCTCTGCTCCCCAAAGCCGAATCTCTCAACCACTCCGACCTTATTGGAGGTACACTTCACAGTATTATGCATACTTCAATATTGATCTGATAAATAATTTGACAGTTGGGTATTCAACTACGACGCGATAGTGTTTCACCTATCTGTCGCGGTCCGGACAAGACTTTGAAGGTGATGGAATTAATGCTTATTGGACGCTGATACGAGTGCTTTCAAGGGTAAGTTATCAACCGCCAAACCAAAGGCCCACAGACAGGATGAGAATGCCTCGCCTCCAGAGCAATGTTGTGTATAGTAGGTTTATTGTATGTCTCATAACACTTGGGCAGGCTCTCAAGGCCAATCGACGTTCCACGGGATCTCGATTTCATAAGAAAAGTCATACCAAAAGAGAAACTTCAGGAAAAAGCCGTTTTCATCCCGGTAAGCACCGGTTTCGCCGAAATCTGTACCGATTTAACACCTATATATTTGCCGTTTCGTTTTATTGCACAAAACGGAGGGGCAGATATATAGGCGTGCGGGGTGCTGGGTCGGGATGGTAAGTCAATACTTTTTTGTCTGTGCAGATTTCACTTCGTCCTTGCGACGCCTTACTGAGATTAGCCAAATCGTAGGTGCGTCTTGCTTTTCGACGCATTGATTCGGCAAGTATACTAGGTCCTCATGTGAAATTTCAAGGAAGTCAACATGCGACACGTTGTCCTCGCCAGGGGTGCTGTGCAAAGGAATGCTTTCGAACATGGTCTTTGAGTCTTCCTATATCTTCGCCTTTCCATTGGTGGGAGAAAAAGCCCTCGGGCATGTTGACTTCGGTCTTCTCGGGTAAAAACTCGGCTAGAATCTTGTTGATTTCATGCTGTGTTGAATCGAATTGAGAAAGCAGAATGGGAGGAGGGTTCAACCATTTTTCGAATACCTCCTTCAGCTCATTTGTACACTATCATGATTCATGGTTTCAATCGACGCAGAAACAATAACCTGGATCCTGTAGTGCATCGTCGATATTACTCTTACTCTGATCCACCTTGGCAGCAGCACGATATGGCGGTCCGGATGCACATTCAATCGCCGCCCCAAATACATCGGGTTTTCGGCCGTTCCACCCGATAAATAGAGGTTTCGGCCCTAAATACAAAGGTATCAATCAGTTAATTTGTTTTGGGCGGAAATCTATGGTCCCCCCTTTGACTCCCTACCACCATCATCTCCACAACTGAACTAAGCTGTCCGTGTGCCGAGACCCCCTGCAAGGTCAAGAAGGGCTGTAAAGTCTTCAGAGAACTTCACGAGCCCTTCCAATATGTCGAGAGATGACTGGCTGGCTGGAGAACAAAAATCTTCATCCCCTTACAATACGAAGCACCCAGCTCATTTTTGACCCGACGAGACTCTTTCCGATGCACACAACATCCCAAGCGCAACAATTTCACTCTGTGAGGACTATATTGCACTTGACTTCGTGCTCGTCCCGCTCCCAAGGTTTTAAGAGGCCATTGTCAACCCAACCTCAAAAATTAAAATGATTGAACAAGGTGTGCAAGTACAATAGCCACTTGATTCGCATGCTTTATGAGCCACCGGGTGACTCCCGGTGACGGACCGCAAAGCCTCTATTATGGTTCTTTTTATTTGCGGCGCGGCAGTGGCGCGGCAGGCCCCCGGTCACTACCTTGTAGATTTTGGCGCCCCAAAATGGCTGATTTACTCTATAAATTTCCAGTTCAGCCCCTTGATTTACTCTATTTCGGACTGACATTTGGGGCCAAAATTCCCATTTTCCGCTGTGGGGGCCAAAATTTTCGCTTCTGGACTCTTTCTCAACCATTTACACCCTCTACTCGCATTTTCCAACGACTTTTGAGTCTTTCAGCTCGATTCTAGGTCTACAGAATCAATCTCACCTTGGCCTTATGTGGATGCTTCGCCAAAAAAAAATCTCGCACTCCGCGAGATTTACTTTATTCCAGTCGAACTTTGGTCTTTTCCAGCCTGTTTTACTCTATAACATGGCCGGAGATAGGGCCATTTTGGGGCGTTGATTTACTCTATCGCAGACCGTCCGGTAAGATAGTGACCGGGGGCCTGGCGCGGCCCAGTAAGAGTCACGTGGATGTCCTTATCTCCGAATTGATTGGAATCGCGTTCTCCGTGAGAAGTTGTGTCCACATGATGATAGCGCTATTAATATTGCCGGCCTCCATGTCTGTGTCAAGCGCCACAGTGCTGCGCGGCATCTCCGGCCTCTGAGATCTGGCACAGTGTTGGTGCGACACACCAGACAGGGTGATCTGCCATGTAAGAAAGTTTAATCCCTTCGGTAGCCACGAGCGTGGTGCTGTATAATTCATCTATCTAGCACATTCCATTCTTGAAGTGAACATGTGGTGGCAGGTCACATGCAGATTTGGCATGACAATTTTGTGAACACGTAATTGACACCCGAGTAGTATAAAGATGTCAACATGTTTGATAGATTCCCTGTTCACGGCCCTCTAAATCTGGACTAAACGTGGAGACATATCTTGACTCTGCTACCTTGGTCATTCTACAACAGGAATCACACACTGTGGGTAAATCTCTTGTATAGATTAGCTAAACTAATGGTGAAGCAGATCCAGGTGTTGATATTTCTGAGAAAGGGGATAGTTCCAATCCGGAATCAGGTCATTCAGTTAGTGTAATGAGAAATCATGGATGTGAGTGCACTACCACAAGTAAAAGATATTCAAGAGCTAATGCTTATCAATAGGACACAGAATTGCATAGAAATTTGCAAGTCATTCAGCAAGCATCTCTGGAACAGCAGGATCTTCTCAGATATTACATGGAGCTAGGGGAGGCTTTCGAAGAAAAGTATAAGAATTCATTGGATATAAAGGATCTTGAGGCAGCTTTGCAGAATAAGCAGGCAGCTGTGGAACTTACACCTGAAGACTATCCTGACAGAGCTCAGCATCTGCAGAGCATTGCAGTTTCATACATTCATCGGTATCAGAGGTTAGGAGATCCAAAAGATTTGAAGACAGCATTACATTTTGAGCAGGCAGCAGTAGACCTTACATCTGAAGATGATCTTAACAGGGCTCAGCATCTGCAGAGCTTCGGAGTTTCGTGCTCTATTCGCTATCAAAGGCTGGGTGACTTAAAAGATCTTGAAGCAGCATTGCAGTATCACCAGGCTGCTGCAGACGTCACACCTAAAAACCACCCTCACAGGGCCCTATTTCTATGCAATCTTGCAATTTCATACACCACTCGGTATCAGAAGCTAGGCCATCTCAATGATCTCGAAGCAGCACTGCAATACAGACAGGCAGTTGTGGACCTTACACCCGAAGACCATCCTGACAAGGCTCAGCATCTGCAGAGCCTTGGAGTTTCATACGCTTATCGGTATCAGAGGCTGGATGACCTGAAAGATCTAGAGACAGCATTGCAGTACAAACAAGCAGCTGTGGACCTCACACCTGAAGACCATCCTAGGAGAGCTCAGTATCTGCAGAGCCTTGCAGTTTCATACACTCATCAGTATCAGAGGTTAGGTGACCTGAAAGATCTGGATAGATCATTGCAGTATGATCAGGAAGCTATGGACCTCATACCTGAAGGTCATGCCGATAGGCCTCAGTGTTTGCATAACCTTGCAATTACATACACTGATCGGTATAAGAAGCTGGGGGACCTCAAAGATCTTGAGGCAGCATTACAGTACAGGCAGACAGCTGTGGACATTACATCTCAAGACCATCCTAACAGGGCCGAGTTTCTGCAAGGCCTTGCAGCTTCATATACTGATCAGTATGAGAGGCAAAGAGACTTGAAAGATCTAGAGACTGTATTACAGTATCAGCAGGCAGCTGTAAACTTCACATCTGAAGGGGATCCCAAGAGGGCTCAGCACCTGCACAGCCTTGGTGTTTCATACACTGCTCGATATCAGAGGCTGGGTGACCTGAATGATCTAGAGGCAGCATTGCAGTACAAGCAGGCAGCTGTGGACCTTACACCTGAAGACCATCCTGACAGGGCTCAGCATGTGCAGAGCCTCGCAGGTTCATACCTTGATCAGTATAGGAGGCTAGCTAACCTAAAGGATCTTGAGGCAGCATTGCAATATAACCAGGAGGCTGTAGACCTCACACCTGAGCACCATCCTGACAGGGCTCAGCATCTACAAAATCTTGCAGTTTTATACACTGATCGGTATAAGAGGCTTGGTGACCTAATGGATCTTGAGGCAGCATTGCAAAATTACCATGCAGCTATAAACCTTACACCTGAAAACCACTATCACAGGGCTCAGTTTCTACAGAGCCTTGCAATTTCATACACCGATCGGTATCGGATCCTGGGTGACCTGAAAGACCTTGAGACAGCATTGCAGTGTGGCCAGGCAGTTGTGGAACTTACACCTGAAGAACATCCTAACAAGGCTCACTATCTGCATAGCTTTGCAGTTTCATGTGCTGATCAGTATCTAAGGCTAGGCAACTTGAAAGATCTTGAAGTAGCCTTACAATATGACCAGAAAGCTGTGGCCCTCACACCTGAAGGCCATCCTTACAGAGCTGAATATCTGCAAAAGCTTGCAGTTTCATTTGTAAATCGGTATCAGAGGCTAGGTGACCTGAATGATCTGGAGACATCATTGCAGTACAAGCATGAAGCTGTAGACCTCACACCTGGAGACCATCCTAACAGGGCTGAGTTTTTGCAGAGCCTTGGAGTGTCATACAATGAACGGTATCGGAGGCTGAATGACTTGAAAGATCTTAAGACAGCATTGCAGTACAAGCAGGCAGCTATAGACATCACACCAAAAGATCATCTTGACAGGGTTCAGCATCTGCACAGCCTCGTAACTTCACATAATGATCAGTATCACAGGTTAGGTGACTTAAAAGATCTTGAGGCAGCATTGCGATATGAACTGGAAGCTGTGGATCTCATACCTGATAACCAACTTGACAGGGCTCTACATCTGCACAGCCTTGCAGTTTTATTCACTAATCGGTATCGGAGGTTGGGTGACCTGAATGATCTAGAGACTGCATTGCAGTACAAGCATGCAGCTGTAGACCTTACACCTGAAGACCATCCTAATAGGGCTCAGCGCCTGCAGAGCCTTGCAGATTCATACATTGATCGGTATCAGAACCTCAAACAGCCAGATGATCTTGGGCACATACAAACTTATTTCACAGCCTCCTTAACCCTAATGACCTCCACTCCAGAGGTATCCTGGAAGAATGCTTTGAGTTGGGCATCATTTGCTACTCGATACCAGCCTGAATACTGCATAACTGCCTTTGAATATGCATTTCACTTGCTCCCTGAAATTCTTTGGATTGGTCATTCTATTCCAGTTCGCCATCAAGCTGTGCAAAGACTTGATATCTCTCAAACCACCTCCATGGCTACAAGGACTTGTGTCAGTCTCTCTGATCTCACATCTGCTGTAGAAATCATGGAGCAAGGACTAGGAACAATATATCAGCAAATGCTTCAGCTGAAAACAGCTGTTGATGAACTTCCTTCTGACCAGGCTTTGGCTTTCCAACATCTTTCAAGAGAACTCTACACTCGAGGCTCTGATCCTTCCATGAATCTTGTGAACCAGAGAAACAACTTGATCAAAGATATTCGCAAGCAACCAGGCTTTGAACTTTTCCTACTTGCCAAGCCATACAGACTCCTTTGCCAAGCATCACAGGGAGGTCCTGTTGTCATCTTGAATAGCCATAAAGATGCTTGTGATGGGATCATAATTCTCAATCCAACATCACAGCCAGCTCATGTACCACTTCCAAATGTGACACTGAATCTACTGTGTTCCCAGAGAGCTACACTCAAGAAGCTACATGGACATAGAATGCGACGTGATTCATTATCAACTAGGTTGTTTGGACACCCAGAAAACTGGCTGTCTACTAAGGAGGAATGTGAAAACATGTTGACTTGGCTCTGGACTTATATTGTTAGTCCAGTATACCAAGTGCTAGAATCAGTGAGTAAAATTCTTTGCTATTGCTAACTCTAACACTGATTCTCCTTAGCATGGGATCTTCAGTGGCAGGTTATGGTGGCTGCCCACTGGAGCATTTACAGGATTACCTTTGCATGCATGCCCACCTCTGGATCAAAGTGATCAATTTATCCATTCCTATACAGCTACATTAGGAACCCTTCTTGAAGCATATGCCAAGAAGCCATTGAGTACCCCACATCAACTTGGCATTGTTGGTGTAACCCAAACAAATTGTGAAGGAGCAAATTACTTGAATGGGGTTGACCAAGAAGTCAAAAACATACTTGCTGTCGCAGAAAAAAACAACATCAAGTGCCTCAAAGGAGAACAGGCTACAGTTGATGCTGTAAAGATGGAGCTACAAGCTTGCTCATGGGTCCACCTGGCCTGCCATGGCAAACAAGATTTGAGTGAACCAACAAAAAGTCATCTTATGCTCTACGGAGGAAATATAGAGCTGGGCACAATTCTTCGAATGCCTCTTGCAAATGCTGAGGTTGTATTTCTTGCAGCCTGCCAGACAGCAATGGGGGACAGCACACTGGTCAATGAGTCATTTCATCTGAGTGCAGGATTTATTGCTGCGGGTTTTCGAGGAGCAATTGGAACCTTGTGGTCAATGGATGATCGGGATGGCCCTCTAGTTGCCAAGTATTTTTACTCTTATCTATTTAATCAAGGACACAAGCCACAGGCAAATGATGCAGCCAAGGCTTTGTACTTTGCAGTCAAAGAGTTGAAAAAGAGTGTTCCATATGAACGCTGGATCCCATTCATTCACATGGGAGTTTGATATAGTTCTGCTTTGAGTTCAAGGCCTTATGTATCCTATTCAAAGGCCTATTTGCACAGGTCTATTCAACTGGGGACACCCTCATCCAGTGATTGTACTTATATTGAATCATTTCTATTATGTCCCACTAGCTTGGTTGTGTGTACTGTTCCATGGAAATATGATCTGCCTTGCTTATGTCCGATTCATGTGTAAGATATACCTTGCTTTCAAGGGTGAGATTAATTAATTAACTGTTCTCACGATATGTCAGAAGTGCTAATTGCTTGGGTATGGTTTTGCTTTCACTATGACGACAATTAACACCATCGAAGGTAAAATATTGAGAAGGTTTTATCTAGGCCTCAAATTTTCTCCTCAAATGGTCCCCGATAGTTCTGCATCATCGAGGATTGAATACATGTGAACTGTGTGAGCCATTTCATCAGGAATTCATTGCGAAAAAGGTCAATTGCCAGCTGGAACGGTGATAAGCAGTGAATGAACACACAGTAGAAAACACGATATTTTTCGGTTTTCATTGTATAGTTCATTCCTATTATATTATCCATTATAGGCAGTACTGAGAACCCAAAGTAGCTGGCCTGTGGCCAGCATCACAGGAGCAACGGGATGATGCCCTGGTGGAAGCCAGAGGTGTCTCTGACAAGTACTCGCTCCGAAACATGTAGGAGATTGTGTAGCCCAACCTAAACATATAGGTATTCTACCAAATTATGGTAGATCCGGTCATTCTGGTAGTTCCCATTCGAGGAGAACCATGGAAATGATGGGAATTGGAGATTCGAGCGATTATTCTATTCTCAATCTTGGTTCTCGACGCATTCGCGTTGATCCAAGTGACATGAGAACACCGGAGGCAGTGTTTCAATTGTACCCGAACGTTGGTTACTCGGCAACGTGCATCAGAGTGGGATAGTAAGCGAAGGGAACCCATGATCGTCGATCTCGGAGTTCCCAGGACTTCCCCATTGAGTGTAGGAGCGTTCTCAAGAACCCATCCTGAGCCATAACTCAAAGTGGGGTATCATTTGAAGCCTACATGGCTGGAGATTACAGTTCTCATGAAGATCTTCGAGGGATACCTTCAGAGAGCAAGTTACATTGCAAAAGGGCTACATGGTGGTTGATGTCTAAGCGGCCATCAAAGTCACCATGTGCAGAATCTTACAAAGGAACGGTCGGAATATACCCGGAATGGCGTGCTCAGTGCCCTGACCAATGAGAATCAACGGATTCTAGTCGCCAAGACGGATACACGGACTTTGGGGTGGCTAAACGGACCATTTACTTAATTCTTTCATTGTCATAGTCATATCTGTTATTGTATAAGTAGTTAGAGGTGTCTCTGGGATCGGTACTGAATCCTCCCCCCACTAGTAAGCCTTGTGCTTGCGCCTGGGAGGATTCTAGTCGATCTTCGAGCCACCTACAAGCTTAAAGTTTGTAGGAGTTAGAATATCACCATTGTTGGATTGTATAAAGTCGTCTGAGCGTGGCTCTTGAATCGTATTGAATCGTTGGAAGCTATAGAATCGCTGGCCTTGGGTCTTGAATCGTATCGAATCATATAGAATCACTGGCCTTGGGTCTTGAATCGTTGGAATCATATAGAATCGCTGGTCTTGGACCTTGAATCGTTGGAATCGGTTGGGAAACGTTTGGAAACGTTTGGAGATTGTCTTGGAGTTGTCTGTCTTGTTGTCTTGTTGTCTGGAACCACCACCATCTTTGTTAAAAACCTTGCGGAACTTTGGTTTCGCTTCGGAATATTGGTGAACCTCACGGTTCCCTTCATTCCGATAAATCTCTTTGTGTTGTTTGCGTTGGAAGCTTTAGAAACCTTTGGTTTCCTCAGTTTCCATCGTTCTCATCAGTCGTAACCGACTCATGTCTTGGTGTCCGAAACAGATATCCTTTGGATCTCTTAGTTTCGTACATATCAAACACTTGCTTCGTCTTACAACGACTTCTTGAACTAAACTTTCTCCCGATCAACCTTTACAAGGCTCTGAATCAGGGACTGACACTCGTCTGGTACCTCTGGAACGAATGTTACACCGCACTTATTGCATACTATTGGTTGTTTGGATTAGATTCGTCTGTTCCATCCGATTCTTTGGTTGTAGTATTTTGTTTGGGCTGTTTCTGTTGGTTTCCATACTAGGTTCGGAGCTCACTTATCATCTGGAGCCCACCGCGAGGGAGAAGTTTATTTTCTCGTTGTTGGCAACTCGAAACCAAGTGTTTCTTGTTCGGAATATCATTCCGAGCAATAAAAAGTACTCGTTTTCATCATACCTCCACGTCGGAGTGGTGAAGACACAAGTAGTACACCCGGGGACTTTCCATCTCTACTCAGAGGTGAAGGAGACCTTCATCCTGGTACTTTGCGTTCAACGGCGCCATCTACCAGTCGTAAAACCAATACTTCTAAAAACGCTAGAAGTTCTCTTGTGCCGCCACTTGACACTTTTCGGAACTCAAAACCGAAAGGTCCATCTGGTTCATCGAGCAGACCTCGAGAGCGTCCTATTTCTGAGTCTTCTCAGGAAAATACTCAAGTTTCGGGCGTTGTTTCTGCCATAGAAACCACCGAAACCAACGTTACGGTTAATCCCGTAGCACAAACCACGTCGAATCCGGTAAATACCTCGGGAATCGCACGAAATACACGAATGGCTGCTGTAGCAGGATTCAAAATTCCCGCGGCTTGGGACCAGAATCAGCCCAAGTTCGACGGTGAAACTATTAACAGTCTGCGGATCTTTATCCGTAACTGTGAGACCGTCTTCGCTTCTGGAGGAATAACGGATGAGCAGGAAAAGAAGGAGAAGTTGTTGGAATACTTGGATCATGTGGATATTAGGGAACAATGGCAGAAGCTCTCGAAGTTTCCGTCCCCTAATACGTTTAAGCTGTGGAAGGAGGAGATCCTGACCTTGTATCCCGAAATCGAGGATATGAACCAAGGATCTCTACAAAAGCTCACTGGGATTTGTAACAGTAATCGACTGATTTCCCGTTCCGAACTAGGGAAATTGAGGAGATTTGCGGTTTCATTTACCAACGAGGCTGAGAAACTCCTAACAGGCATGGCATTGATTGTAAACATGACTTTGGTAGACTGGATTCTGTCTGTTCTCGAAGTAACGTTCGCTACCGAACTCGAGAACGCCATGAATCAAGCTGCTATTGCCACGGTTACCAATCCTCCTGTTGCTGCGGCAGCAGGACAAGCTCCAACTGGTCTTCAATTGGCAGATAGACGAGGAGACCGACTTCCCTATAAGCAGGTTCTGCAAATTGCGGATCTCATAGCTGATAATTGGGTTGGTCGAAGTGCAAAGAGTCTATTGGATGGAAATTCTCGTCTTTCTTCAACCATTGGAGTGACGGTTCCCGTCACTCCCATGGAATCCTTGAAAATTAAGGCGGAAATCTCTGACCGAATGGATTCCTTTGCTGGGGAATTGGCGCGAATGAAGGATACCGCTGAGCTTCAAGAGAAGCGCATCGGGGAATCTATCAGGCGTGTCGAAACTACCATTGAATCGTCAATAAGGCAGTTGAATCAGCCGTTGCGAGCAAAACCGCCACACATGGATCATTCTGGACCATCTAATGGTCATCGGAATGATGATAACCAAGGGCAGAACTCCGGTTCTAACAACAACTCGGCAGGAAACCGTGAACGCGGTCCCTGCTACTTCTGTAATGGCCCACACTATATCAATGAATGCGTCACAAAAGACGAGTTCATTGACTTAGGATGGATCACGGTTGAGAATGGTTTGGTGAAACTCGGAAACGGGAACTGGATACCCAGATTCCCCGAACATGTTAGTCGCATGCAGAAAGTTGAGGACCACTATCGTAAACAAGGTATTACGAGGGACTCTCCGAGTATCAAGTGGGCTAATATGGTCGAAACTTATTATTCTGGTGGTCACCAAGGTTCTTCTCAGTCGAATGATTCATACCATCATAGTCGTATGGACCATTTATACGATACCATTGATGATGAGATTCGCTCGGCGAAGGTTCAACAAATGGTAAGGCTTCGGGCCTTAAACCAGAACCAGAGGCCAGTTGTTTCTCAGAACTATAATGTTCCGTTCATCGAGGGTCCATCATATCATAATGCCATTCAAGAGAACACTCTTGGAACGAGTATGGTACAGTCGGTACCTCAGTTCCAACAATTGTCGCATGGATCTCAGCCTCCCTGAACGTTCCGAACGTTCCGATGGGCGGGCATCTTGATTTGAACCAATTGATTCAGTTATTGAACATCGTCGGTGGAGGCAATAAGTCCGGGACCTCGGTCCAGGAACAAATGGTCATGACTCGAGGTGGAGCAATGTCGGATCCTCCGGCTAAGCCCCATTTTTAGGAAGTTCGAGGAAGGAGGTTGAGGATGCACCCAAAGCTAAACCTCCTCGAGCTGTTAAACCTCCTGAGAACCAAGTTTCGGCCGCTAATACTGAGAATGACTGGAGAAAACGGGGAGAAGAGAGGAGACGAGTGACAATTGAAGAAGTAGAAGATGAAGACGATGAGGAACCTGTAATCAGGGTTCCCAAACATCGTACAGAGCGTCAGATTGTATTGGATGATGATTCCGAGGAAGAGGGAATCCCACCTATGCCGTTTGTACCTCTGAACCGGCAAGGAGATGGGAATGGTCGTCGTTGGAAAAATCCTCCAGCACCGAAACCTCCATCTAAAGAGAAAGCATATAAGCTAGTCTCGAAACTGGACGATCCGAATATTGTCCAAAGCTTGGTAGACCAAACCAAGTCTAAGATTCTCGAGGGAATCACCGTGGAAATGCTCGTGGCTATGAATCCCGAGTATGCCAAAAAATTGAGAGACATTACGTTCAAAACCAGAGTTCCGATACATAAGAACTTCATGTTCGGAACATTGGGATTTGAGCCGGAGTTTCCTTACATGGAGGAAGATCTGGATATTCGGTTGGGAACGGACGCAATTGCCTTGGATAGTCTTCCACCGGTAGATTCGTTCTACATTTCCACCGAAGCTGATTTCGGACTCGAACCTGGCTGGATGGTTTGTACAGACATTGTCTTGCAATACTATTCTACGCTCAAGGAAGGAGAATCACCGAAACCGATCTATACTGCCATGGAATCGACGTCCCTAAGGGTACTATTTCCACTAGTTGGTGGAAAATAGAAGGTTGAGGCTGTGATGGATACTGGATCTCAGATTGTTTCCATGGCTCTCATGGTAGCTGAACGTCTCGGTCTTTCTTGGGACCCCGATATTCAGATATACATGCAAAGTGCGAATGGACAACTGAAGAAATCTGCTGGGCTTGCACGGAATATCCCGTTTCTCTTCGGCGATATTCCAGTATATCTGCAAGTTCACATTATAGACCAGCCGGCGTATCAGATTCTATTGGGGAGACCATTCGATGTTCTGACCGAGTCCGAGACTCGGAATTTCAAGGATGGATCTCAGACTGTCACTATCCGTGACCCCAATACGGACCATCGCCTCACAATGCCAACTCATGCCCGTGGAACGTACTCCGCTGTGAAGGAGTACGGTCGGAAGGAACCAGTAATGACTCCGGTTTCCGAAGGAAACCAGAAAAACGAGACCAAGGACTCGTCAAGGAACAAGGAAAACAATGTGGATTTTCAGAGCTCTTCGAGGAATTAATGGGAGAAATCCCAGAAGGAGGAGAGATTGCTGTAAAGTTCGGTATCGATGATCAAGGAGAAGTTCAAGTAGAGGGGTACATTCAATCTCGCGATAAATCGGGGTTCTCTCCAGACGAGTTAAGAACTGCGTATTTATTGGGGAGTACCGAGAATACAGAGATGAAATCGGATGAACCAGCTTTGCAGCTTTACAAGAGTATGCAAATCGGTACAATCCAGTCAAGGAAACCAAAGGAAAGGACACCTTTCAGGTGTTCTCACTCAGGGTGAAAAGCCCGTCACCTTCGAGGAGGCGTAAGAATCGTGCTAAGACGAAGTTGAAACGCCAGAAACGTGGTAGGGACTCTGGTGACCATGGTTCTGAAGGCGAGGACAGATATGTTCTACTTCTGAATTGTTGGAATAGACCAGCAAGGAAAAGAAAAGGCACACCCTATAGTCCGGATCCTAGGAAATTCACGTTTCTACAGGCGGATTATAGGGCTGAGATCTCGGAAACGGTAGAAACACCTTTGGATCCAGAGATACCAACTCTGGATAGTTTCGCCGGCAAGAGATACAAACCGGTCGCTTTGAAAACAAAGCCAGTGTATGCGGAACTACCGGAAAAGTACAGGATAAAACGGGAGATAATTGGTGATCCTCTAGCGGATCTACCAGAATTAAATCCCAATCCTCCGGACTTCGTTCCGACCGGTCGCTATACTCAAGAACGTAAAGATGGAATAAACACGATTCATAATGATGATTTTATGTGGATAGAAGAGCAGAAGCTCATGCATCACTTCATGACGGTTCAGAGAGACGCTTTTGCATGGGATGACTCAGAACGCGGTACATGGAAGGAAGAATTCTTCCCACCTGTGGAAATTCCGACAGTTGAACATAAGGTTTGGATCGAAAGACCGATTCCAATCCCGCGTGGACAACTGGCAGAATTCTGCAAGGTGATTAAAAAGAAGATTGATGCAGGAGTTTATGAACCTTCGAATGCGTCGTACAGATCCAAGTTCTTCGGAGTTCTGAAGAAGGATGGGAAGAGTATTCGGTTAGTCCATGCGTTGGAACCTTTGAATGCGGTCACTATAGCGCATTCAGGGATTCCACCTGCTACGGATGAACTTGCAAATCATTTTGCTGGAAGGGCTTGTGGTGCAGTCTTCGACTTGTACTCTGGGTATGATCATCGTGATATAGCGAAGAGTTCTCGAGACTTTACAATGTTCCAAACACCGTTTGGAGCATTAAGACTTGTGAAACTACCGCAAGGATGGACCAATTCGGTTCCAATCTTTCATGACGATGTTACTTATATTCTACGAGACGAGATTCTGCACATTACCATCCCTTATATCGACGACGTTCCAATTAGAGGACCGGGATCTCGATATGAGAAGGATGGAGTGTACGAAACCATGCCCGAGAACCCTGGGATCAGAAGATTCGTATGGGAACACTTCCAGAACTTGAACAGAATCGCTCAGAGGTTGAAGTATTGTGGAGGCACGATTTCAGCGCTGAAAGTGATTCTCTGCAAGGCCGAGTTTCAGGTCGTAGGACATGTTTGTTCGTTTGAAGGGCGTAAACCTTCTCCAGAACGCGTGGGTGTGATAATGAGATGGCCTCCTCTTGAGGATGTATCTCAAGTGAGACAATTCCTTGGTACTGTTGGTACCATGAGAATGTTTATTGAAAATTTCACACTCAAGGCACGGAGATTGACGCAATTACTATGAGCAGACAAAGAGTTTCTATGGACAGACCTGGAACAAGCTTCAATGGATGCGTTGAAGGAAGCAGTTAAAAACTGCAAGGCCTTGAAACCATTGAACTGCGATTGGGATTCGGATATTGTGCTTGCTGTGGATACTTCGTGGATAGGCGTTGGTATTATCATATACCAGGTCGATCTGAATGATCCTAAGAAGAAGTACTATGCGAAATTCGAATCCCTCCCATTGAATGAACGAGAAGCAAGGTTTTCACAACCGAAACGAGAATTGTATGGTTGAAACGAGCGTTGATACACATGCAATACTGGTTACTCGGATGTAGAAAACTGGTTGTTGAAACCGACGCCATGTACATCAAGGGAATGTTAGACAATCCTGGTATGGGGCTGAACGCAACAATTAATCGTTGGATCGAGGAAATCTTAATGTTTCACTTCGAACTGAAGCATGTGAGAGGCCTAACTTTCTCAGCCAATGGACTTTCGCGACGAAAGAAACAGCCTGGCGATGAGAATCATCCGAGCCCAGAGGATGGATTCGATGAGAATCCGCCTCCGGAGAAACACGCAGAGTGGGATGATTCTATCGACCAACCCCATGATTTCGAAAACTTTAAACACGAAATCGACACACGGGGAGGTTATTTCTGTGAAGTTCACGAAGGCGCAGAGAGAGAAACACTGGAAATGTATGATGAGTTTGCACAGGAGTGTTGGAACAAATATTCTGACGAACGGAATGAGGCTGAGACAATAAGGAATGCGTTCCGGGAACGGAAATTAGAAATTCCGCAATATATCATGAGCCAAATACGTGAGGAGGAACCTATGCTTCCACATGAATCGTTCAAATTCGATCCAGAGAAGCGGGAACCATATCCTGAAAATCAAAGCACAGATTCTGCGTTAAAACAGGATGTGAAGCTGGGAATGGTCCGAGACTGGCTAGAGAATCCGACTCGGAGCAGACCAGAAGGACTAGGAGAATCAAGGAAATCAAAGAAGCCGTTGTCTCGGAAGGATAAAACCAGATGAGAAGCGCAGGAGTATCGCAACTTCATGCGATACGCCACTGGTTTCTTCCTAGATAAGAAAGGGAGATTGTTTCGGAAGGGTGCGAACTCGGAACACAAGTTGGTTGTAGAGAAGGAGCATCGGATGTATATGATGAGGGCAGCGCATGATAGTGTTGGACATCATGGGTATACGCAACCAAGTCTTTGATCGAGTTACGATTCTGGTGGCCAGAATTTGAACGAGACATAGCTTGGTATGTCAAGACTTGTCATATGTGTCAAGTCAGACAAGAAGAATTATTGCGGATACCACCAATACCAACTTCACGCCTGGTCTGTTCCAGAAAATCCATATAGACGTCATGATTATGGGTGCCCTATCAAATGGACACAAATATGTGGTGTCTGCAAGGGATTCTCTTAGTCGCTACCTCGAAGCCAAAGGTCTTCGGTCGGAATCAGCGGCGGAATTGGGACGTTTCCTGTTGGAAAACATCATATGCAGATGGGGCTGTCCTCCAGAAATCGTAACGGATAATGCTCCGGCGTTTCTGGCAGCGGTTGAATGGTTGAATCATAAGTATGGGATCACCGGAATACGGGTATCCCTTATAATTCTCAAGCCAATGGACCTGTTGAATCTGGACATCGTCATATGCGCCAAATGATCTACAAGGCGACTGGTGGAGATGTTAGGAAGTGGTACTGGTTCTTACCGTTAATTGTGTGGGCGGATAGGATTACAACTCGACGAGGATTGGGTTGTTCTCCTTATTTCGCTGTTACTGGAAGTCATCCCACAGTTCCGCTCGACATAGTCGAAGCGACTTGGTTGGTTGACTATCCAGGCGAAATTATTTCCACCGCAGAATTGGTTGGATTAAGGGCCAGAGCGCTTGCCAAGCATAGGCAACATATAGAGGACATGAGAGAACGTGTAGACGCTGAGAAACTTGAAGCGGTGAAAAAGTACGCTCGAGATTATGAGCATTCTATTAAGGATTATAATTTCCAACCAGGAGATTTAGTTCTTATTAGAAATACACGGGTCGAGAAGTCCTTGAACCGTAAAATGAAGCCTAAATATCTCGGACCGATGGTTGTAGTCAGAAGAACAAAAGGAGGAGCCTACATCGTGTGTGAATTGAACGGAGCGGTCTATCCTGGAAAGGTTGGAGCGTTCCGAGTAATACCATACTTTGCCAGAAAGTCAATCCGACTGAAACACAAGATTGAAGAGTTAATTGACATGTCAAAGACAGATTTAGACAATTTGGTGGCTGAGATGGAGGAGAAAGACAAGGCCTATGGATGAGACTTACAATTTGATGGAATCAACTTGAACCCGAACTGGGAGATGGAAGATCCAGCTGATTTGAGCGATGAACCATTAGAGCCAGAGTTTGAGGATGAAGAGTATGAGCCTGATACTCAAGTTTCCAAAGGACCGAGACGTTCAAAGCGACTCAAGAAATAGCGTCGTACTTTCGGAACAATGGAAACTGAGTTATACACTATTCTGCGAGTACAGGAATAGTGTCTACAAGGGTCTCGAAGCGGAGATACGCAAAGGAGTGTATGAGTTTGTCGGAGACAGTATCAGGAAAAGAGCGGAAGCACGTTTACGCGACTTGGAAACTACGGGAAATATCGGAAAAGAATGGCTTAGAGCTATTTAGAAACCACGAGTACCACGGCCGCCACGGCCACGACCAACGCGACCACGGAAAGAGTTACGTGGTCCTGTCGGAATGTGAAGCGGCCTGATGGTGGAAAGATGGGAACGGTAGTCTCGATGGATGCGAATGTACAAGGGTAGAGTTGGATGAGGGGAATATACTCCTCATAAAACTCCATCTTATAGTTTCGCACTTGAAACTGTTTCTGATGGAATATCTCGCCGGGGACAGCGAGAATTTCAAAAATAAGGGAGAGGGTGACCTAGGAAAAGATCCGACGGCCAGAATTAAGCCATTTCTCACAGATCTTAGGATCTTGCGACCAATGAAATGACGAGAATTACCTTTCCCCTTACAAATATGTACCAGATGTCGAGTTTCCAAGATGGAAGCATGGATATCGGACATCAGGAGGCATGGAGATCACCCTGGGATCGCGGTTTATCGATGGGATACTGCATGGAACACTTTTGCCGAAGCATAAGATCATTGCAAATATTTCTGTAATTGAAACTGGTTTTATTGGATGTGACTCTCAAAAGTCTACAACAAGGAATAAAGGAGGACAACATGGAGGATGCATATCCTTCTATAAGTTGAGATAGAAGCCACAGGATACTAGAGGAAACTAGAATATCCAGTCGGATGCGGACATGTTTCCACAAAGGGAGCAATATTGATGATGTCTCGAAGTTGATTCGCATCACTTCGTCTCGGTAATCATATTCGGGTACAATACTTGATGGATTTCCAGATGAAGATGATAAGTCGCGACGTACTCAACCCCGAGAATGTTTCTGTGCTATGTGCCTTAAACACCATACACATGGAAACTCAAAGAACCTCCGTTCTGGAAGTTCTCTGAATTATCACGTCGTTCAAATCTCAAGTCACTTAAAGAACCTCACACTTTGAGATGATTTGACCAAGAAGAACTAGATGATGGACAGGAAGGATGTTCCTACCCAAGGAATGACCAGAACGTTCGGAATCAAGAGGAAATAAGAGGAGTGGCTAGGATAATTGGGTATGATGGTAAAATTACCGTCGGGGACCTACAAAGTGCCACACAACACGTAATAATTGCCGAAGTTCACAGATCACGGTGATCGACTTGTGATGCCATAAGAAGAACCATCAGTGGTTCCTCGGCATCATGACATCGGATATGGACGGGACGTCGGAAGACTTGGGAATCATGAGAATGTTGAGAATCGCTCGGATATTTTGAAGACAGCTTGACCGGGGACGGTCAAGGTTTCAAAAATAAGGGAGATGATAAGCAGTGAATGAACACACAGTAGAAAACACGATATTTTTCGGTTTTCATTGTATAGTTCATTCCTATTATATTATCCATTATAGGCAGTACTGAGAACCCAAAGTAGCTGGCCTGTGGCCAGCATCACAGGAGCAACGGGATGATGCCCTGGTGGAAGCCAGAGGTGTCTCTGACAAGTACTCGCTCCGAAACATGTAGGAGATTGTGTAGCCCAACCTAAACATATAGGTATTCTACCAAATTATGGTAGATCCGGTCATTCTGGTAGTTCCCATTCGAGGAGAACCATGGAAATGATGGGAATTGGAGATTCGAGCGATTATTCTATTCTCAATCTTTGGTTCTCGACGCATTCGCGTTGATCCAAGTGACATGAGAACACCGGAGGCAGTGTTTCAATTGTACCCGAACGTTGGTTACTCGGCAACGTGCATCAGAGTGGGATAGTAAGCGAAGGGAACCCATGATCGTCGATCTCGGAGTTCCCAGGACTTCCCCATTGAGTGTAGGAGCGTTCTCAAGAACCCATCCTGAGCCATAACTCAAAGTGGGGTATCATTTGAAGCCTACATGGCTGGAGATTACAGTTCTCATGAAGATCTTCGAGGGATACCTTCAGAGAGCAAGTTACATTGCAAAAGGGCTACATGGTGGTTGATGTCTAAGCGGCCATCAAAGTCACCATGTGCAGAATCTTACAAAGGAACGGTCGGAATATACCCGGAATGGCGTGCTCAGTGCCCTGACCAATGAGAATCAACGGATTCTAGTCGCCAAGACGGATACACGGACTTTGGGGTGGCTAAACGGACCATTTACTTAATTCTTTCATTGTCATAGTCATATCTGTTATTGTATAAGTAGTTAGAGGTGTCTCTGGGATCGGTACTGAATCCTCCCCCCACTAGTAAGCCTTGTGCTTGCGCCTGGGAGGATTCTAGTCGATCTTCGAGCCACCTACAAGCTTAAAGTTTGTAGGAGTTAGAATATCACCATTGTTGGATTGTATAAAGTCGTCTGAGCGTGGCTCTTGAATCGTATTGAATCGTTGGAAGCTATAGAATCGCTGGCCTTGGGTCTTGAATCGTATCGAATCATATAGAATCACTGGCCTTGGGTCTTGAATCGTTGGAATCATATAGAATCGCTGGTCTTGGACCTTGAATCGTTGGAATCGGTTGGGAAACGTTTGGAAACGTTTGGAGATTGTCTTGGAGTTGTCTGTCTTGTTGTCTTGTTGTCTGGAACCACCACCATCTTTGTTAAAAACCTTGCGGAACTTTGGTTTCGCTTCGGAATATTGGTGAACCTCACGGTTCCCTTCATTCCGATAAATCTCTTTGTGTTGTTTGCGTTGGAAGCTTTAGAAACCTTTGGTTTCCTCAGTTTCCATCGTTCTCATCAGTCGTAACCGACTCATGTCTTGGTGTCCGAAACAGATATCCTTTGGATCTCTTAGTTTCGTACATATCAAACACTTGCTTCGTCTTACAACGACTTCTTGAACTAAACTTTCTCCCGATCAACCTTTACAAGGCTCTGAATCAGGGACTGACACTCGTCTGGTACCTCTGGAACGAATGTTACACCGCACTTATTGCATACTATTGGTTGTTTGGATTAGATTCGTCTGTTCCATCCGATTCTTTGGTTGTAGTATTTTGTTTGGGCTGTTTCTGTTGGTTTCCATACTAGGTTCGGAGCTCACTTATCAACGGCTCAAACAGTTCCCAGCACACATCGAAGACGAGCTCGTGGCTGATTTGCTGTGCGCAAATGGTGGCTGGTCAACACTTCGACGTGATCGATTGTAGTTCTGAAAGCAGACATTTTGTGATTTGACTCACATTTCCATAATCAGGGACACCATTGCAACAGAATTTGTATATGGTATTAGTGCTGGCCATAATACGATATGAATACGGACTTTCCATATCATATTCATATCTGTATCATGTTCACCTGCACAGGCCCATATCGTATTTGTACTCACCAGCACGAATATGAATACGATACAATATGACTAAAATAAGGATATATTCAGCCACTCAACTTTGGGCAATGAAGACCCATCCGACTATGCTGAACCATGTTCTGCATATCCCAACACGTGTTATATTTTACTTTCTTCGGATATTTCAGAGCTGACTGTGCCTGGAAGGGAATATCTTGTGGACAAGTTCAACATCAACATCACGAAATTTTGATGCGGAGATGCCCGGCAGGCTTGCAGCAGCAGCAAATTGTGTGCCTGGGTGGTTGCTGTCAGCACCCGTGTCAATTTTCGATTTTTTTTGATGCTCCGACCCTCAGCCGGTGACAGCCGGCAGCTAAAATCAATACTTTCCTGCAACTTTCCTGTACTCAAATAAATTTGAATACACCAGGCCGGTATTATATTGTATCCATATCATATCCATATCCATATTCCGTTGTATTCATATTCAGATGGAGTCTCCAGAGCCGTATCATATCTCTATTCGCTTGAATATATTCAAAATGTAATTTTTCGTATCATATTCTTGGCCAGCACTATCTGGTATCACTATCAAGACACACAGATGGGAAACCCCAACTGTCTATGGGGCCGAAACCATTGGAATATTTTAAGGTTGCTTTGCACAAATCCTTTTGTGGATCGTAAGATATGATGCCCTACTGTACTCCGAAATTCTGTCCCAAATGTGAATATGGAACGAGCTAAACAACTAGTGTTGCGCTTCCTAGTTTGCGACTGTACTCAATTTACTGAGAACCCTCAAGGGTCACCACAGAATGTCAGAAATGCCTCTGGAACTCACATATCATGGTTCGGCAACTGCCGGAAATGCTCGAACCTCACAGGGATTGTAATCAAATGGCAAGAACTTGATTTTTTGCCAAGATGCCCGCTATGTATATAGTGGGTTTTTGTACCCATCTCAAAAACAAGTTTGAAGCCAATTCTGGTTCCCCATCAGGGAATTGTTGGAATTCTATAAGAGGTTAAATTGTGATGTGAATATCTATACAAGGTTACATTTATTGACCATCATTTGATCGTAACGTACATCACTCCCTGTCTGTGTCCATTCCAAGGGGGACCAGATCCGCGAAATCCGCACTATACCTCGAAGTTTTTTTCTCAGAGAAATCGGGGACCCCTCCCCCTCTCCAAAAAAGGAAATTCCCCTTTTAGGAAGGGATCAAATGCTCTGGAAGCCTCTCAGTGGGCGTATTTCGGGTACCAGAGGTGATTATTATGCTCTGGATGGTTTCCCAGCAGTTCTAGACTGATCAGATACATAATTTCATGGAAATAAAACCCTTGCCTCCTGGGTCGACTGCCGGAGCACGTGATCAAATACTGCATTTGGAGAGGCTGTGCTCAACTGATAACGACTGATTAACCAAATACGGCAATAATGTACCCCCCCCCCTCTAACTCAACAACCACTTCACTTTCCACCTTGAGGTATATTAACCGTTCTTTAACGAAATGGCTCGCGATTCTTTGTACATGTTTGAAGTTTTCTCCATCTGTCCGCACTCCTTTTGTGTTCCTCTGTTGAGCATGCACGAATATTTCCTTTCATTAACCATTCTTTAACGAAATCCTCGGCGATTCTTTATAAAATTTCGAATCTTTCTCCATTTGTCACATTTAACCCCATCGATCCCGAGTTCCTCTCCATTTCAACACTGCCCTTTCATTTGCGAGCCACCAGCTGACCTACACGCAGTTTTCCGTGACAGACCACAGTTTCTCGCAGCAGCTGATTAATTAACCGGTCTTTCAAGATTTCTTCGCTCGGTTGTCCTAATTTCCCCGTGTATCCCTTCTCCTTTGTGTTTCCTCGGCCCTTGCTCTTGAATTAATCCCTTATCTTCTCGAATTTCTTTGCTGTTGGACGTGGCCTTTTCATTTGTGGGCGACCACCTGACCAGCGTGCAGTCTTTCTTGACGGGCCACAGTTACTGTTGGCTACGGCGCAGCTCGATTTGATCCTTATCACTGGGCCGATAGGCCACGCACTCCTGCCGGTTGTGGTGATATAAAGTAGGTCCTCGACCCCGAATCCTCTGCTCACTGTCCGCGCCATCAATTCACTCCCCTGCAATATTCTTCTGCAGGAACAGCGACGGCCCAATCTGTAACGTTTCTGTGCTATTTTCCGGACTTGCAAGTTCCATGGTCAAATCATCGCTGCTGATGTGCCGCTATTCTCGGGTCTCCGCTGGTGCTGCCTCAATCATTATGGGTTCCCCGATCGAAGATTTTGTCAGGTCCATGAATCAACCCAAGTTGCATCAAATCATTGTCTGTCTCCCAGCTGTGTTCAAGTTGCTGAACCTCTTTCGTTGCGGTCGAATGAATTTGGTTTCCTGGCAAGAATGTTATCTTTTTGTACTGTAGTTCAACTTCGGTCATTTCTTCGCACTCCAATGTTCGTGGTTCCTTCACTTTCTGGAATCCTGCAGATTCATAGAAAAATTCGGCCGCCAATTCATTCTGCCACACTAGTTCAATGACCTTGGTTCTCTCGGGCTCGGCTGGTCGACATCCAAAGTCTTTCTGTGGCCACAAGATCGCGCATTAAACAGGATTATTACGGGGTCAAACCGTTGACAGGCCATTTCATGGTACTATATATGGTATCATGTATACACGCAAATTCAATTCATATTTTTACCCCCTCTGTTGTGTGATTTACCGGAGCGAAGCGGCGGCACATCTTGTATTTTCTGAATCAGAATTGAAAACAGTCTCAGAATTTGACTACATTGAAAAATTCTTGACTTTGATCCCCCTTAGTCCATTCACTCCTTTAAACCTCTTCGCATTTCCCCCCCCCTCTGCTCCTCTCCGCACCTTTGTCCACAATGTCCATCTTCGTTGAAGGCTCTCAAGTGCTGTCTGTCTCTTTCCGAGCATCTAATCGGTCTGTATTGTCTATGCGCTGTCTGGACTCACTGCCAGAGACCTCTCGGACCAAACCTCTTCTCGTCACCACTGTTGCCGGGCAACATCACCCTATATCATTTTCCTCTGTCGTTCAAAGTCTCAGATCTCGATTCGACTTACCTCGTTTTGGGGCTCGACTGGGCTGCATTCCTACGGGACTCTTTGCTCGGGCTTGGCTACCGCGTTGACAGTTCATTCGACGCATGGCGACTCGTCTCGGACTCTACGCATCCCATTTTAAACGGTGCGCATACTCCGTGTTCAGTTTTCTGCCTCGTTTTCACATCCATCGAGCTCGCCGTTCAGTGGGCAGCACCTCGCCTTCCCCCAGTGATGAGCATGACTTAGTGGCTATTGATAGGACTTTTCCTATTTGCGGTGAGTTTTTTTATCTGTATCCGTGTCTGTACTAACTCCCTTTTGCAGCTGCCTCGAATCCTGGACCCTCCACCGCCACGAATATGTGCTGCTCTTCCTGTATTTAAATCCCCTATTAATTCCTCGCAGGTTCCAGCATCCCCGATGCGTACACCGGGGCTGCTTTCGCCTTTAACTCTGAACCTTACTCTGAAATTCTAAATTATTCACCCCCCGCACCCCACGCATCATCGACTTTAGATGCCGCTCTTCCAACGGCCGTACCTGATGCTCGTCCGCCTCGTCCATTGAATGCATCGGCTCCTTGTAAACCCAAAAAGGCAAAGTTATTTGCGCAAAAATCCGAGCATTTCCAACCGACCGCGTCGTCCTCTTCTCTACTTAATTCTCTTACTGTATCACCCACCGCCTCGCCTTCCCGCTGTACTCGACCAATAGCTATTATCACCTGACCCCTCGCATGATATCTTCTATGTAGAGCCGTCTGCTTCATTAAAATTGCTGAAATCCCACCATATTGCCCGTCCCCCGAAACTTACGATCCGCGGCGCCCATCATGCTATTATATCCCACTTAATATCCGGGGCTTGTACCGGACTCTGCCAGTCCCCGGGGACGTGTCCTCAAAACATAAATGTTTTTGCGTCCAGACTGTCGGCACTTTCGATTCACCTGAATCCATGTCGTTCCACGTTGTAAGTACCCTTTTATCTGCATCGGCCGACCGTTTTCCAGATACGCATGCCATGTTGGTGGCCGAATCCCTGGGTTTATCTGATCCGTCCCGATCTCGACTGTTCCAGCATCTCAACCAACTTCGGAGGGTATTGTTGGCCGACCATGTTAACATTTATCCAGCGAAAGACCTGTTCTCTGACTTAGAGGTTCTCCCTAAACGTACTCTGATCACTCTGGCCCTTGCGTATGGCCTCGCCGTACCTGACCACGCAAATTGCACTACACTAGGCAACTCCGTTGCCACTCACATCGGTATGGGGTTGTGCACCCTCCGAGAATTTGCCTTTATAACTATTGCATGCTCCTCAACTATCGCGCAGGCTGACACCTTGATTGCACCCGGAACGGTTGATGATCCAGCCACGCGTCTTCAATTATACATTATGCGTCAAATTGCTCCGGTCCTGACCTCTCGTGCTCTGCGCAGCTTGTTGGATATGCACGGTGTGAAATATGCTCCCACAGACAAAACCAGCAAACTTCACAGGCATCTACTTTCTTTTTTACATTGCTTGGATCGAGGCAAAAGTGCGGACATGGACATAACTTCTCTTGGTTCCGAACGTATCGCCCGCCGGCAGTTGATATTTAATCTGGCGCACTTAGTATTAACTTCGTACCAGAAGGAAACTGCGAACGGGGGAGAGGATGACAGAGACGTGCACGGACCAATGCTCGGCGCCTGGATTGGAGATTTGATGCGTTGTGCGGTGGTGATGCAAGTTGAAGACAGGTCTCGTTCGGAAAGCAAGGGCTACAACGTCTATGACTGGGTACGTTGACTATTTCACTCTGTTCAAGAATCTAATGCATTGCACAGATTTACCGCTTGAAGGCGAACGTCACCGAAAGGATCTACGGCAAGAGCGATTTATTGTACTCTTGAATGTACACGGCTTTTTTAATTATTACAATGCCTATTAGACAGTTTGCGCACGAGCCATTGGGGCCGCCCAGTGGCTCTCGGACCGTGCGCAAAAATAGCAGGCGAGTGGCTCCAACAAGCCACTCACAGCCATTCACGTCATATTTTTGCGGTGGAGCCACCCGTTTGCGCACGGTCCGAGAGCCACGGGGTGGCTCCAATGGCTCGTGCGCAACCTGTCTATTGTTGTATCTGGATGTGACTTGGTTTGAATACTTATCCAGCCGTTGGACTTACATGGCGGGCTTTACAGTTTATTATCAAGAAAATGCGCCCCCAGTCTCAGACCACTGAACCAATCTGCCCCGACTTCCCAATTTGGGAACCCTGTCACACACACGACAGCGTTCTCAAATTGGGATGTCGGTGCAGTGGGGTTTGAGACTACCGCACTCCCTGCCCTCTGCATCCATCTTGTTGCCGCCGGCTAGTCTTCGGACCCTCCCACCCGACCGCATCCGCCTCGGGCATACACTGTCACATACAGTATGAACGTTCACTCGCGGACTCCTCGCTGTGTTCTCCAGCACCCTCGAGTCTCATTCTCGCATCGGTGAAGAACGACGTCCCCCGAGGGTCCGCATCTGCGGCTTCTCCGGACCGCCGGGGTAAGCGGAGAGCTGCGGAGTTGAACCAAGTCAGATGCGCAAGTTAATTCTCCGTTCTTCCCATGCGCGCCGGCAGCTTCTCGATATAAGCCCCTCTGTCTGGCTCAACGTCCTTGGCATCCGTTCTCAGGCTCCTCGCTGATCTCAATCCCAAACTTCTAACTCGAATTGCAAAAATGCTGACCCTCGGCGTCATGATCTGCGCCCTCCTCGCCTGCACCTTTGCGCTGGACATAGACCCACCAGCCCCGATGGCAAAACGCTGCACGGGCATGATCTCCTCTCTCGCGGACGTCGCTGCCGCGCAAGTGTGCACCACTATCATTGTGCGTACACGCTACAATCTCATCTATTCGCTTTGGACTGAAGGAGTGCTCGGACTTGGATGTAGATCAACAGCTTCACCGTCCCGGGCGGGCAGACATTCACGATTAATGCAGCCGCTAGCGCGACTATTACTATGGCGGGAGATGTTACCTTCGGCTTTGCGGTATGAGCGCGATAACGTGCATTGGTCGTATACTCAGTTTTCGGAATTGTGAAGGAATGGGCTGGGCCTCTCATGGTACGCGAATTCAGTTTGTCTTTTTTTTCATTGTGCT
Source organism: Mycena leptocephala (assembly GCA_029378395.1). Taxonomy (NCBI): domain Eukaryota; kingdom Fungi; phylum Basidiomycota; class Agaricomycetes; order Agaricales; family Mycenaceae; genus Mycena; species Mycena leptocephala. The sequence continues at coordinate 279,063 of JARJLF010000068.1, read as the reverse complement.
CACTCATTCGGCACAGCTCGTCAGTGGCACGAACGTCACCTGTAATTTGGGCCATTATTCTATCTCTTGCGATTCATAAACCAGTGCAGTCAACGGGAACGGGCACACACTGTTCGGCCAGGGAGACCTCTACTGGGTGCGTTTCCATTCACTGCATTCTACCCTTACTCATCCAATCATTTCCAGGACGGCGTAGGTGCATCGTTATCCCCCCTCATTCACCTTCATCCTCGCCCCACAGCTCGGCGGCAACGGCGGCGTAACGAAACCCGCGCCCTTCATCCGCGTCAACAACGCCGGGTCCTTCTCCAACGTGCGCATCCTCAACGCGCCGGAGCGCTCGATTGCGGTCAAGGGCTCGCCGGTGACGATTAGTGGGATTACGATTGATAACTGTGCGTCTCGCATCTCCGCATTTTTTCGGGATAATAACAGCGACGCGCATGTATATAGCTCTGGGCGATCTACCGAATAGCAGGTCGAACGGTCTTCCGGCTGGTAAGTGATCTATAATCGTAAACAAAGCCAAGTTCAAGACCAATGAATGCAGGGCACAACACCGACGGTTTCGGGATCTCGAACGCCAACAACGTCATCATCCAAAACAGTTCGGTGCATAACCAGGGTGCGTCCATCCTCCCATCTCCTTCGGCGTCTAAGGCTGTATGATAATTTTTGTTCACAGACGACTGCCTCGCTGTGAACGGCGGCACGAACGTCACGTTCCAGAATAACGTGTGTGTTGGCGGGCACGGGATATCTATCGTGGGTACTCGACTCCATATCGGAGTGCGGACGCTGAGCGCACACACGTACAGGGCTCAATCGCAAGCAATGTCATCGTGAACAACGTGCATATCACGGGGAACACAGTTATGAACAAGTCCGTAGTGCTGCCCTTCTCTCAGTCTCTTCGCCCTTCACCTCCACGTCTTCATGCACATCTCTTGTCCTCGACGACTGACGGCTAACGCCTCTGCAGCACCAACGGCCTGCGCATCAAGACTGACGCAACCGCCACAGCGTCCACCGTCAGCAACGTCGTCTACACGAACAACAAGCTTTCAGGGATCACCCAGTTTGGGGTGTTGATTGATCAGAGTTATCCGGATACGCTGGGTTTGTGTTTTTTATTTTATTTCCTGTCCTCTGCGTTCAATTGAGTTGGCTTATAGGCACGCCGGGGACTGGAGTCGTGATCAACGTACGATATCTGAAACTCGCTTTTGAACCTGACTGAACCCGGAATACGTTGCGCAACACGTTGCAGGGAGTAACCTTCAGTGGAACCAACACCATCTCAGTCACCTCCGGGGCAAAGCGCGTGAGCGTGAACTGTGGTAGCACCAGTAGCTGTGTTGGGTGTGTTCTCCTTCCATCTTCCACCCTTCTTTCCTCTTGATGGGTTTGGCTAAATTTTCCGCGCCGTGCAGGACATGGAATTTCGTCGGGCTGACGGTCACGGGCGGATCTGTGGGTACGATTCGGGATGCCCCTGTCACTGGAGGGTCGTTCTAGGACTAGTGGATTCAATTCAGTGCACCGAAATTTGAAAACGGATATGATTTCACTCTTCGCCTTCAACGCCTCCAAAAGCAAAGCGGTTACAAAGAGGGTAAGCCTCGATGAGCGATGAGCCAAATTCTGCAGAAGGAAGGTCAGGGATCGTTCCATCCACCACATCTATTATGATCTCAGTGCTCCACCCAACTTGCCGTGTTAAATGATCACATCGCACCTTTATTGCGGACGATTCGACGCAAACAATTAGGCTTTTATAATACTCGTTGGACAACCCCAAGAACCCGCAAGATATCGGACTGGATTTGGGAGCGTTTAGGGAGCAGCTCATATGCAGGAGATCCTACTGGCTCGGGTAGGAATAATCGTGATGCATTTCGGTGAGGCAAGTTTTAAAGCCAAAGTGAACTCCGTCGACAACTGAATACCCACACCGCCTTTAAGTATTAATCCGCGAGCTCCACTGCCATCGTAGGAATCGGGAACGAAAAGCAGAAAAATCCCGCCCATATCCATGTCCACCCTCGATTCCTCGCTATCGCTGTACTCCATCCCCGCTGTGTGGCTCACGACGTTCATACCTGTCGGACTCCGGCAAGTATTGAGAATGATCGGAATTTTTTTCGGCGTACAGTAGCACATGAGGAAATTCTGAGCGGGACCGTGCCGTGTAATCCTACCTACCTGGCTATCTGAAATAGTAATCCATTGCACTTCCTTCCGCCTCTCCTTGCGTCTTCCTCATCCTGCCGCATCCAACTGTGCGCGCTGTTACGGTCAACAGAAGGATAAGCCCCAATATCAAGCAATGCGCGCTGGGTCTGTGGGAACTCGGTCAGGACAGATCCGCAATATGCTCGACCCTCTCGTGTGTGGGCGCAGATATTAGACAGATTGCGCAGCAGCCACCGAGCCAGCTGGTGGCTAATTCTGCGTGCGCAAACGGTGTCTGGTGGCTCAGTAAAAGTTTGAATACCACATATCAAATGACTCTGAAAGGCAGAGTAATAAAGGTAACCATGCATTTCTGCCTCATCAGCCACTCTGAACACTCACCCAGCATAATTTCCGCTCAAATGAGGATTTCTTCGCCTTTCGTTAGCCAGCTGGAGGCGTGGAGTGACCATGTACTTTCCAATGTTCAGTTGCATCCAAAAACGAGTCAGTTGAACCAAAGACAATGCGTCATGAATTTAACCTTTGAGCCACCAGCTACTAGTAACCCGCATATACCCAGTTTCGCTCACATGTACCCTCTACTCGCATTTTCCAACGACTCTTGAGTCTTTCAGCTCGATTCTAGGTCTACAGAATCAATCTCACCTTGGCCTTATGAGGATGCTTTGCCAAAAACAAATCTCGCGCTCCGCAAGATTTACTCTATTCCACTCGAACTTTGCTCTATTCCAGCCTGTTTTACTCTGTAAAATGGCCGGAGATCGGGCGTTGATTTACTCTATTGCAGACCGTCCGGACCTCAACCCAATCGAGGAGTCCTTCAGCACATGTACGTTGCAGTGATTTCTACCTCCCATTTATAATCAATGCCATTTCTAGGGAAGACTTACCTCCATGCAAACGGCCAGTCCATCAGAACCGCGGCCGACCCGATTCTCACTCTCCTCGAGTCCACGAGTTGCATCACCCCCGACAAAGCTCGAGCTCGGTTTCATCGCGCGGGTTATATTGTGCGAGACGAGGCATAATTGTACCATTAGACAGGTTGTGCAGGAGCCACGGAGCCACGGGGTGGCTCTCAGACCGTGCGCAAAAATAGCAGGCGAGTAGCTCGAAAGAGCCACCAACGAGTCATCGACGTCATAATTTGGCGGTGGAGCCACTGGTTTGCGCACGGTCCGAGAGCCACCCCGTGGCTCCGTGGCTCCTGCGCAACCTGTCTAATGGCGTCACCTCTGTCTCTTTGCTGGAACCATCACCTTACAATTGCATTTTTTCACGAAGGCACACGATTGCATCTCGGTTTTCTGCGCTGACTCCTCGGGTGCATATAACACTCGTATCTGAATCCCCTCGGCTGTATGCCGTTAGGGCAGCGGAAAAATATGTGGTACATGGCAGGATACATAAAATTGGGCCGAAGCGCAATAAATTCGGCGGCTGCCAGCAGACTATACAGCGAAGGGTGCGGAGTAAGGTCATGTTATTGTGGTGTACCACATGGGACTTGAGGCAGGCAGGAAACCTAAGGAGCGGGGTTAAGGACGATACAGGCAAAAAAATTGTGCGCATACACCACTGGAGCGAGATTTTGTAGTCCCATAAGGGAAAATATTGATCGAGACTTTTCGTCAGTGCAGGCGTTGCTGTAGCGATAGTGATATGGACAATGGCCAAATTCGGGAAGTGTTCTCGAATCTCAGAAATCCCGCGGTCTATCTGCAGACACGTATCGAGATCCAGAATCGGGGATGGTAGGAGGTGGAAGCGGATAGCGCGGAGAAGGGGCCGACTCGAGCCATGAATCGTCGAAATCGTGTCGAAGGCTTGAGTATGATCAGGACCGAATATGGTGGCTGCAACCTCGGTGAGCCGTTCAAATGGTGAGAGGTCAACAGCTTCAAACTGGAGGCAGGCTACTAGTCAGTGCATGTGGATGCCAGGAAGCCAAAAGGCCATACCACGTCCGCGGCCACCAGTTTGATCGTCTTAAGCGCGGGGCCCAGAACGCTCCGTCGAATCAGGCCGGTGTCACGGCTGATCCTCAAAGCCTTTAGGCCAGAAAAGTCGAATGGGCACCGGGAATCATCTAGCCACCATTCAAGATTGCTAGGAAAACCGTACCCGAGGTCCAGAGAGTATAGTGCGATGCGGTGATGGACTACAAATCCTTCCGCGGATGTCGGTGTCTGCATGTCAGAAATCGAAGTTCCCAACAAGAGATGCTTGAGGTTGGCGGAGCAAAGTTCCCATATTCGCAGAAAGTTGTCGGTGTTTTTGAATCTGCAGAAAATCGAGAAAGACTCAATGGTCGGGAAACTGAGCAGTCCCCGTATTCCAAAGCACGCCTGAGGCGACAGATTGCTGCCACCGGCTATGTATAAGATTCGTAAGCGTGTGAAGGGGAGGCTGCAGATCCGCAGGAAAATTTCTGATCCCGCGATTTCTACGTTGACGCGCAGGGTCGATATGAATCCGGCGAGGTGCGGTGCCGCCTCGAGTATTTCCAACAATCGGGAGATGCGCATGCGAGTGACTTGGTTCGCGCTGCTAATGCCTAACACTATCTCGGAGAATATGTGCGATTGGGCAGGGTAGACCCAGGCACGGCTGACCAGGGAGCATGCGCGCAAATCGAGAGTGCAGTCATGGAGGAAGCCGACACAGTGCTCGATGAGTTCTGGGATGTCGAGTGGGCTTGTTCCGGATCCCGTGCCCTGAGCTCTCTTTAGCTCTCTTTGTCTCGATTGAAGCGGAGACTTACATACCGTCGACATGAGTGGTGGTGGGAAGTAGGTTATTGTTACTGTGCTCTCAGGCCATTCATGCGTGACGGGCCAAGACACGAACGGCTGATCGGACCGGTGTCAATCGGACCGATCTCCGCAACTACTGTACTATTTTACCCAAAAATTGGGCTCGATACTCATGCTAGTGATCGATACTGATAGTTTGAAATCTTTGTCATCATGAAATGATGTGCACGAGTTCGAGTCTCACCAGTCGCAAAACATTATTCCTCCCGTTTTTGGCACCCTGCTTGCTTCAAATGTCACATAAAACTGAACTGTTGCACTTAAAAACCCCATTTTCTGTTTGGAGATTTAATGCTGGTTCTCAGAGGATTAAAATGAACCAGTTCTGAGTTGAACAGCCCGTGAAATGTTTAAATGACATGTTTTCTCCTTCATTTTGGCTCTAAATTCTGCTGAGGATGGCATACATGGAGCCCAGAGAAAGGTTAGTCACATATTAACCATTGAGGATTCACAAATCTGTTGGTTTTAGCCACCTAGATTGTAGACGTCAGAGAACCAACGTGGAACAAGCAAATAACCATGAGTTAAGGACAGGAGAGCGTGTCAGATAAGTGCCTACTGATGAAGGGTAGCTGTAGGTACTTTACCTCAATCATTTTGCACCAATATTGGCTTCAAACTTGCTGAGTTTTGGAACTTTTCCCGATTTGGGTGGAATTAAGAGTCCGCTCAGTATCTGAAACTCCGCTCAATATCGAAGGTTTCCTACACGCCGCGCGCAGCGCGGAGAAAAATCTGGAAATATTTGGAGGAGATATTAACCATTCAAAGGCTAGCCAACCTTTTTTTCAGAGTTTTCAGAAGCATGTGTAGTATCTTTGGCGCTTTATTTCAGTATCGAGATCAGAGGTGGTGTTGTTTGGCGAAGAGCTCTGATGCGCGGAAGCTTCCGAAATACCCTGAAATATATCCCCGAGATCCCCGAAACATTGCGTAATATTTTAGTTTCTTTTTCTTTTATTTTAATAATTTCCCTCACTAGCACCAGTATCGAGCCAAAAATTGGACCTTCATTAAGGATAATTCTATTTGACAACCCCCCTTCTTTGGCAACCCCACTGTAAATCGAGGGGTTGCCAAATAGCCGGATGATTTGTCAGAACTCTTCTGATGGCGGACGATAGCGGTCGAGGCGGGATAGGGCGGGAAGTAGCCCAGTCCCTCCTAACAAGGAAGATACAGTGAAACAAATACTCGAAAAATTTACTCGCAAAGACATTCATCCCAGGCAGCTATTCAAATTTTCTCGGGGCTCTGCTGCATACAGCGCCGAAGATTTTCAGGTGTTTTGCGCTGCCACTTGCTTGAACAGGTGAAAAGTGTTCAAAAAGAGCCCAGGAAATGGAGAAAAAAACTGAGGGGGACAACGATTCAAGATCCAGCCAAATTTCGTCCCTGTACAAGGGATGGATACCCCTCATTGACTCTCCAAGCAGCGGAAGAGTGATTTAACTCTTTTTCTTCCTTATCTTATCTCCAACTTGGGGTTGCTAAATAGAAGATTTCTATTTGGCAACCCAGGGTTCACCGGCAAGAGGGGTTGCCAAATAGAATTATCCCTTCATTAATGCTCCATTAATATTGCTGCTACATTGCCATTATGTTACCAACCAAGTTATGAAAATTAGACAATCTCTTGTTCATTTTGTATTCTACAAAAAAACTCATCCCCCGCCGTTCCCACACTACATCACCTTCTAAGTTGCTGCCGATTACCTCCAACACCACCCTATGCGCCCCGTCGCCGCCGCTGCTGCGTCAACGCGACGCGTTTGTTTGCGCACGTGTGGCGCCGCCCTCTCGCTTACTACGACGGCACGTCACACAACGACCACGCCTTTCTAACCCGACTCAGCACGACCTGCACGCCCTTGCCCTCTCTCCTACCCTCTGCCCCCACCCGTTCCACGCTACGCCGTTGCCCATCCTACGCCACATCGCTGCCGCTCTTCCCGATGTCGCAGCCTTGGCTTGTAGTTTGTCTGGAAGCAGGCTCTCGTCGTACACTGCTGAGAAGGCGGGCGGAGGAACCAAGTGGGCGTATTTGAGGTGCCTCGTGCGTTGACGCGTGTAACCTTATCGCGCTGATTCCGTGTGCTTCCCCCAGTTCCAGTCCCCCACGCGTCCCCCGGGCGCGTCCCTTGCGCCGCGTCGCTTCAAGGTGCCGCGGCGCCCCTTCTCGCGCTCCCCGCAGACTGCTGTGTCTGCATATTCGGGCCGCACTTGTGTTGCATAGAGGGGAATCCTCGTCTCACTGCTTGTGCGCGGATCGCTCACCCGCGCTGCGAACCCACATCGCGAGCATCGTAGGTGCCCTTTTACTCCCATCGATCTTGACCGATGACCTTGTGGGTATTCCATCCTCTTCTCTGACGTCTTCCACAACGGAATACACCAGAGCGTATCCGCCGCCATCCACACCGCGTTCTCTCATACCGCCGCATTCTCAATTCATGGTGTCGTACCTGCGTCACGTCTCAGCCTCGACACGCTCAAACAATAGGTACGTATTCAATCCTCTTTCTTCTCAACTTCACTCGTCGACGGTGCCGGCCCTGATCTGAATGTGCCGTGCGCCCCGATGGTTGTATGTGCCGCCCCTGGTATATACCGCTCGTTGACGGCACTCCTCTTTCTATACATCCTCGTCAGCCATCGTGCGCACGCGCGCGCCTATCCCCGTCTTAACCAGAAGGCCGCAGCACACTACCCAATTTTCCCCTGCTCCGCTCCGCCAACCAATCGTCCGTCGTCTGTCCCTCGTTTCACGTCTTGCATCCTCGCTGACCGCATAACCTCACTACCAACACAAGAAAAGAAGAGAACAAACGTCTAGCGCACGACGATGTTTTTAACTGCGGAGGATGTGCGTTGTGGTCGGTGTCGTTCCTTCCTTTTCACCATTTCATACTCTCCCTCTTGACATATCGGGGACGCTACTTGCTGACGAGGCTCTCGCTTTTTTCTCTCCCCATATCCTATCCTTGTCGTCTTGCGGTCGGGGGGCCAATATACCTTGTTTCCTGCTGCAACTCCTTACATGACGTGCAGTCGGCCACCAGGTTGCCACCTGCCCCAAAGCACGTCTCGCGTGACTCCACCGCCGAGCCCAAGCATAAGGCGTGCTACAAGTGCGGCGTCGAGGGGCACATCAGCCGCGGCTGTCCCGAAAATGCGGGGGCGAGCAGCGGGGGCAGGGCGGCGTTTTCGAGTAACGCGAGAGCGGGAGGCGGGGCGGGGCGGAGTGTCATAGGTGTGGGAAGACGGGACATATTGCGAGGGCGTGCCGGGAGGCAGGGTATCGTGTGTTCGCATTTCTCTTAGCGCAACTGACGTCTGACTCGGAACAGCAGCTCGAAGAGGGCGTGTTATGCGTGTGGGAGTGAGAAGTGCGTGTCTTTCGTTCCTTGATCTTTCGATGTTTCTTTACTTTTTGAGCGGCATTTTTTATGTCCTGTCTTCACTCCGTGTCTCACGCGGGCGGATTCAAGAGTCTGCGCCAGCGCGGAGGCTCCTTTTGCGTGCGGTACGCGCTGTCGGCAGAGAGAGGGACGGTACCACCGCGGTGTAGTGCATTCGGTCGAATCATTTTAGCGCGACGGGCATGCGCTCCCTTTGCTTCGGCGTTCGGGTGTTGTGGCGCGCTATTCCTCTTGGTCTCACGCGCTTCATCCCTCCGCACCTGCGCTGCGCTCTTCAACCCTCCCGCTGCCCTGCTCTCGCCCGCGCGCCCCCGTGCTCTCCGCTTGAGGCGACCGAAAAAGGCACCTTTTTTTGGACACCCCTCCCGCACTTTTTACTCTCGTTCTCTCCAGCTGGAGGAGAGACTGGGCTCAGATGCACCGGCCCCAGTTTCTTTCATCGCCGCGCGGGTGGTCCACAGCTTTTCCCGCCTCCCGCGGGCTGCGCCATTTTTTATTTTTTACTGAGCCACCCGAGCACCGAACGCCATGCTGATGTTTTGTTATTTTTTATTTCGTCCCAGACTCACGCGCGACTGTGAGATTGAATCATATACTCAGATTGTCAATCCTAACGCTCTTCGCGACAGAGAAGCACCCATCTACCGGTCCTCCGTCTCCCTCATGTGCCACGAGGTTCGTTTGCGGTTGTAGTGCCTAGTGCCTCCCATCTTGCTAATTCCTGCACAGGTCAACGTTGCAACCACAAGCAAGCAGTAAGTCCCCTTCGAGTGTAATATACATATACTTGCTATTACCCTCAGATCTAAGGGTAACCTTTCCGCCGGGCGTCGTCTTGAGACTATACCTACGTGTCTCGTGCCTTGTTTGCTCAAGCAGCATTCGCGTAGGTGCTCTTTCTCTTTCTCCTCTGCTCCTCTGTCTCAAGTTTTTAGAAACTTGTCTCAACTCCCATTCTCGCGGGTGCCAAAGCGGCGCTATCCCGGATCGTAGCAGCACGGTGCCAGGTGGACGGCGTTGACTTCGTACTCGATGAAGGGGTGTGGCTGGGAAGGCTGGTGATATCATGACCTGTAGTAGACATGTCGTACTCAGTTGAATAATATGGTTTTCCAATCAATATGAGCGGAGGAAGAAAAAAGAAACCAAATTTACAGAGGGGCACATCTAAGCAGACGGCAGCAGGCCTGAGCATAAAGAGAGCAGAAACGAGCAGATGACAGCATAATGGGATCAAAATCTCATATGCTATAGGCTCATTCCTCTACTCACATCTGATCACTTATGTTGTTCTTTAAGTGAGTAGATTTGAACAATCTGGAGCAGCTCAGAGCGTAGGGGATTTTCACTGGGGCTCACTGCTCAATAGCGCATAGAATGGAAGAGACGATGCTAGAATCAGGAACCTATTTATGTGGTCTTTGAAATGGCGGCAGAGAGAGGCACAACACGATGGAGGTATGTAAGCGCTCGACGAGCGCCGAACACAGCTGATCGCGTTGATGGCCGCATCGTTGAGTTGGCTTTTTCGGCCCCTCATACTTACTGTATCATTTTGACCAAGTGTTCATGGGTGTTACACGTCACCTAAGGTGTTCACTTTCCTAGGTGTTTATTTCCCAGCAATCATGGAAATTTTACTGTATATAGTAGTCCGGTGATTGCCGGACCGAATTTTTTGGCGTCGAAAAATCTCGGTGTCACCGTCACCTGTGTCCCAATTGTTCAGTTCAAAGGCCGCGCCACGCATCACCTGAACACTTGGTCGAAATGATACAGTACTCCGAAATGAGTCGGACTGCCCCATGAGATGACTTCGTCCTATTTTTCGGACACAACTGACCCTGAGGCGACATAGTTCCGGTCCTTTGGTTCTCTATATTACACTGCGGTGGAGCTTGGAGCTTTCGTGCATACGCGTCAGGTTAATTAAATTTTTGTGGACATTTCGTTGGAAGAGAGAATACAACACGACGTGTTTTTAGTATTGACGGGGTTCCGTTCATTTCGAAAGAACAATCCTAAAAGACTCGTTCGACGCACAGCGGGGCGCCCTTCTTGCCGTTCAACATAATCGGCAGCAGGCCGGTGACGAAACCGATGCGAACAGGGCTGTCCTGTGGCAGAGCAAACGAGAATTTCCCCACCAACTCGCCCAGGGGTGCCCGGAGGGCCTTAGTATTTGATCATATTGAATCAAAAGGATACAATTTGTGGAGTTGTCGAGGTTGAGCTGTGGAAAGTTTTCATGGCTCGGTCAGAAAATATTGAGAGTGGCAAAGATGACTTCCTGTTGGAGTTTTTTATCTGGAATTTATTGCAAGATGGTCCTGGAAACCCATAGTACAGACTCTTTGACGGTCTCGGGTAAATTTGAGGTCCGTGGATTGTGGATACTAATTCTTACCGGAAAACTATTTCGTGAATAACTTGTTCGTTCAAGGTCAAAAATGACGGGTTGTTGTGGATGTTAGATAATGTATTAAAGTTGTTTGACCCATTAATTCTGAAGTCCATCTCTGGAAGCGTCAGACAACGTCAATGCAAACTGACGCAGGGTGGCTGTGCATTGCCGCAGAGCGGCGCACCTACTGACGCAGATTAGTGCACGCAATTGTGGAGCCTCTCAAGCACAGCTGGAGAACTTTCAAGCTCATTTCCACCCATGAGGAATGTATTGGAACAGTCTGGGAGCTGTAAATCTTGAAAATAAACCTTCAGGATAATTCAACGATCTCAACAATACACCTCCAACTGATGCAGTGGCGGCGCGAATTGTTTCAACATAATTTAGATGGATTACTTGTTTGTGGTTGTCAGGTCAAAGGACAATGCCCCCAAAAAATAGGTCGACAAGGGGGCGAGTATGACAGTGAGGTTCAATCATAGAAAGCTTAACATGAGGGATCGAGAGTGTGAGAGATGGGTGACCCGAGTGGTGCTAGATATTGGATAATTTTGTGGGAGTATGAGACGAAAAACATCAGTGGCATGGGCAGTGGTGCCCAAGAGATTAGGCAGAGCGGCCGTGAGTGACACAGCCCCGGCGCAGAGTGGCGCATTGGCGCAGAGAAAGTTGAAGTTGAAGAGTTGTGTCATGATTTGCTCACTTTTCACCTTTCTCAACAACCCGGTTTCACATCATTGACACCCAACCCAGGTTATTCCAGAATGCTCCACCGGGTTATTACTTTGGTCTCACATCCCTATTAACCCGCCAACCCGCCATACTATTAACCCCGTCACTCCTTGCTCCTTGTCTCACTCCCCTCTCCTACACCCCTCACCCCTGGACTTATACCCCTACTTGTCCGATCAACCCTACTTGCTCAATCCGAACCCCTACTTGTTGATCGCCCCTTGCAGCACCCCTCACCCCTTAGCGTCTGCAGTCACCCCTACTCCTCTATACCCCTTTATCTCATAGTATATAGACCCTAAGTAGCTACTTACATTCCTTACACTATTCTAGTCTACTCTCCAGTGCTTAATTGACTGTGTTCTGCCTATTCCTTGTATCACCCAGTTGCCTACGTTGCAGTCATCCCTGCAGCGAGGCCCTGTGCTGACAAGTTGAAGCTGCATTGACGCTGTGTCATGGCGCAAGACCAGCGTAGATTGATGCATATAATAAGTGCAACTGACGCTGCGAGGCGCAGAGTTCACATTGCAAGGCGCGGGATTGACGCCGAAAACTGGCGCACTGACATTTGTGATGGTGTGACATTGACGTTTCACTGACGTTGATTGACGTTGCACAAACTTTTGTTCGACTTTTTAAACACCCTTCCCACCGACTAAGTACATGCATCTCTTATGGTGCCAAAATATGTATTGACTACCCCCACAGATGCCCATGAAAAGAGGGGGGGTCAAGGCCAGCAGTTAAATACTGTTTAACCACTGACGCAGACTGACATTGCATGCGGCAAACGTCAGTGCAGCGTCAAAATCTCCTTGCCCCATCTATCTCCACATGATCCGTTGCTTGCACTGCCAACTTTTGGAGTATATACGAAACTCGTACTACAGATACATTGGCAAAACCTGTACATTCGAACAAACCCTGCACATTTCCATCAATGTGCCGTCTTTTGGATCAAAGGCGGCACATTGCCATTTTCGAATGTGCCGTGCTCGATTAACAGAATAATATATTCTGGAAGGAGACACGTGCCATCCCGGCAGTTCCCATTCTCTTTTTCTTACCACCATCTTCCCTGCCCCGAGGCGTCAAAATGACCCACGATGCCGAAGCAAGATTAAAACATTCACCTGCAGACCAAGAATTCCTTGACGGCGTGTCGGCACGTCAACTGATGGATTTTCGAGACCACGTACGTCCTGCTGTGCGCATACTAATAGTTGGTTTTTGTTCCCGAGTTCGAAATTTATCGTTCAATTTATTGATTCATTTATTCTGATGGCAGGACAACGATCCGTGGGATTTGGTTGGTGGTGGTGGTCGTGCCAAAGTCAGGTTTGCACCTCATTGAGTGCCGATGTACTAGCTCTACTTGTAAAGGCGCTCACACATGCGAAACGCTCGATCCCGCTCTTCGAACGACAGTCCATTCCTAGTTGGATCCAGCATCTCGTGATGCAATAATAGCTGCTCAGTAAGAGACGCGGCGCAGAGAAGGCAATTCCCCTGAGGAGCGGGTCGCAGTGTAGGGTTCTGCATGCATTTGTTATGCCCACTAATCTCCCTCACTAGGTTCATGAAAATCATATGCGACGCAAAGTGCCTTGCAGTTGATTCGATGTGGTCCGGGCTCCTACTGCACAGGAACGGGTGGCAGACAAAGATATCTCAGCTCAGCCCCCGAAAAGGAGAGCGCACTCGGTGAGTCTGATGGCCATTATTTTCAGGTGATTGTCGAATTTGTAGTGATGCAACTCTGAGCAACGTTGAGATTTTTTGTTCGAATATTTCACTTAAACCACCTCTATCTACGTAAAATGGTCGTTTGAATAGATGTTTTTTTCCAAGTCAGCTTGATGGGACTCATTTGCTGGTAGATTACCTATGTGCCGTGTTTGTTCGCATGCCCGGTACATTCCCAGTGGATGTGTCGGGTTTGAACCTATGTGCAGTGGACTCCGTTGAATGTACTCACCGCGGTGATCAAAAAATATTACCTCGGGAAAACGGCCCTAGAACTATTATGTACAATTTACGGGCCGAATATAACCTCAGATAAGATAACAGTGATAGACCGAATTTTATCCGTCAAATTTCCGCAGGTAATAGGCTGGATTTTACTATTAGATAAAGATGAGTAACAGCCAAGCTTTTTCCGTGAGAGTTTCTGACGGAAATAGCCAGGTTTTCCCCTCAGGTAAAAGTCAGGCGGTTACTTGTTCTTTGTTCTTCCTTTGTTCAGTAAAAGCCTGACTTTTACCGCGGCAAAGAGCCTGGCTATTTCCACCAGACATTCTCACGGAAAAAGCTTGGCTGTTACCCGTCTTTATCCGGTAGTAAAATCCAGCCTTTTACTCAGGGAACTTTGACAGATAGAATTCGGGCTGTTGCTGTTATCTTTTCTGAGGTTATATTCGGCCCGTAAATCGTACATAATAGTTCTAGGGCCATTTTCCTGGGGTAATATTTTTTGATCACTGCAGTGACTGCACGTGCAATGTATCTTTAGTACGAGTTTGACAATCCCGCAACTTTTGCACGTCGAATACACCCTTCGCAGCGTATCCCATGTGCTGCAATGTGGGGCATGGGGAAAGTGCCGATGTGCCTATGTAAGTGCCGCTGACTGCCGCAGCAAAAAGTCAGATTGCCGCTGCACTGCCGCTACAAACTTTGCCGCACACGCACTGCCGCTGTGTAAATGACCGTTGCCGCGCAAGCTGCGGCAACCCTTTGCACTGCCTATGATTGCTGTGGGCTGCATATTTGTTTGATTTCTACCCAGTGGTTTGAACTGCTTGCGTGCTTTCATGAAATTTGCAGCGTCGTGCAGTGTCTGTTCTCGGAAAGTTGAATCACAGGAGAAGGGCATGATTCAGCATCCTTCCAATCTCAGAGGGCAACGACTTAGATATATACTGCACAGAGTAACTGTTTCCAACGCCGTGACATTTTCCCTCTATCCCCAGAAGTGAGTATTCGGAGATATGTATACAATATCATAGGTAAAAAGTCGCAGTCATGACCGCAACCAACAACTATATGAATAGATGAATATTTCACTAGTTAAAATGTTCAAATGATTAATATACTGAAGCAGCGTGGAAGGGAAACAGAGAACTTAACCACCAAAATTCGTAACTGACCGCAAAAGACGCGTGCACCCCCGAAACAAGGCAATGGATCACCAGTTCTATTGCCTTGGTTGTGTCCAAAAGACTGTCAGGATTGTTGGTAGGTATTTTTCTTTCTTATTGGCTCGAAATTCTGGGGTCAGTGTGCCGCTGCCTGTCCGCCTCGATGACTATTCTTCCAATAACTGGCTGGGGAGATAAAATTTCGGGTTCATACAACTGTCAGGGTGTCCAATGCATACGTCGGAGCGATTTAATTCACTTACCTCAAAAATGCATTTTGGGATGGTTCATGCAGCAGCAACAAAATATTGCCGCTGTGTGGCTGTGTTGCCGCATCCAAGTGCCCAAGTGTTCGGTATGGTCTAGGGCATGATGAGGAATATCAGCATTCGACTAGGTAAGGAGTGGAGCAGAATCTATGTCCTTCCCCAGGCCTAGAGTCCAAGACAGGCAAGTTTGACTGAGTTGAACGACACTATGTGGCTGTGTTGCCGTGGGGTAGAGTGAGTGATATCCGAATGAAATTTGAGAAGCGAGTATTTGATTGCGGATTTGTCCCAATGCAGGCCCAGGAGTTTGAGACAGGTGGGTTTAAACTTATTTGAACTGTATGGGGTCGCTGTCGATATGGATCAACGCAAGATCAATGGTGACCCTAATTCAGATTAGCCCAGACAATGGCTGAACATAAAACCAGTCTTCAGAAGGCCGAATAGTGGTTGATTATTGGCAAATTTCGAATTTTTAATGCATACAGATGGTCAGAACAATGATTGGTTGGTAGATGTACGAGAGGAGCGGTGAGCATTGAAGGTATGCTTTAGTTGATACTGAATGCAAAGACGCGAGGAAGACACGAGGAGGATTGCAGCAGAAAGACATAGACAGCTGCGGCGTAAGCGTGAGTGGCGTTGTGTGGATTGCCGCGCACAAAGAAGACTGCCGCAGACACAAGCAGCATCAGGAAAAAGTCTGTGGGAAATAGCTCGTCGGCTAGATATGGTGACAAAAATAGCTGTCGGTAGCTGCAATAGATCCGGCTCGGCAGTCCGTAGCTCTACAGTGCTACAATAGCTATGCATACCAACTATGAAGATCACCATAGCTCATAGCCTTAACTACCGTGGGCTACATATATTTGGGTGAAAGCTACATTGCGCCCGTATCTGTGGGTTTTTTTCTGGGCTCAGATATCAATCAGCTGCCAGCAGTCTCCGAGTCACTGCAGTTAAACGTTAACATTGACACTTTAACTTGCCTTTGTCTCAATCTTCCGCGACTTATTCTTTCCGGTTTCGCGCAGCACGAGCAGTGTGGTTCGGCATATCGTATATCGGTGTTTTCAATTTCGGTAACACGAAATTCAAGAAAATGCTGGACTCTTGAAAGCGGCGCAAAGCCACACATCAGTAAAACTATACATTTGACTTTCTCGGCTTTCGTCTTTGAAACCTCTCTTTAGTATCTTCAGCCTGAGGAAAATGTCTTGCATCTTTCGAATCAGTTAGGGTCCGCTGACAATTCCAGTTTGAAGAAAATAATTGATTGTCAGTCAGAATGTCAGGCTGACTGTCAGAACCGACAGATAACAATTAACAATTACTTATCTGAGGAGTTAGGTATATACAGCCAGTGTATCGACGAAATCTTCAATCTTGCGGCCCTCAAAATGTTTTTCTTGACACTGCCCGGTGTCTGCGTGAAATTACGAGTTCTAAATTTATTTAGACTCGTTTTTATCTCCGTTTGTAGAGCCAAGTGAGGTGAAAATTGTGTAATGACGTATGTGCTTCGTGTTGGAGGCATTACTATATTAGTAAATTTTCGTGGGTTAGTTTTCCTTTTTGAGAGACTCTCGTATCGTTTCTGACGTTACCAGTGTGTAAGATTTTACACAAATCTAGGGTGCTTGATGAGCGCTTGTCGTTTTCTCGCTGTCACTATTACTGCGGATCTGGTGCTCTAAGGTCTCCTACAGAGCGTACCAGGTCCCTTTGCCGTTGTCTTTCCGGCATTGACGCTTTCCTCTCGCGTTCCTCCGCCATTTTCTTTCCGGAGTTGCGTTAAAGGTGTAAATCTCTCTCACATCTGGGACTTCGTTCTGAATAGTGTTACACAGCAGAGTTTTCAGCCAGATTTCGAGCTGATTTCGCGCTGGATGTCATGTCTGATTTCGCAGCTGCGTGACACGGAAAACGCCGAAATCCGCGAAATCGAAGAGCAATCAAAGTTAAATGTCGAAATCAATTTACGATCTCATGATCTTCTGTTCTGCGCTCATCGCCGCCCGCCCATCAGCTGCCACGATGAGCTCCTCTACCGACCGTACGCAGTCCCGCTGTGCAGCGCACTCCTGAAGAGATGATCATTCTCTGCTCCAGCTCAAAGTTTATGCAACTGTTTTGTGAGGGAGTGATTTGCTGCTTGCGAAATAAGAGGGCGGGATGGCGGCGGGATCGCTGGCACTGCCGCGGTGGGATGGCAGCGGACAACAACGGCGACGCCAAGCTCTGATGCAAAGCTACGCGAAATCTTACGTTCACGCAGTCACATCAAGTCACGCCAAACCAGCGTCGAAATCTGACTCGAAATCCAGCGCGAAATCAGCCTGAAAGTTCGACTGTGTAACCCCCTATTAAATATTCTTTCAACGAATGCTCAGTATATATTATGTACTATGGATAATATGCTTGGAATATTCCCGCTGCGTATCACGTGCAGGCGCTCGGTTTCCAAAATACTTCTGTGCCGTCTGCTGCCAACCTCGTGCGTGTAGTATTGAACGTGTATAACCAGCAACTTATCGTGCGATGCGGAGTGATTCAACCGCGGATTAATCCGTGCTTCTTCAACTTTTCCATTGTTCTTCGCTTAAATTTTGCTCTTCATCACATCTCGCGCCGGTTTCCGAGTCCCCATGACAGAATCAATCTTGCCTCGCCGCGATCTGCCGCGTTGCCATGATAGTATCTTTGCTTAGATGTTTGGTAAACACTTTCTCTTTGTTCTACTCTTTGGGACCGGCTAATTTTTAGCTGGAGTTTGGCTGGAGCTGTATCTGGCTTTGTCAGTGCTCTTATCTTCGCGCGCCGGTTTCCGCGTTCCCCGACAGGATCAATCTTGCTTTGCGGCGATCTGCCGTGTTCCCATGATAGGATCATTTTGTACAGATGTTCGTTAAACACTTTCACATTGTTCCACTCTTTGGGACCGCCTAATTTTTCTTAGCTGGAACTGGCAGGATCTCGCGTTGTCAGTACTCTGATCCCGAAAACCTGGCTCTCGTGACGGTAAGATCTTCTTATATACTTCAGATACTTCGTTTACTGACAATGCGCTTCCCTACCGCACCGACAATACTCTTACCTGCCGCATTCCCGGTTTCTTTGGTGCGTCTCGCCCACTTGGATTCGCAAACAAGCTTGTACCGCGCTAGAGAACATGCGATATGGAGCTTGCACAGACGAAGATATATTGAATTTCTTGAATCAAGAGTAGCCGGATTCAGACCGGGCAACCCACGACTGGGTGGAAAAAAATTCGTAATATATCCATTATCACAGCTAGAAACAGTCAGAAGGATGCATTGAATAAGATGGGCGCAGAACGTTTCGCTAAACACAGTAAGCAAGTCTTGCATAATTTTTATTCTATCGACCGGATGAGCGCTCGCGCAGTGGATATGTCGAAATGGAAAACGTGCTTGCAGTCTGAGATCAAGAAAATGTCAAAATCTCTTCAATCCATATTGTGGGACGCAGCTCCTTCGATTACAAACGAATTTATGCCAGGAAAGTTACCCATATGTATGGGTATGCCGATCATGCTGCGAGCGAACGATGCTACTGAATTATGCATTACAAAGGGCCAAAAGTCTGTAGTTTGTGGCTGGGACGAATCAGTCGGACCATTGGGCCAAAGAGTCTTAGATACCTTGTTTGTGCGATTAGTTAAACCACCTAGAACCATAAACATAGATGGGCTTCCTGAAAATGTGGTTGCATTGGTACGCACCTCAACCCACAGGACTGTGCTGCTGTTGGACGAGACTCCGCTGTCTATAATAAGAGACCAAATTGTGTGTCTCCTCAATTTCGGGATGACCGATTACACGTCTCAGGGCAAATCCATGGCTAAAAATCCAGTAGAATTAGCCAAATGTAACGACCATCGGTCTTACTATGTAGCGTTATCTAGAGGCTTCACAGCTGAAGGAACTATAATTATTCAAGGTTTTTCGTCCGAAAAGGTCACTTCTGGTATGAAAGGGCACTTATGACAAGAGTTAAGGGAGCTGGAAGTCCTCGATGACATAACCAGGCTGAGATTTGAAGGGAAACTTCCTGGATCTGTAGCCAGCTTATACAGAAGACGTCTAATTCGGTCTTTCTATGCGTGGAAAACTGACCACCGAGACCCTCCGCATTTCCATTCATCTATGAAGTGGAACTCTTCCATGGGACCCAGAGTACCAGACATGGTTGAGTACACTGAATAGAAACTGTCTATTAATATGCTCAACAAACGTAAGAACGCTGTGCTAAACGTGCAGCATCATAAAATCAATCAAGTGGACCACCCTGCCAAAAAGAGCAAGTTGGCACATATAATATCAAACACTGTTTGAACCAGTTCCTCGATCAATACAAATTAGTCCGGCTGGCCTTATTTGGGATTCTCAGAACTGGAGTTTTGCTTGCGATGCAACTTTCACCATTCTAGGGAAAATGTGTTTAGAAGACGGCCCGCGTTGGGAAGGGTATATGAGAGAATTCGGCGAGCTTCTAACTGACTTCGTGGCACACATGCGACAGGTATCCAGCGGAGCTATGAGGTTTGAACAAGCGAGAAATAAGATTCGTCGAAAACTTCACACAAAAGACCCAGGAGCGTTTCCTAACGGACCAAACTGTACCTCCATAGACAAGTTAGCACGGGCGTTGTTACCTGAGAAATGCTACGGTACCAGTCGCCAAATGTGCATGGAATGCTGATACGTAGACAGCCGCTCTTACCGAATCCTCGAAAGCTATCTGTCAGCTGCATTAAACAACAGAGTGGACTATCCAAACGGCTTACCATTGCAGACTTGGCTCTTAGACTACTTGTCCCACGGCAGATCGGCATACCCACATTGCCGCCTCAACGGTGTGCGAACAAAAATGGTCATGAGATAATGTCCTTACCCCCCATGCTAATAATTGATATAAACAGCAACCGATTATCGTTCAATAGGGAACTAGCCATTGGTTGCAATGGTTAACTTGGAAAATTTAAGCTACGAGGAATCATGTACGGAGGGAAAAATCACTTCACCTGCAGATTCATAGATAGGCAAGGCGAAATCTGGTTCCACGACGGGATAACGACCAGATCTACTTGTACCCCAGAAGTAAACATAGCTACAGTTACAAACCTTCTCAACCTTCATTCTTGCGGAACAAAAAAAGCAGTTGCCGTAGTATATGCTCGAGTGCCAGGATGAGCCGAGAACAGAGGACGAATAATGATATAACTTGTTTGGTTATACTGAAGTTGGAAAGTATACTTGTAACATTTTTCCCGCGCAGCGCCGAACTCGTATTGCCATGCGCAGCAATGGCCCTAAAGCCCACGTCTGAGTGGACCTCAGCCAATTCACAGTCAATTCGAGTTTTTTTACAACGTTTAGAATATATTGAACCGTGTGGAAAGCTTTTGTTTGAGAGGCAAAGCTCGGAATCAGGCAGCGCCACTCAGCCAAAAGTCAGTTTCCGAGACTCCTTCAGCCGATTTGTGGTCCATGTCCACTCAGAGTAGGTAGTTTTTAGCCGGCTGGAATTGTCAGTCAGATAAAATTCGGCCAGAAACTTAAATAATTGGTTGTCAGTCACTAACTGACAGTTATCTGTCAGTCATCTGACAATTAAATTGTCATGTCAGCGAACCCTACTTTCGATCCAATCAGATCTTTGAGCTGTCTTTGTCTTGAAGATGCATCTTGAATATTTCGCGAGAGTCTTGCATCCTCTGACCATTTTTAAAACAATAGCTCATTCTGTACCCGCATATTTACCGTTGCTCCAGATGCTCACATATGAGGATAAAAGCGAAAATCTCAAAACACATTATTGTCAAATTACATTATTAAATTATTGTCCGCCCAAATTCAAGTTTCGAGTCGGTCTCGAGGTACTTATGCCGGTAGTAATGATAGATATCCATTCCCAGACCGTTTTGCGGAAGGGTACTTCCGAGGACAGTAGCGCATTCGGCGCTGAGCGGATCGGAATGAAATCTACCAAGTCATTCAAACTCCGCTCCATCATGATGGCAGGCATGGTGACCGGTGTTGAGCGTGTGGCGCGATTTGTTCCCATCAAATTGCTGGTTGTTCTTTCCCTCCATGATCTCGCTCGCCTTTTCCCCCCCACCACTCGGACCCTATTCCTATTCCCAGTCCCTCGGGTTCTGGGCCTCCAACTCCTAGAATGAATTCAAGACTTTAAGTGCTGCCCTTCCGCCCTTCCTCCCTCCCCATCCTGTCGTTGCTTCTCTCGCTCCACCTCAAAGCCTCCTCCCCAACGATCTCAGGACTGTGTGTTCAGCCCTTCCACAATCCCTTGTCATCCTGCTACGCCTGCCTGCGCCTTCCTGCAACCCTATCTCAAGCACTTCAAACGCGCAATTCGTCGCCTTGGCAAGCGTCTCAAGGCTTCAAGTCTTCAAGCTTCAAGTCCTATCCTAATTACCTCAACATCCCTGTCCTTCAAGATCTCAAGATCCCCAACCTTTCTCGCGGCTCCATTTAGCGCTCAAGACCTCGTATATGTCTCAAATTCTGGTTTGGATCGGGGATTTGGTACGTTTAGTCACATCCTGCCTTGCTATCTCAGCGATCTTCCACAGGATTTCTGCGTTGTCACAACCATATTTTGCGCTTGGGGCTTCTCATGGGTATGTCAAATCACCATTGTTTTTTGTTCTCAGCGTCTCTAACTGTATACCAGGTTTTACTTGATTTGTTTTCTTTTTCTTGATTGTCCTCGGGCCTGGCCCGGCGCAAGCCAGCACGCTGTTACGATGATGTCCACTGATGGAGGCGGATTCGTGCTTCGGAGCTTTTAATATCTTTGTTGTACCTGTCGGTAGAACAAATTTTGTCGTCTCTTTTTATTTAAAATAAATCCTATTCGTATCTTTATTCTGAAGTATCGGAGCTATCTTGTGCTATAGAGCGCTATGGGACCTATAACGCTACGGAGCTACGAGTGATATTATAGTCAACAGTGTGACTACAGAACACTTTGTAGCAGTCTGTAGCTCCCTCCTGTGGCTACAGACCAGGGGGTTAGCTACTGGGCTATCCTGGCTATCCTGGCTACATTGCGCTATGTATTCAACTGGTTTTTTGCTGATGAGGAGTGCCGCTGCATGTTCGACATTTGCCGCAGCATGTTCATATTGCCGCTGTGTGACGATATATGACCGCGGCAGACAAGTGTAAGCACCGCAGAACTGAGCGCGACTGCCGCTGCAGAATATTTGCTTGTGTTTGGTTGCCGCTGCAGTTATGATTAGATTTGGTCTCAACGTCGAGCGCACGCTTCAATTGAACTGGTTCACACAGACAGCAACGTAGTAAGTCCTATACAAGGTAGTCACCTAGTCTACTGGGCCATAAAGTCCGTGGCAACGCGAGTTCAACATGTGCCGCAAAACTGACTGCCGCTGTCTGCTGGTGGGATTGCCGCTGCATGCGGCAGCGGCACTGCAATGTGCCCTGTGATTTGATGCATTTAACATGTGTATTTTATGGGTGGTTAGGTAGGTAGCATTACATCATGGAATCAACAAAACGGTTCGGCGGCGGGCGCAACACCGCATACTTATTCGACGAATTTTCCTTGCTGGTCCAGCGGATCAACTGGAAGACCATAGCGCTTTATGTTTACAGCGGCTGAGGTTGCGAGCGCAGAGCGGCGTGGTCCAGCAACGATGGCTCCTAGCAAGATTTAGCTATCATGAAGGAGACAAGAAGAAGGGCTCGGCGGACTCTGGCAAGTGGGTCCAGCACGTCACTCGGAAAGATCCGGCGGCTTTCTTCTCTTGCCTTATCCTTCTGCTTGCTTTCGGCTTTTCCTGCTTACTCCCCCATACTCTCAAGCGCATCTTCTGGGGTGGGACCAACCACTCAACTTGGATGCGACCGGATACTGAGCATAGTTCGTCCACTGAGTCTTGCAACTCCTCCTTTCATTGCACGGTTGGAGTGTGCATGGTCCCTTGGGCTCTTGCGGACGCAGGAAGTCTCCGAGTCTGATGCCGACGAGAACTAATGTTTTGGGCCCGAAATAATCTAACCTCCTACAAGGGGGATGTAGTGTGTGACATACAACTAGGTGTTTTGGCTTTCAAAGTGTTCAACAAACTTGTTTGATATGCTCGACGCTGGCAATTTACATGTAACCGATTTTCGATCAAAAAATATTAATGATTGAACTGTTCAAATGCAACGGTGGGATCTGTAACCAAAAGATGCAGTGGATATTCTCGTGATCAATATGAGATGCGGTAAGTTGTGTACGCACCTGAGGGAACGATTTGATCCCTACATCGCGATTCGACTCGGAATGCATCGAGTGCATACCCAGTTGAACTTGGAACTCTTTCTGCTTGAAAAAGGTCAGAGCCACACGCAGAATTGTGCTAAGCCACATACCCCACCGTCCGCGCCAGAATTTGCAGTGTTCGAGTCAGAGTGAGGAGTGGAACCAGAGCCGGAGGCGAATTCCATGACCCGGAGCGCGGAGTGGGTCGAGACTTCCAGCTGACCCTTTCCACGGATAGAGGTGCGGGCGTTCAGCGATGCGAGGATCGAGTTGACGTATACTATACAGTAAAGGATGGAATTGAGTACAAGAATAAACCCGATCCCGGGTGTACATACGTTTGCCCAAAAGCTGGAAGAACGGTAGCCAATAAAAGTGATTTGGGAATGCAACATCCTGGTACGGAAGGTGACGGATGTACTCGACCGGGACGCTGAACTTACCAGGATGAAGAGCATGGGATGCAAACACTGTAGGAAATACTCAGAGTGGGAATGCTGCATCCAATGGGTGAACTCACGCAGTAAGAATCCCGCGCGACATGGCGTGCATAACGAGTTCGGCGATCATATCTTGTGTGCTGAGATGAGGGTCATTCCAGTATCGGCTTTTGCTGCAGAGCCAGACAGTATGTGCTCACCTTCGTACCCCACCTGCCTTTCGTGAGCGCAGATAGTATATGAGTGAGGTGGTGATCGTGATGTCGCACACAAGCCCGGTGCTTTCAATTGTAGTGGTCATAGACTGCGACGGAGGTTTAGATATGGGGAGATAGTGAGCAAAGTGCTTACCCTGGTCGTATGTCCAAATAGTGATACTATGGTTGGAAACAGGAATAGATGGACTGTGAGGTCTGCATATATGGCGGTGAGGAACAAGCACGTTTGGGGAGAAAGAGGCAGGACATCAGTGGGGGGAAGGGGAGAAAAAAGGGACGTACAGATTCCTGCCACTGGAGAGCAGGATACTTGAATGAGCCGACAGCTGGTGGAAGTCGTATACACACCGCATGACACTAGAGCAAGCGAAAGCTGGAAATCAAGGATTAATACAAGGAATATTTATGTTGAAGACCACCGCACAATGACACCCACAACCACGAAGTTCCTACTCACTGCAAGTAATGAAACGTCAAGGGACGGGAGTCAAACAAAAATACCACACGCACCACTCCAGATTTGCCATCCGTAGAAGATAAGGGAGCTGGTGTTGATCGCACTCTAAATGTAATTTTCGTTGCATTAGAAACCCGACGATTGCAAGAATAAATTGGGGCACCAGGGTGGCCATTGCTAACTGAGAAAAAATAACGGTGATTAGGCCCTGGAACAAGTAGTACGCTGAAAGTGCGACTGACGGGCCAGCTCCTACGTTCATCAAAGAATTCCGGGAGGTGAGGAAGATGTCATATTCTGAACCAGACAGCTGGGCGCTACGAGCCGTACTTACCAAGGGAGGTACGCGTCGGCAAAGAGATTATTGAAGTTGAGGACGTAGACGGTGTATAATCCGTGGGAAGTGACGATGCTGGACAGGGTGTCGAGAGTCCTACAGGGGGCCAATCAGAGATGGATAGATATCTGCTACCACGAGTCGCCGGTAGTGGAAGGCCGTGAACGTACCACAGAGCTGCCACCTGCGGCGTGGAGAGGTTAAATTCTAGCAATGGCTAAACGGATGGCAATTACCGTCAGCTTGAGGAAAATGCTGTCCTTGGGGTAGTTCCGGAAGTAGAGGTAGACCTGGACAATACTGATGCCATATGCCCTGTGAATCAGAATGGTCAGCAGCCAGGTGGGGGTTACAATGAAGAGCGCTGACTCACGCGGTAGACACGCCGTACCCAATGAACGCCGCGGCGCTGAGCTCCTTGACGGACTGGATTGCATCGCGAATGACTGACCCCAGGCCATCGGGTGCGGACATTCTTGTGGTAGGACGTTGGGGGGATGACTGTGTCGAGGCGTCGCCATTGGATGTGGGAGTTGAGTATTTATACGAAAGGCGCCGCCCGGGGTTTGTTAGACAGGTGGAGAATGAAGAAGACATCACCATCTCAACGTGAGATAATGATGGAACCTCGAAGTCGACACACCGGATACAGCTATTTGTTGAAGAGCTGTTTGAGGAATTCATGGGCCCCTGGCCCCGGGGTAAGTCGGTAAAACAGCGAGGGTATAGAATAGGCGCAAAGGCAATTAGCATGGAAGCTTGGCTCATCTTATTCGTGACTTCAAACTTTTGGGCATGAGACAAGTCACAGACGCTTCCGGTACGACAGCTCGGTGATACAGTATGTGGGAGTACTGTACTATTAAAATCAATTCGTCAGTCACACGTCACGGGGGTGCTTGAAGTAACGGATTTTGCAACCGTGTCACGCATCACGGAGGCTCTTGATGAATATATCTTATCTCGTATATTGAGCAGATCTCGTATATTAAGCAGATGCCTCGAATCACATTGTTCATGTTTGCCGCGATCCGAAGATACCCCATTCGTTGCTCATTTCCTTTGCCCACGTTCATTTTAAACCTTACTCAAACTGGTGATTTATTTTCAGACGGTCCCTAAATCACGGCCGCCTAAGGTTCCACTTGCCCATTGTGGCCGCGTGCCCATCATCCGCGTTGAAAGGCGAGCATCCAGATAGCTTCTCCGAGTGCACGCCAACGGTTGGTGCCACTTTGGTGGAGCCCAAATTTGTTGTTCGAAGATGGGTGGATGTCTGGACCCCATTTGCGATTTGGTTATCTTCTGGACTTGATTAGTGACCCTGGAATCAAAAATAAACTTCATGGGCGCTTCTTTTTATTTTCGACCTCCCCAATCAGCCGTCTATTGCCCGCTCAAAAGAGTCTCATTTTTCCCCCGCCCATCATCCCTGCCCTTGCACTCTCTTCAGTACTGCCTTTCGCCCAGTATCAAAATTTCCCCGTCGTCGCACTGAGTTGAAGTCCTCTCTCCCTGAGCTATTGACTCATCATTCTGCTCCATCGGCATTTTTTCCTGCCTTTAAGACGGTACTTCGCGGCCAGTTTTTGCACAAATCAAGCGCGTCGCCAAGCATTAAGGCTCGAGATTCTGCTTCGTGACTCTTCAAGGCGCAAATTAAGCCCGTGCCTGCTACTTTAACGCAAGAGGGCCTGGAATACCTCCCAAGGCAGACTGGATGTGCAAGACTTCTCATACCGCGGACCGAATGACACCTGTTGACATTTAAATACCTTCAAGCCGCCCGAGCTCTCTGGCTGAAGCCTCCCACTGTTCAACGTGTACATCCAAGTTGGCAAGCTACAAGCGTACACCCTCTTGAATTAGGTCGGATACTACGACCACGCACTGTTACTTTGCGTTCTTTCCATCCTGCTGCCCCTACTTCCAGGCGATACAAAGAACGATAGACGTAACTTGAGTGAGTCTCCGAAACTTCTCCGTTCGGGGATCCACGCAAGCATTACTCATTACTTCGTGCAGAGGTTTGCATTCCCCTCCGGATTCACATGTGGTTCGCACCGTTAGCCCTTTGCCTTCATTTGCACCATTGATCTTTCGGTCCAGAGATTATGTTGGACGTGTTTAGTGCGAGATCTTTTTCCGCAGCTTCCATGAGTTCCAACCTCCAACGTATATCGGCCTTGCTGCTGTACATAGTCAATGTATGCTTCATGATTATGACGTGACAGCCGTAGATCCACTGACTTGCCAAACACTAAATGGCCAGTCTTGCCTCTCGGATTTCCTTGATCTGACTTCCCCGTTTCCCGCATCTTCGTCAACACTCAGTTTGCTCGATCGCAAAGAATCCAAGCAGTCACTCAAGATCCTCAGAAATCTCTCAACGACAAGGTGGTTTTATGGACATACGCCGGAGCGAAGCGAAGCCACATCTTGTAAGTACTTTTCGTCACGGTCGGTTCAAATTTCACTGCTCTGAAAAATTTTCCTTACTCTCCTTGCAATTTTCTTGCCATTAGAGGCTTGTATTAGCAACTGATGAAAATTAAAAGTCTGCAGAAAACTAGGTGAAACCAAGGGGCCGCGAAGAAAAAACTTCGGAGGACAATGCTACATTTTTTCGGAATCTTCTGATTTCGGGCACCCACCCCCAATATTTTATTTCTCGCTGCATGATTTTTGAGCCACTAGGACCTACCCTACCACCAAATTTGGTCAGCTACTGTGCCGATTTGGTATGGGAAATTTGTCATTGGAAAAATATCATTCACTGCGTTCAAGGCCCTCCTAGACTTACCCTCTGGCAAGGTCCCTATACAGAGCTGGCCAGACCACATCTGTCTAGTGACCTACACAATCTCTGTGTAGCTCCATATAGTTCTGTGTAGCTGTGTGTGGCTGTGCGTAGGTCTGCCAAGGTATGTATATGTCAAGGTAGGTCTGCCTAGCTTCCTAGACAGATGTCACCTTCCCGGAATACAGCCATCTGCCACACTTGTAATGTTTGGTTGAATAAATACAGGCTTAACTCCAGCGTAGTTGAGTATAGTTGAGTTTAGGTAGCTACACTGATCTGGAGAGACCTACACTGGCCTACACAGGGTCAGCTTAGGTGACCTATACACAACTGGTCAGGCAGTATGCACACCTTGCCACAATTGTGATCAGGTCAGTCTAGTAGACCTATGCAGAGTCTGTTTAGCCTCCTAGGCATTCCTTCACAGTCTACAGACCTATACACACCTTTACAGACTGAGGCTAGGGGGGCCTTGAACGCAGTGATTGCCCGCCCTGTACATGGCATTGAGGTTTACTCATTGTTTATCGCAATGACACCGAGGTTGGCCTTGAAACTACTGAAGATATATTTTTACTGAAGGGACCTACACAGCCTGCCGAAACAGCTCTCACACGGCTTGGACAAAATCTTTCAGCACTTAGAAAAAAATTCAAAATGTACCAATTCTGGACCCCCACCCACCCCACCGGGGGGTGGCATCGTCCTAGCTAAATTTATTCTTTGCGCCCCCTTGGGCAAAACTGTTGAAAAATAGAGGCTCCACAACAGAAAAATGTGACCGGAACCAGCCAAATTTCTCGAACTTGTTGAGAAACGTTATGGCTCCACAATCAAAACAGCTGGCGACTTGATACTGAAAAATCCATTTTTCATTGGTTGCTAATAAGCTCTATTCAAGGAGCCCTTACAACATATATCCTCCGACCATATCAGTCCAAATCATTTGTCCCCCGATCCATCAAATTTCGGCATCGTTGCTCTTCTACTCTGGCATTGAGCTTTGGCTGGAGAAGTTATTGATTTTGGGTTACTACACATCGATACCCACGAATTTCATCGAAATCCGCGTTGCACAAGGGATTTAGGAACCTTGGGCTGTATTTTGTCAGGACGGCACCGAGTTGCCAGGTTATCTTTTTACATTTGTTCCTGTACTTGGTATCATCCTCTTTCAATGCCTTCGACACTCTCCAATGTCCCACCGAGAGATAACTTTTGGGACCAGCTTGCCAGTTGGCATTCCGAGAGAAATCAATACACGAATTATTTACGTCGCCAGCCTCCTGAAAAACCTACCGCCACTCGATCCAGCCGAATCCACATACAATTTTTCTTTGGATGCAGATGATGTTAAGGAAGTAGGAACCATGTATGCCTTCAACTGTGCCTTGGAAATTGTGTTTTAAACCCACAAACCTCGTGGAGGCACCTTGGTCTTCGCGGAGCGTGGAAAGCGGGCTCTTGGACTTGAAAATTTCATTAAAAAAATTGTCAAAGACATGGCACTTTCAGAGACACGGTCCGCACCAAGGCCGTCGGATTGAACGCATGATCACTGTGGCGAGAGACTCTGGAGCCAAACTTCCACCACCAAAACGGTAAGTCTCGGCGTGGATACTTTCTTTCATGAAGACAGAGAAGGTTGACATTGTTGTAGGATTGTTGCAGACTCGGATATGGAGGAGAAGCAAGAGGAAGAACAGCTGAGGCCGTTGAAACGTCAAAAGAAATTGGTTATCGTTGATTTGACCAGCAATAATGATGATGCTGTCCCTATCCAACCTCTCCCTGCCCCATCTGCGGCTCTTGCCCCCACTCAAACGACCACAGGCACCCAGCCTGCAGCTACCATTCCACTCTGCCAGATCACATTGTTCCAGTTCGGCAAAAAAAACTTAATCCCGAAGAGGCAGCCGCACAGAAGAAAAAACATGTGGAAGAAAAGAGGGTCAAGATGCGGGCTGCGGAGGAGCGTGAAAAGAAAGCCAAGCTACTTGCAGCTGAGCAGAGGGCCGAGTCCAATTGACAACGCCAATAGAAATTTCGTGATCCCAAGAAGCAGCTTCACAACACGACAAAGTGGGTTAAGAAATCCCTCCTCAGTGTTGGAGGCTCCACAAAAAGCAGTGATCTTAATGTTGCTGAGCTCTCTCGGCTGGGTATGGATTGGAAGAAGAAACGCACCAGAGAGAAGAAAGGCGTAATCCAGAAAAGACCCAAGCGTGTCAATTGGTTCCACCCGTTCCTACGGAATCCGATCGATGATCTCGCTCTGCGGGTCGGTGGGTCGCCATCCATTATTGTGAATATTCTTCAAAAGCGAAATCCTTCGATGTATGACAGGCTGCATAAGGGGACTGTGTCGAAGTGGATGTCGAAAGAGGGAAAGTGTTGCTCCTCAAAAAC
The DNA here is from genome assembly GCA_029378395.1 of Mycena leptocephala. Lineage (NCBI taxonomy): Eukaryota > Fungi > Basidiomycota > Agaricomycetes > Agaricales > Mycenaceae > Mycena > Mycena leptocephala. The sequence continues at coordinate 249,086 of JARJLF010000068.1, read as the reverse complement.
CAAATAGCACATTGAGCTTCGTCACAAGCTCATGGGGACTGGGTGTGTCGGTGTGCTGCCACCATATCGGACTCTTGTGGAAGCAATCAAGACGAAATTGAATGGCCTTCGGGCGTCGGGGATTTGTGTTGGGTGTCTCATGGCAAGATCAATCATCATCGCAATGATTCAGGAACAGGAACCCCAGCTTCTCGACACATTCAAATGCAGCGAGACGTTCACGACGTTCACCGGCGGCTCCCCTCAGAGTGTTATGAACTGTTCTGTGTGCCACGGAACGCACGCTGCATCGCATATTCTAGATAATGCTCGCGACCTTTGTGAGAAGGAAGTCTTCCAGATCGTCCATTTAATCAACTACTATGATATTCCCCTGTCGCTCATCATCAATATGGACCAAACCGGCGTCCTTCTCATGATTCCAAACAACAAAACTTACAATGAAATTGGTGTTCGGCAGGTCGATATCTACGGATGCGAGGAAAAGAGGGCCTAGACTCTCTGTGTCGGAACCACACCAACCGGAACACACCGGATAGTGCAAAATCTTGACATAGGTCAAGATATTAGCTGAGAGTAGACAAATCAGTGGACAAATGAAACCTTGTAGATACAGTCAATCCACGGTCCTTGCACGAGATTTTATTTCTGAGCCAAGAGTCCATATTTTCGCTGGTTTCTTTCACATACCTCTCTCCCTATGATATGAGCTTGCTTGCCACATTTTTTTCGAGATTTGAGGTTGCTTCGGAATCGGGGAATATGCGGTGCAATGGCCAGAACTGCATTGCCGACAACCGGGTCTCGAGGATTGGACTGATTTTGACCGGGAAAATTAACCGGAATGGGCTTTAGCATGGTAGGAAAATGGTACAAAAAGGTTGAGCCCAACAACTGCTCGGGTTGTGCGGAATTACGAACGAAAAGCTGCGCGTCCACGCGATGTTGATGCCCGCACACACGATGAGCATAAGTGTGGTCCTACACCAGCTCGGTTTCGCAACGAGGGTGCCGAGACGAGCGAGGCCAAGGGTGGGGAAGTCGATGGGACAGGATGCAGGGATGTAGAGATGTTGTCTGGGAATGATTCATCAGAAAGTTCTGACTCAGAGCCAGAGTTAGAGTCGGAGGAGGAGATGTGAAGGGGCAGCAGATAAGGCAACACATGGACAGGTAGATGAATCGAGGCCTAAAATGACGAAAACCATCGAAGTTTCTGTGTACCGAAGTCGTACGTGGCTCGTTTGCGCAGAAATGCAAGGACCGATCAAGACCGAAAATCCGACCTGCGCCGATTTGGCTAAAAAGAGCAATACTCGATCAATTCTTCCAAACTTTTTTGTAGGTTCATAGTCCACGCGTCTCTCTACACCATCTAGGTACTTTACTTCATCCTAAAAGCTCAATTTTACGGCGAGAAAGGCGAATTTCTAAAAGCTCATGCAAGGTCCGTGGATTGACTGTAGTTGATCCTTTGATTTGGTGCGAAACTGCCACGGAAAAAGCCCCAATCGGCTGCACTTTCAAAACCTAAAGGTTTCTTTGTTGTCAGCCTATTATGAAAGAACTGCCGCAAGTTCCTCTTTCAGCAGGCATATTGACCTAGGTCAATACTTTTTCTTTCTGAAATTTCCAAAAGTCTTTGTTTCAAGTGGCGTATTGATCTAGGTTAATACCCCGTTTGAAACAAACACTATTGTAAATTTCAGAAAGAAAAGGTATTGACCTATGTTAATACACCTGCTGACAGAGAAACTTGCAGTAGTCCTTTCATAATTTGCTGACAAAGAACCAACACCAAATCAAAAGATCAACCATCTACAGGTTTTGATTTGTCCACTGATTTTTCCACACTCAGCTGACATCTTGACCTAAGTCAAGATTTTGCTTTATCCGGTGTGGAACCCTCCTTCCATTTCAACAAATTTGGTCTTGGGCTTCAAAGAGGTCTCTTCCCTCTGATAAAGCCTCCGGAATGGGCGAGGTCAAACATCGACGGCTTCCATTTCGCATTCGCGCAAAGCAAGAAGAAGACCAGCCATTTCAGCACTTTCAAAACGATGGAAGAGTGGATGAAATTCGTCCTCTTGCCGTACATTTGTGCACAGATTGAGATTCTCTCTCTCGAGGAGGATCAAAAGGCAGTTCTGTTCCTTGATGTTTATCCTGTCCACATCGGCCTTGATTTCTGCACTCTCGTTCACAAGGACTATCCCAGCAGATAACTCACCTTTGGGAACTGGGGCGGTGGGTGCTATGGGAGGGCTGGCGAAAGTCGGTGAGGTTACGGATGCACGCAAGTCGATGAAGAAGAGCTGGGCAGCATACTGGCGACAGCACAGATCTCGGGAGCTGGGCTGTATTCAAAAATCTGATCGTCTGGCAATAGCACGGTGAGCCTTGAAATTATGATCAAATTTCGAAAAGAGTTGTTTCCTAGGACTTCGAGCTGCACAAGCGACACCGTACATCCCGGGCTCCTTTGACCTACCACCACGCAATCCTGCAGAGAAAATTTCAAGCGGCTATGAAGCTTGGGAAATTCTATTATATTTCTTTGGCCTTGGCCCTGCTCTATTTTATGGTCTTCTGCCAGACAAATACTGAATGCATTATTAGTGTGGTTCAAATTAATTCCCATTTTCGTCTCATTTTTAGTCTCATTTTCATTTTCATTTTCATTTTCCAAAGAGGAAGAGCACAAAAATGAGCATTTTTATGAAATGAGCCCGCAAGGTCATTTCGTCCTCCTACTTGTCCTCCTTTTCGTGCCGAGAATTGGAACTCCGCACCGGACTTTGATATCATCATTCCCCTCTGTCCTTTCCTTCCACACTCGTTCTCCTCACACCTTGTCTATCCTATCAGCTAATACCTCATACTCAGTTAAATACCTTTGTACAGCCCATGGCCAGGAGTGACCTCTTCAAAGAAATTGTGTAAAAAGGCACCCAGAAAGTTCAGTCCACTCGCGGTAACCGCTTTCCCTCGCGAAAGCGGCTAGCCTGGCCCTCGCTAAACGCCAAGTTCTGGACAGCTCAGAATCTTCGCGACTCTGCCATCCGAGTCATTGATGTAAACACAATCAAGTCGGTGGTTATGATGGCGCCGGATGAACGTTACAAGACACGTTTCCATGACGGTACAAAAGTAGACCGATGGTATCAATGAAGTATACGGAGGACTCACTGCTTTTGTAAGGCTCTTGTGTGAGTTATCTTCGGTACACAACCTCGCGACCACCAGTTTATTGACGCGTATCTCATCACACGCAGACAGCCATGGTAGTACCAGTGTTTTGTGGCGCCCTTATTGGACTGGGTTAATATCGAGAGTCTCGGAGGAGGAGCCCACACAGACATGGCGTAGAATTTCGAAAACCTTAGCTATCAGACAGATTTGCTGATCAAGATCAAATAGAGAGAAATATATGACACTTTAGAACATATTGAACGAGGGATATCGAGGGGGAGGGAAGGACATTATGCAGTGGATGTTTTCAATCGATGCGGGCTCGATCAAATTTGATGCTTCACACTCTCGCTCTTTCTGCTCGATCCGGCTCGACGCCTTTCTCACTGGGATTGAGCACCCCTAATGATACTCTGTTCGCCAATTCTCAGTAACTATATTGGCAGACTTTGTCAATTATGCCTCTTCTTCCGCAAACCTTTGCAGACTTCATAGCCCCAGAACCACTTGAATCTAGACTAGACAATCCTTGAAGCAACATAATTAGATTTTGTCCCCTAAATAAGTACAGCAGGCACACCACTGTCGTTTAGCAGATCATTCGTAGATTATACCAGTACTGATGGAACATATAGACCAGCGGATTCAACAGGTGTGGAAGGAATATGAAGAGGACTTGAGTGAGCTTTTGAGTCATGCACCACCGACGTAAAGCAACCGGTTTTGCTGTTCCAGAAACACGTGTCGCGATACAGGGACACGGAGTCGTGGAGGAGTGAGATGCAGCGGATGCATATGGTGTATTTGAAAATTTGACTGCAGAGTCAGTGCATGAAAACGTATGTGGATTGTCCGGGAGATTAAAAAAAATCAAACAACCAATCTGTCCACCAACTCTTCGCCTCCACATCCAGCAGAGGTGTCGGGACAAAACAATCAGTCAGGTCACGTAGCACCTCTGAGATACTCGGCCGCAGCAGCGGTTCGAACGTCCAACATCGGTCCAGAACAGACCACGCTCGTCGAGGCACTTCCCTCTTGTCGTAGTCCATCCGCTTGGGCCGCAGGTCGGCAAGTATTCTCGCCGTGACGATCGGTCTACTGGGTCGCGCTTTGGGCGGTTCAGCGGTGAGAATCTATGGACTTGTCTAGATCGGTGTATATACACGGGTAATAAACGCACCTCGAGAACTAGAAGAGCGAAAGAGTATACATCGGAGCATGGGGTTGTACCCGGGGTGGATGATGCGTGCGAGTTCATCCCCGGTTCATCAACGACGCAAAATAACTCCGGCGCCATATACGGTGCTGTTCCAACATTCGACGTTGTGAAGCCTCGGCAGCTGACTACCTTGGAGATGCCAAAGTCGCATATACACGGAACACCATGTTTGTCAACCAACACGTTTTGCTAAGTCAAATATCAAAGAACGTGATAAGGCCAGATGAATCTTACTTGCCACTTTCAAGTCTCCGTGGACAACGCCATTCTCGTGGAGAAACTGTAGCCCCGAGGCCACACCAAGAACCTACTGAAATGAAGAACTCATCATTTGTGGAGGAGGATATGACTCACAAGTTTCTCCCTATTGACCCCAGGATGCTTGGTAAGATACTTTCCCACATGCCCGAATTTATAAAATGGCGATATCAGAACTGGCAACGGAGCGAGATCTTCGCAGATGCCAATAAATGAGAGGATATTCCTGTGTTTGAGCCGACTCCAGATGTCGACTTCGCGTTTCAGACGCTAGCCAGAATCACATGAGATTTCACAGCTGGAACAAACAAAACGAACCCGCAACATCTCCTCATGTTGGCCAGAGCCATCATCCGACATGCGAATCATTTTTATGGCACCTGTTGCAAATTCAACGACAACTATATACCACTGAATAGATAACGCACGCGAATTCTGCTTCCATCAGAACGAGTCAACTTTCCGCGGTAAATGTTGGAGTTGCCTCCGCCAGCAAAAGGGTACTTGTCGTCCTGTTTTACGCGGCCGCCGAGATCTCGGCTATGGAAGCCCACAAGAGAAGTTTCCTGAAAATGGTTAGACTCGATGCACACCGATTATCATGCACCCCACGTCGAACGTAGTTTCCTCTCCACTAGATATTTTCTCATCCTGCAACACAATATTCAGCAAGAACCGCAGGAATGTCGTAATGCAAGCACATCATCGTCTCGAGAGGTGATTTCAGGCTAGACCTGGAGTTGTAATGATCAATAAGCCATGCTTGATGATCACCCACCGCGCCTGGTTCACAATTCCATCCTTCACGCTTTCATCGTTCCATCTAGGATCTGTAAGTATTATTTCTGTATTCACAGGCTCACGCACATCTTGATCAGAGTCGCGAGTACGTCCCCATTGCTGGCCGTGAGGACGGCCGCTGATCCCACAGCGAACTTAGGAAGCTCCAGATGCGCTTCGTGACTACCTGGGGATCCATATGAGTCCGGATAGGCCTACCACCCCCAAGAATATGCTGAAGACGGCGAGCTCAGTCCCTAAATGATGATACGGTTGAAGTCCAGATATAATCTGAGGCAAAAACGAGTCAGGAATATAGATGCCCACTGACATATCACCTACCTCTAGTGCGACCATAGCAAAGGCATAAACGTCCCTTGCTGTCGTCTGAACGGATGATGTTCCAGCCTCATTCGAGAAGTATTCGGGAGCGACAAATCGAATCGGGGAGGAAAATACGGATGTGGAATTGGCGGAGGGATCAAGAATGTTGAACATGCCATAGCCACAGATTACCGGTAACCCGCTTTCTGTAACTAAGACTTTTTTCTGCAAATAAAATCACTCTGGGATCCGCTGGCCCGGAGAAGAACGGACACACCGTGCATAGATTACCATGAATGATTCCGTGAAGGTGAAGGTATTCCAGTCCTGCAGCGACGCCAGTCGTCTGTCTGAGGTTCAACACATAGCCACGCATGGAATGAGGAAGCTACCCCACCATTTGCAGCCTTTCCATTGGTTCCTTTGGGCTCACTTTGAGATATTTCAATATAGGTCCCGACGAGCAAAGTGGCGTTATTAGAGCAGGAGAAAGCCCGAGGTCCAAGGAAACTCCCAGGAACCGCAATATATTCGGATGGTCTATCCAGCTCCAGGATCGGGCTGCTTCATATAAGATCTGGATTACGGCAATCTCATTAGAGACAATCCAGCACTTGGGAATGACTCCAACACACCCTGCTCTTTTGTTCGAGTTCTTGGGGCTCAAAATGCATGCGGCGGTAAATCCTGATCGCAACCTGATGTACGAAAACTGGAGTCAGCTGAATACTGGAATTGCGGTGAGGGTATTTAGACCTTGGACCCGCCCAATATTCCGCCATAAATGTCAGCAGAGCCTCCGGAATCGGCAGGATATCTATCCAACTTCGTGACACGACCAGTTAAATCCTTAAAAGATTTTGTAATGAAGAAAGAAAAGCAATGGCAATAAGATCGTGTCCTACCAGCTCTTGCAAAATTTGTCGGGGTGTCGGCAAGTTGGAGCAAGGAAGATGCCGATCTAACGATGACTGCGCAGATGATGGCGGGCTCGGAAGTGGGGGCGGGACGCCTGATGAGGACGGGGGCGGTGAGACACCGTACGCGAAAGGCGACGGCGACGGCGGGCGTGAGGACGAGCGCTGGTGCATCCCCAAAGGTCGCTGGAACAAGGGTATCGGCAAGTTGGAGCAAGGGAGGTTCCGATCTAACGATGACTGCGCAGATGACGGCGGGGTCGGGAGTGGAGGCGAGTCGTCTGATGCGGACGGGAGCGGTGAAACACCGTACGCGAAAGGCGACGGCGACTGCGGGTGTGAAGACGAGTGCTGGTGCATCCCCGAGGGTCGCGGGACCATGCCGTTTGTGCACTGTTCGTCGAGTTCCTCGTCGTCGTCCCGCGGGCCGACGTGGTCGAGCCCAAAGTCCGCACCGGCGAGAGACATGAATGCATCGCCGCGGCGAGGCCCATCCAAAACGTCGGGCACGCCTGCCCGGAGCCGCCGCTCATTCGCCTTGCGACGAAGTGACTCGCTCTCGGCATGGAAGGCCAGTAGTTGCTGGGATGCAAGGTTTTGAGAACTTCGGATGTACGCGATAGAGGATTCCAGGATTGCGTTCTTTGAAAGGCAGTGCACTCCAGCGAGATTGGGCAACAAGGAAGCGAGTTCCTGCACGAACCCGTTAAGCCAGAGTTTCAGGGCAAATAGCGACACGACGCACAAGGAACAGATTGTCCCGACGCGGTCTTTCGCTGGCCTTGTGAGATGCATGACGGGCAGCGTCGCTTAAATGTTGTTTTTCATCGACATTATCGAGACCGCTCTTCCGGCTAAGACGCTGTGAGAAGTCGTTTTCGTCCATTGGCTATGGGCGACAGGGAGAGGCAATGGGAGGGGAGAAAAGACGAATGCTGTGTGGCAGGGTCAATCAAACATTGATCCTGTCAGTCAGGAGGCTGGGCACGGGCTGGGCATCCTTTCCCATGTAACCCTACCAGGCTACTTACCTACCTACCCGACGTGCCGCCAAAACGTGGCATCCTAAATCGGGTACTGTTACTCACACCGATATTCAATCCTGCCCAAACCTTTGTGAGTCAGGGTGGTGAGTTATGCTGAAGGAATCTTAACCCGGGTAATGCCGAAACAGCATTTCCCCTTCCGGAACTGACCGAAACTCACGAGTTTGTGAAATATTTTCCGGCGTCAAATTCCGCATTTCAAGGATACGTGATTGGCTGCAGGTTATTCACGCCAAATTTGTTGTCCTCAAGTCCTTCAACTTGGTTCGGCGTCTCGCGTGTTCCAACTTGCAATGACTCGGAGGCAATCACTCCGCCTCCACCTCGTCCCCGCCGCCCCCGGGATGCAGTGTGCCGCCCGAGATCACGTCCCCCGTGCACCGGCATCCCCGCGGCCGCCAGCTTCTCCCGCATCCCGAGTGAGCATGGAGCCCCACCGTTGATGCCGCTATTTGTCTCTGTGTACCAACTCTCCGCGATCAATCCTGTCACTCTCTTCTACACTCCCTCTTTCACGTCCACCCGACCCGTTCCCCCCTTGCTCTCATTGCTAGGCCGGCCCGGCGTGCCAATCTGGATGGATGGTGCCGCTGACCCTTCTTCGCTATTCCCGCACTCTTTCTTCTGGCGGCTACACATCTCGGCGCGCATCCCGTTGCATGAAGCAAGGGCCGCTATGTAGCGCCGCGCTACGTACGGTTCAACTTACGTACCCGTTTATGTAAGTAACACACACTTTTTATTCGTTTAACTCCTACTTTTACCTCACTCACTGTGAACCCTCCCCTGTCGCCTTCACTATCTTTTACCTTTACGGACTATACCTATCGCACGGGCAGATCACCGCACCACTCCTTATCTCTCAGTTCTATCTTATCTACATAGCCACATGATCGTAGTATAAATACCTTGTTTGTACGTAGTTAGAGACTCGGTCAATCTTCTCTTTACGCCAGTTAAAAATATGTGGCGAGGAGCTAAGCTCCTCGCCACATATTTTTAACTGCTCGAACTTGTCTCTGCTTCGTTGGTACCCTCTAGTTTGATCAACTGGAATCCCCCACCTTGCAGTCGACCATCTACACCGTCTATCTAACTACAATGTCCAATACTGAAGAGTCTGGACACCATACCCGGGCCGCGACTCGTGCGGGTCTCTTTGAGGCTCCTCCTCCTGTCTTCGGTCCTGCTGAGGCGCCGTCGGAGTCCACCTCTGGATCCGAGCACGGCGACCATGGCAACACCAGCCCCAGAGCCACGCTGTACAGCACCGTGGTGACTGGGGGACCTGTTCCTTTGGAACATGGTACTCCTCCCAGCGTCTCTGACGCTGGGCTCTCATTTAGTGAGCTCGCTCCTCTTGGAGGCGATGCAGACTTCGGGACTTCAGGTCCGAATGTCGAACGAGGCGATGGGGGCTGGACCCCCGTTTCTCGCAAGACCGCGCGGTCGCACCGCGAACGATCTGCATCAGGCGGAAGTAATCACACTGCGAATAGAATTCCGTTGCCAACTTCCCCTACTCTGATACTCAGTTCCCCGTCTACTGTTGAGCGCGCTACTGCTGAGATGAGCCGCGAGCAACTGCTTGTGATTGCGCAGCGCTACCAGAGCATGGCTGATAACGCCAGGCCCGCGGCCACCATTCGTCTCAGTGAGCAGGATAGCCTACCGGCTGTGCCTACTGTGGCGAATTTGACTGATGTTTCTCCGAATCATGGAGAGAATATCAAAATGACGGATGATTCCATCATTGTTCCCGGCAATAACTCTAGTGTTGAGTTCATTGCTCGTGCCAGCAAACCTGCTGCAGCAGTTGCTGGCCCCTCCAAGGACAGAGGCAAGGGACCAGATCCTAGAAACTGGGGAAACCTCAGCTTCGGAAGTTTCGGCGAAGATGAAATTCAGGCGCAGCGTGATGCGTTTGCAACTTTCTCCGAAATCAACCGCGTGATCAAGCAGGAGGGTGTTTCAACACCCCCTGGATTCTTTGATGAGCCGCCGATCCCTGATCGTGTGCACATTGTGAGAGACACGACAGAAGCGGTGGGGAGTGATCATGGATCGCGTCCTGCTGTTGTTACGCCGGTGGGAAATCCAACACCTGCAAAGTCTGGCCAGACTAAGGATGAAATTATTGCTGAGCTGGAATCCCGACTCAGTTATTTTGAACAACAGTATACAGCGACTTCTGTGCATCCTGAACCGGTAGCGAATCAAAACAAAGCTGCGGTCAATGACCATATTGCCAATTTAGTACGACCGGATCGCCGCACGAAGAAACCGGGTGTCAATCCTGATGTTCGGTTTAGTACTCCTGGCCGAATTGCCGTTGGAAGTACACTTGACAAGGCAATTAGGGCTTCTGCTCAAGTGGCGTCTGCGCCGCCCCCCGATCCATCCGACGGACCCTCGGACTCTGATTCAGATGTTCCGAGCGACGGAGAGATGAGCGATACAGGCAGGCGCACGTCGGCTGCATCTCGGCATCGCAGGATGTCCTCGAATAGAAGCAGTGGGGCTCGGCCGCGCATGCTGTTGAAGCCTATTGCACCGACCAAGTATGGTGGTGAAATGGATGCAGCCGCGTTCCAACGCTTCGTTCGCGAAGGCTCGGCCTACGTAAAAATGGGACAAGTACCACCTGAAGATCAAGTCTTCATAGTTTCTTATTATTTGAAGGATAAAGCAGCCGATTTTTATAATCAAGTAGTTGTCCCAGATGAAGAATCTTATACATTGGAGAGGTTCTTTGTGGGATTGTTCGATTTTATATTTCCCCCTGATTTCCGCAACACCCAGCGAAAGAAACTGAATCGCTGTTATCAGAATGACAAAACAGTGATTGCCCACATCGCAGAGTTCGTTCAAATCTACAGCACGATTGGTCTGAAAAATGACCAGGAAAAGGTTGTGAAAATTTGGAGCAGCTTCCGTGATGATATTCAGCAGGAGATGTATCGTAAAAACCTTGATCCTGAGACTTCATCTTGGGAGAACGTCGTGAAAGGCGCTGAACATGCTGAAATTCTGCTCAAGCTTGGCAGAAAGGGAAAGAATCAACCCCTGGCAAAGAATGAGTCAACCCGGGGTTCAGCCTCGCAGCAATCTGGCTCTAACTCCAACCACTCGCGTCCTTCTACAAGTTTCCGTGGTCGCGGTCGCGGCCGCGGAGGGCGTGGTGGTTCCGCGCCGCGCGGAGAAGTCTTTAGGACTTCTGCTGTCAATGTGCCGAATAAATCGAAGGTGTCTTTCGAGAAGAAAATGACGCCTGAACGTCGCAATGAGTTATTAGCCAAGGGTGTTTGCTTTACCTGCCAAGAACTTGGACATTTAGCTCGCAATTGTCCCAAAACCACCACAGTGACGTCGAAAAAGAAGGGGAAACCTCCGGGTCTTCCTTCAAATCGAATTTCCATTGGCGTTGCTTCCACATCGCGCGCCGATCAGTCGCTGTACGAGAGCACTGAAGTGCTCGAGACAATGCACGTTGGTGCGATTGGACTTACCAGTACGGAAGTCAAGGCGGGCACCCTATGGACGAAATTGACTCCCTTAATTCTATCAAACCGGATTTTGCAGCGGCTCACCTTCCAATCGGTGACTTATTTGCAAATCATTTGATTCTGGCTCTCCAGTTCGCACAACCATACCCTGGGGATCCCAGTGGCGGCGACGATACTCGCTTTGCAGCCTACCGTGTCAGCGATCAACAGCACATGATTTTTGACCATCTCACGGATGAAGTTGTGCTGATTGACTCTGAACTATTGGAAGCTCGGGACTTTCCCGTTGGCCTTTGGTATGCAAACAAGCGGCAAGAATTGCTCGACATGGACATGAACATTGTTCCTGATCAAGAACGCTATTTTTGCGGCATAGGAGACGTTCTTGTTGAAGGCACGGCGATGGCAATAGCTCGAATCCTTGAATGTACTCTGGACGAGTCTCCTGTGCGAGTTGTGGAAGACACACCCGGGGTACTCACTGTGCATAACCGGGTTCTGGATTGCACAGCCAATCTCCCGAAATCTCAAGTACGGGACACGAGCTTTGATCTTGCAAGCTGGTATTACTCCAGCATTGCCACCGCAAAGCCTGAACCTCCCTCAAACCCGCGTTCAGACTATGTTCCTCCCAAAACTTCTGTTGGGGATTTGTTCGCAAAGAATCTTATGCTAGCTTTGCATGCCGCACGGCCATACCCCGATGAGGATCCTCTATCCGAAGAACAGGTTTTCTGCACCAAGCGCTTTGGCGTCTGTAAATTGAACGAAGTTCAACATATTATCTTCGATCATGACACCGACGAAGATGTTTTAATCGACTCTATTCTATTGGAAAATGTTGAGTTCCACACTGGCCTCTGGTATGCTCGGAAGCGGCACGAGTTAATGGGTTTGGATCCGGACACAGTGCCTCGAGAAGAGCGCTACCTCTACGAACTTGGCGACGCTTTAGTCATAGGCGCCACCATCGAATTGTCCGAACTCTTCCCATGGTCGAATTTCAACCAGTTCAATGTCAGCGAAGACTCGAATGGCATGCTGTTGATTTATGACACTGGGCTGGATTTCCAAGTTTCACTTGCTAAATCTCGGTTACGGGACCCGGATTTCGATCTGGGTGATTGGTATCGTATTGCAAGCCGCGCCAGAAATACTGATGCGGAAGAATACGATATTCTAACGGACGCTGAGGCTGACCCCGAATTACTTTCATCTGAGATTGATTCTGAGTGGTCTATTTGTGAATCGGATTCCATGCCGCCTCGAGGGAGACCAATGACTCTGAGGATGAGTGCTGTTCCGCGGTCACTGTGGACAATGAGGCATGGGAAAACCGTCTCAAACTCTGGGAGCGTGCTCTTGCTGAACAAGAACGGAGGGCGCGCGACTTTTTACCTCGAGCACATCGCATTGGAGATATCATCGGAGAGAGTGTCGTCTCTTTCCTTGAATTCATGCAGCCTTTCCCTGGAGACGAACGAGTCTCTTGGGCAGACGAAAGGCGAGACGATCGGCGATTCAAAGTCACCCGTGTCTCGAGTGATTACTATGAAATCAACGATGCTTTTACCGGAGAGACTACAATTCTACCTCTCGCATTCTTGAGAGTGCCGCATTTTCAGCTCGCCCGGTGGTACGCCAGTCATCTGGCTCAAAAGTTGGATGTGCAGGACTATGTTCATCACCGGCTTCATGATGTTGAAATTGCCGACCTACTGAGTAGCGGAATTGAACAATATTTCGAGGAAATCCGTCGGGATCTCCCCTCTATTGACCACATATCGGTGGAACGAATGCCTCGTGCATTCGAAGACGATTTCTCTGGTATTTACCTCCTCCATATTCCGTTTGGAGAGGAAACTTTGCATGAAGAAGTATCAGAGGAAACTTTGATGAGCCCCAAATTGGATCTTGTTGATTGGGTATACCAGCGCAAGCTCCGGTTCACGCTTCGAGAAAATAACTTGGTGAACAGCTTTACGCACTCTGAGGAATCCAATTATCTGGGTGATCCTTTTGAAGTACCTTCGATGTTCTGTCTCTATTGCGGCGGGATTCAAGTCCCCCCTGGCAGCATGAAAGGTATCTCTCGGACGGCTTCGATGCCCCGTACCCCGGAACGCGTGGTAGCCAAGCCCTTGATTATTGTGGTTCTAGTGAACGGCAGCCCAGTCCGCGCGCTAATTGACTCCGGCTCTCTTGGCGATCTGATCTCAACCACAGTCGCCGATCAATTGGGATTGAAGAGAAGCGAGTTGAATGATCCGATCACCCTTCAATTGGCGGTGCAAGGATCTCGTTCAAAAATCAACCACTCTGTCACCGTCAACTGCCGTTATCAAGACATCAACGCAGACCGCACTTTCTTCGTTGCCAATCTCAGTGGATATGACATGATTCTCGGGACAGCTTGGCTGTATCAGCACAAGGTGAGCATCGGTCTTAATCCAGCTCGAGTTTTAGTCGGGAGTGCTGACGCTCTACCTTTGCAAGGGGTTGCCACCGCGCGAGTTCTTGCGGGGGCGACTACCCTGAAATCGGATTTGCTACAAGCAGCGCGAGACGAGATGCTAGATTATGCGAAACCAATTTGTCGTGTTGCTTCTGATACTCCTTTACCACCATTGCGCGCTATCAACCACACAATTCCATTCATTGATGAGTCAAAGATTTTGCCTTGGAGAGCTTCGCGTTGTCCCGAAGCCCTGAGACCTCAATGGGACGAGAAACGGAGGGCGTATCTCAACTCCGGCCGTTGGAAAGTTTCCAACTCGGGGAACACTGCCCCGATGCTCTTAATTCCTAAGCCGAAGTCGAGCCCACCTCGTCTTCGCGTTGTTGTGGATTTACGAGCGCGAAACGCAAATACCCGTAAAATGACTTCGCCTTGCCAGATATGGAAGGGATTTTACGTCGCGTCGCACGTTGCAAGTACCGGTCCCTCATCGATGGACAAGACGCATATGAACAAATCCGTGTTGTCCCGAACATGTTGAACGCACAGCCATGGGTACTCCCGATGGGAACATGGTTAGCTTGGTATTACAACAAGGAGACTGCAACGCTCCTGCGACTTACCAGTCGCTGATGAATTATCTTTTCTCAGAATATCTCGGTGTGTTCATGGATGTCTACCTCGACGACATTGTCATTTATTCGGAGACTCTGAAAGAGCACATTGAGCATGTGAAGAAAATTGTTGACATTCTTCAGGCCCAGAAATTCTACTTGAATGCGAAGAAGTTGCAGCTTCTCACGCCAGAACTCAAGGTTTAGGCCGCGTTGTAGACGACCAAGGGATCCGTATGGACCCCGATAAGGTTGAGTCTGTTCTGACCTGGAAAGTTCCAACAAATCGTGACTTGTTGCGTGGATTTCTCGGGTCAGTTGGCTATCTTGCCGATGACCTTGCTAGAGTCAGGATTCCAATGGGAATTCTTCATGGATTGACGAGTGACTCGGTGCCGTTTCGTTGGGGTTACACCCAACAGAGAGCCTTTGAAGATATAAAGAGGACGGTTCAAATTGGTCGTGACCATCAGCGAACTCCCCTCAGATATGGACCTAGCAAGCCTCCCATCTTCCTTGTACCGATGGTTGTAGTTCCGGTATTGCAGGCGTAGTTTGCCAAGGAGAGGACTGGAAAACAGCCAAAGTTGCTGCTTTCTTCTCGGCCAAATTAAATGCTGCGCAACAGAATTACCCAGTCCACGAGATTGAGATGCTTGCGGGCGTCGAAGCGATGCTTAGACACCGGGATATTCTTCAAGGATGTCGGTTCACTTGGGTGACCGACCACAAAGGCTTGATTCACTTGGTTAATCAGAAGAACCTGTCTGGCAGGCAGGCTCGCTGGGTTGAAAGATCTCTGGCTTTGATTTCGACATTAAATATGTCCCAGGGACAGAGAATGTACTTGCGGACGCGTTGTCACGTATATATTCGAACGAGACGCCAGGGACTGTCCGCGCTCGATCCGAGTACACTTACCACGATGTGGTGGACAATGATGTGTTCGAAATCAATTCCATCTCGATGCCTGTATTCGCAGGGCGCGAAGCGCTAGCATTGACTACAGACCGAGTAACCCGGTCCATGACTCGCCAGGCAAACGAGGCGAGTAATCCTCCTGTTCATAAGGACAGGACAACAGTCAAGAAGACGCGATTTGGGTCCACTAGCCGTGGAGACCCAAAGGAGGGCGAGGGTACACCAAAACCTAACGCTAAAATTCTAAAAACACCTTCTGAACCACCGGAAACGTCGCCCAACACAGCAGACGCGAACTCCGAGATCCCCGATGGCACAGTAACAAGTGCAGAGACCGTTGAAGAATTGGAACAGATGGATGAATCCTGCTCCAAGTCGTTAATAGCGGCTGGAAAGGGCTCGATATTGCGAAGTTTGTGAAAGGCCAATACGCGCAGGATACCTTCTTCAAGATCATCCTCGAGGACCCCAAGTCTCACCGTAATTTTGACGTTGAAGATGGTTTAATATTCATGAAGAAGCGGATCACCGTGTTATGTGTATTCCTCAAATTGCATACCGAGGTCGGAACTTGACTGAGATCGTTATCTCAGAAGCTCATTCCGTGTTGGCTCATCTTGGGCCCAAGAAGACATTGGATTATCTGCGAGACCATGTATGGTGGAAAGAAATGGTCGCTGATACATACAGCTTTTGTCAGTCTTGCATTACCTGCAAGCATAGCAAGCCCAGTAATCAAAAGCCGTACGGCCTGCTACATTCATTGAACCCACCCCTTCAACCGTGGGATTCCATCGGCGTTGATTTCGTTGGTCCACTTCCCGAGTCGAAGAACCGCGATGCCGTGTTCAACTCTATCGTCGTCGTGATCGATCTGCTTACTGGGATGGTCCACCTTATTCCAGGGCGGATCAATTACACGGCTCGCCAGATGGCTGAGCTAATATTCGAGGAGATTTACAAGTTGCACGGACTACCCAAGTCTATTGTAAGCGACCGGGATGTTCTGTTCACCAGTACATTCTGGCGTCGCCTCCACGAATTAATCGGCATTAAATTGAACATGTCAAGCGCATATCACCCCGAAACCGATGGTGGAACCGAACGGGCAAACCGAACCGTAACTCAGATGTTGCGGCAATGCATTGAGCCCAAGCAGCGCAATTGGGTAGCCAAGTTACCTATGATCGAGTTTGCGATGAACTCTGCGCGCTCCGAGAGCACAGGATATTCCCCATTCTTCCTGAATACCGGAAGAATGCCAAGATCTCTGATTTGGAACGTTGATCGCGACAAGGAATTCCCCGGTATAGCCGCGTTTGCCTTACAACGCCGGCTTGCAATCATGACTGCGCATGACAGCATGATTGCTGCTCGTGTCAAACAAACCAGGACTGCTAATAGGAAACGGCAGCCTGCCCCATTCGAACAGGGAGACTCTGTCTATCTGTCTACCAAGAATGTGAAGTTCGAGAAGGGACTCGCTCGCAAGCTCATCCCAAAATTCATCGGGCCTTACCAGATTATTCGCAATTTTGGCAACTCATCATTCCAGATTGAGCTGCCGCCGGACATGCGGCAACGCGGCGTGCATGATGTGTTCCATGCATCTTTACTCCGCATCCATGTTCCGAATGATGATCACAGATTCCCCGGAAGACTAGAGTGCCAATTAGGCATCTCTAATGAATACCAGACAAACGAATGGGCAGTGGATCGAATACTCAACCACTATGGACGACGGTCCGAGGCCATCTTCCAGATCCTATGGAAATCTGGGGACAAAACCTGGATGCCTTACGATCAAACTCGTCGGCTGACTGCGTTGCCTGAATATTTGGAAATTCAGGGCGTTAGTGATATCAAAGATCTAGGATACGGAACGGGAGCCCGCCGAAACACGAGGAAGTTCTGTTGTCAGCCGGGATCTCAATTTGGGGATTCAATAAAGTCGTTGGCTTCGCCGAATGGTCTTCAACCTTTATCCTCCATCTCTTTCATCATCCTTTTGAAAATACCTCACTCTCGACGATGCTTACTGGCGAGTATAACCTGAACCAAATTCACCGTGATTTCCAGGCCTACAACGGTGTTCATCCCGGCTTGAAGCGGCTCAATGTCGCCTCCTTCGTTGTTCTTCCCCCAATCGGGGCCCCCGTTGGTACGCTTGCGGGCGTTATCGCCGCGAAGCAAATCCAGCTCTTTGCTGTGCACAACATGCGTCTTAACGACCCGGACCTCGACGTCGACTTTAATCCTGCCGGCTACCGTGCTTTGGCGGACTTCATGAATAAATACGACCGGCCCATCTCGGGTTTCTTCTGGTCCTACTGGAGCGAAATCGAGCATCGTGTCAAGGACCCCATCACCGACGCCGGCCGTCCCTTGGTGGTGTTCGCTAATGTTACCGAGTTTATGGTGCGCGACGCCGATATTCGCCCACGCCCGATGCTCCGGGATGGGTTCGTCGAGGTTTCCAAGCTGTGGTATGACCACATCATCGAGGGCGAGCAGCGTCGCGTCGTGGCGAAGCAACGTAACATCCGCGAGTCGCAGAAGACCCGCGAGAATCCCGCTGGTCTGCGCATCGAGACGGCTGCTAGCCGTGCCCGTGTTGCCCAGAAGCGCGCCCGCGACGAGGAGGTCTTCCAGGAGGCATCTAAGCGGCGCCACCAGGAGGCGGAAGAAGGAGAGGTCAGGGAGACTCCCGCGCCTCAGCCGGCGCCGGTTGTGGTACCCGTTGGGTCCCATGTTGTTCAAGCTCCTCTGCTCAACTCCACTTCTACTTCGAATTCTACCCCCACCGTCATCGCTACAGCCTCTGGCTGATCGCCGTCGTCGACTATATTTGGTTCTTCCAATGCCGTCGCATCAGGGTCGGGTTATCGTAGCCCTTCCGCTGCTCCATCCAGCTTCTATGTTGGATCTACATCTGGCTCGGTCGCCGCGATGTCACCCCCCGGAAACCTTACTCCTTACATCAATTCTTACCACGAGGACACCTTGGAGTCGGAGCACAACCTTCTTGACGCGAATGGTTTGTCTGCCTTGGAATTCCAGAACATTACCGACTTCCAGAACTTTGTTGAGGCGCAACCGGATGTAAATGGTGATCAGCCGATGTCTGAGCCTCACCATACTTAGGTTGCCGCGTATCGTCAACCTGGAGGGCGTATGTAGCGCCGCGCTACGTACGGTTCAACTTACGTACCCGTTTATGTAAGTAACACACTCTTTTTATTCGTTTAACTCCTACTTTTACCTCACTCACTGTGAACCCTCCCCTGTCGCCTTCACTATCTTTTACCTTTACGGACTATACCTATCGCACGGGCAGATCACCGCACCACTCCTTATCTCTCAGTTCTATCTTATCTACATAGCCACATGATCGTAGTATAAATACCTTGTTTGTACGTAGTTAGAGACTCGGTCAATCTTCTCTTTACGCCAGTTAAAAATATGTGGCGAGGAGCTAAGCTCCTCGCCACACGCTACAAGGCATAATGCGCGGTTACCTAGTGAAGCTGTCACGCTACACTCACGCTTCGTTGCCAACCGTACACACTTATGCATCCATGCATTCACATCTTCCCAATTCTTCATTCCCATGCGCAGACCACCCGCAGCGCACCCAAGGCCTACATCGCCGCTGCACCCTGATCGCCTCGCCAGCCCAACCACTCAGTGGCTACAAACCAGTCTACCATCCCATCGCACCAACCCGGGCTTTCTTTCGCATCTTTCTACCATGCAACGGCGTCCTAGCGCGCATCACTCTGCCAAGCTTGTGTGCAATGTACAGATTCTGGTAAAGATAATCAAGTGCGTGCCTTTCAATCTGATATTCTAATGTAGTGCCAAATCTATTCTACGCAGCCCCATTCCCATTGTATCCTCCATATTTCTCGATGTCCTTCGCACCGACTCGACCCTCCCCATTTCTTTTTCGGCAAGAGCAACGCCAAACTGGAGATGTTCCGGCTAAAGACATAGGTCCGTCCGTCTTTTGATAGTGTCAAGTCCGCCCCACTCGCGGTTTTTCCTACACTTGACCCCCATTTCATCATCTGGCCCTTGTAGTTTGCCTGCGCGTCGTACGATGCCGGCGATCGTTATTTTCAATGCTCCGCTCCCAGCACACGCTCCGGATTCCCCAAACGACCTTTGGGCGTCTCAATCGTTCTTGGCTCTCCGCGGCGCCTGGACGCGCCGCCTTTCTCCTGTTCTTCATACGACTGACTCAATTACCTTCTCGATACCCTTCCTACTTCTATTTTTGGTCTGTGGTGCGTATATTCTCTCGGTTGCTAACACACGACACCCAAACTCCCCTGGTACCGTCCCACCCATGCGCGCTCGTCTCTGCATGGCAGCGCATAACCTCCTTTGTCTTCCCTCGGAGAGATAACGATGTTCGCTCGAGGTGCACGTTTGTTCTCGTGTTATTGCGTGGACGCGTGAATGTCTACCGCTAAGATTGTATGTTTTATAAGCACCTCGTCTACTCGTGAGTCCAATCTTTCACTCAGGACCTGAGCTTTATGCCGCTTGTACTAGGTTCGACCTTCTTCGCTGCGAGGTACGTTATGTATCCCATGGAGTACAGCACTTGACGTTTTGGTCTTTATTAAGACAGAATGAGTTCTTCCTCAATTTCTAAACTGACTTGCACCGCGGAATTATTGAACTCGCATGAGGTGCGCGACCCGCCGCCGTCATCACTCACATTTCTTCCGCAAGCTTCAACAGCCCTTCTGAATGTTCGGGTCCCGCTGCGCTACCAGTTGAAAAATTCCCGGTTAAAGAGCACAGTAACTACCCTATATTACCGTCGCTGGTTCTTCACGAGTCTAAAGTGCGTTCTCGAATTGTACGTCCTTTATTGCATCTGCATTGAATTATTTTCAATTTCCAGTCCCGTTTCCTTCAGACAATCTGATACAGACGTTCGATATTAGGACGTAGGTTACATTCAGATCAGTTCGAATGGCCACACTAGAGCAGTCCTACGGTGAATAATATATGTACCCCAATCTGTCCTACTTGGAGTCAGCCTTCCACCCGGTAATATTCGCGGTTCGCTTTCACATTCAAACTCACTTGTATGGGTTGAGGAAAATTGTTCAAAGCCGTCCACTTTCGTCTTCTGCTGCTCAACGCCACTCGCATCCATCCCTTTCTGTAAGACTGCTTCACGCGCGAGTGTAAGGCTCTGACGAATTGTACCCATACAACCACAGGTTTTTGATCCTGTCTATTTCCGCACCCCACTACTGCCAACTTTTTCTGTTGAGCAGTCGAGACGAGAGTCGGAATCTGGTTCGGGCAATTTCTCTGCGTTATCTTTATTGGTCACTCAGCTGACCGTGTTCTTCTCACATCCGTGAACAGCGTGGTTCTCATTACAGCGATCTAACTCCCCATCGACAATCGTCTCGTGAAACCCCGATCACCGATAAAAAACGCGAGAGTCCCAGAGAGCAATGCGGTATTGAAACTCATATTAATGGACTTATTTTGGGTACAACAGTTGTGAAACTACCGCCCCGCCTGACGCTTCGCACCGCATGTCTTGTACTCTGGTCCGTTCTTCCCATTTATGGACCTCGCTCTCACTCCTCTTGGCGTGTTACTTTCTATCTCGCGGCAATCCCCAAAGAGAATGTACACCTTTTTCTTCTTCCTCTTCTTCTGTGTGTTGTGGATATCAATTCGCCGCAGTCCGATTCTGGAGACAGTATAGCTCCAAACCATTCCAGAGAGACCAAGAATTCTCCCGGGAGTTCACTGGGAAGGTGACGACCTACACTCAATATTTCATCCTTCGAGTTGTCTCTCCTCTACCTCCCACGTGGGCTTTGGGCCGTCGGTTTCTCCAGTTTATGTGAGAAAGACACGTTAACCCGTTTGTTTTTGTCCATGTACCACCTGGAACGAAATTTAATCTTTTTGTGGCGTAGTATGTTGAGGTTATATTTCATCATAGTCTTAGTACTAATCGTGGAACGTAGCTCTTCATGCTTTCCAGTTGGTATCGGAAAGCGGAACTGGCAAAAAGGATGGCATACTTTTATTCCACTGCCATTCTAAGCGGAGCTTTCTGTGCGTACCTTTGTGTACATGACGTTACCCTTACTCACTAACTGTAATTAGGAGGGTTGCTTGTTAGTGGCGTTATTGCCGGGCTTGAAGGCAAAATGGGAATCAGGAGATGGCGCAGTAAGACCCAATACACTCCTAGCAACTTACGCTTACAGCCTTATCATAGTCTAGGGCTCCTTGACGATGTTCTTCAGCTTAATCGACGTGTTCATCCTTCCCAACTGGCCCGTTAATACGAAATGGCTTTCACAAAAAGAAAAGGCTCTTGCGGCGGAGGATCAAGGCAGACCATATTGGAACAGTGCAGCAGAAAATGAGTTCTTGGAAGGCTACTCTGTCAGCGTTGGCGGACTGGAGCTCTTTACGTTCATGTACATGATGGTTGTGGGAGCTGGTAAGTTGTAGGAGAAATGGGTATTGCGGGCTATGTGATAACCTTGAACGGATTGGTGTTACTACCTCTCCGAGGGAATATGACATATATTCATTCGGGTTCAAATACTGGAACCTTTATATAATCAGTCAAACAGAGCTTTCACCAATGAAGTCTTAGATTGGAACTAGAGCTAGCGTCGTAGTTCAAATATTTAAGGCTGCTGTCAAAGCTTATAGAAGGATGAGCGCTGGTGGCCCGGCTTAAGTATCACGCAAGTAGCGGAAGTGTGAATGTTCACGGTAGTATATTGCAGTAGTAGATGGTGATTGAGTTCTTTTACAGGAGGAGGAGAACCCTCTTTATATACTGCTAGCTACTGAGTCATAATCCACTGACTCACACTGACGCAGAGTGACTCTACCGCACAGCAAAGCACTGGAAATGGGGGTTCGGGTTGAGTCACAAGGCAGTGTTCAACCGTGGGAGATAAATAGTAAATACGAGGCATGTAGGCTAAAACATAGCATAAATAAATACCTACAAACCATAAAGTGCCAATATCCATCACATAAGGAAGTCTTTACGTCTCTATGTCTGCTATTAATTCTTTGTAGGCGCGATCACCTACTTTGTGCCAACACTCACTTCAAATCTCGGCTGGACAGGAAATAAGGCCCAGTTCATGACCTTTCCTGATCACACTCCCATTCTCTCCCACCATATCGAAAAAACTCGAATGGTCGTTATACGCCATGTGCACCCCGAAATGCCCCCCTAGTTTGGTATATCACCTACTTGGTGGCAGCTTAAAGCGTAAAAAGCGCAACGGCGACCCCAGAGTCCTAAAACTTGGACATGGTACCCGTGGAGCCTGCCGCCCTTTTTCTTGGCCTTGCCCTTTTCCGGTGCTCCACGGCCACTCCCCCCACCCATTGGACTAGTAGACATACCTTCAGTGGCTTACCCGGGCTGTATTGTCGGGAAAATGCATACATATGAATGCAAATGCATTATTCTCATGACATCTGAATCTGAAGTGGCGCACCCAGCTCAATTCTGGATAGATTCGGCTGATTTCACCTCTCAGTGAGATATCAAAGGCTAACTGTCCTCCACACACACGGAGGTTTATCCCAGAGAGCCCTACGACGACGAATCCCGACGCCATTCCGACGCCGCCCCCGCTCGTTGCCTTTTTTGTCTATCTGCTGAGTCAGCATTTGCACCGCCACCCGCCAGAGGACCGAGAGTCCCTTCCTCCTCAGTTTTCACAGAGTGGGCAGACCCGACTTTCAGTTTGATTCTCGGAAGCTGCTGTGCTATGCCTCGAATCTTTACCTAAAACATCTGAATAGTGTTCCCGCTCAGTGTTATGTGGCCGCCATTTGCTAGAAGTCTGAGTTCGTCTGCGTATCCTGGCTTACATCCCTCCTCTGAGCCAGCCATTATTTCTGGACGAGACTCTCAATGCTCTACCTGCAGCCCTTACCTAGTTGGGAGCCTATTTGTACACCAATTATTGCCCATTCAGGCAAATATGACGCCAAATGCTCTTTCGGGACACGAAGACTTTGCAATATCTCGGGATGTTGAACGACATAAACCTAAAAATGGGCAGGTTAGGGGGATGAGGATACCCAAAAACTTGCCAAGGTTCAACTGAGTTGCAGTCCCACATTGCTAAGTTCTTCGTGTACCCGGTGGAGTGCACAACAAATCCAAGCCAGGCACTGCGCGATACTATGTGCATCGTATCATAGCTATTGAGGATAACACCGGCCGGTTGACTCTAGAGAACTCAAGATGCTGTACAGGGCATGCGTGGACTTTCCATCTCACTCACGGCTGTGAAAAAATTGCCAGACTTTGAAGATGTCCACGTCTCACAACTCTGTGACGTTCAAACCCTTTTATCCGGAAAATGCTCAATACCCATGGTCGTTCCATGGTTATCCTGCTCTACATTGAAACGGGCATTGTACCTCTTCGAGTACGACAATTTATCCTTGCGCTTGGTTACCTGCAGTACCTATTTGACCTTCACCCCACGGATTTCGCTCGTGCCGCTTGGAACAGTTCAATTAAATTGAATGTCATAGGCACGAAATCATGGGCAAAGGATCCAATGTCTGCTGCCTCCAAGCTTCCATTTGCGTGCCCAGGACCCGATTTTGCGAATACTACATCCAAGTCTATACTGGATTACGCAAATATGTGGACAAATTGATGCTGCAATGGATTCAAGGTGAAGTCAACTCAACAGACAAATTGTACCTATCACAGAAACGTCGCAACCCACACAAGGACAAGCCTCTTGCCTCGCAAACTCCATGGTTAGCCGTCGAGATCCTGCGCTCCGGAGATCATGAGCACCCACGACAGAATTTCTGTTGATCGTTCTAAACGCGTTCGCAGGTTTTGCAAGTCGGAACTTGAAACCCCACAGCATGTTCTCCTAGGTTATAACACTTCACCCGAAGTCGTATGCCTTCGAAGCACTTGTTTGGGTTCAAATCTTCGCAACTACACTTATCCTGCGCCGTCGCATGGATCAAACTTGATGCTGATCGAGTTCTTCAAATCCATGGTTTACGAACATTCAACAATTCCTCTAGTGGCCAAATTTGCACATGAAGTTCTTGAAGTTTTCTATGCGAATCCTGTGTTTAGGTTATAATTGCAATGGTACTAATGTCCCTTTTGGTGTTCAACTTTTGCTTCTTTTAGTCGTCTGGGTTCTACAGCGTGACGGGAAACTGGGTGCGTGAGCTCGGCTTGGATGGCTTCTAGAGGCGAGGGACGATGGTGTATTTAATAAAGCCTGTATTACACCGGGATACTTCCTCAAACCGGCGTTCCTAAGCGGGACCGTGCCGTGTAATTCTACCTACCTACGTACCTACCTGTAAGTGATATCAGTTCAAATTAAATACTCGTTACTGAGCGGGGCTCCTAGATCGATGCGGTCACTTTATTACTCGAGGTGATTTCAAATCATAACTCCGCTGCCAGTCTAACTGAACTGACTGGACTGAAAGTTACCTGTCGCCCGTTCGGAAACCAGCTATCGTCTGCAACAGTTCCACTAACCATCAACAGCCTCGGGCTCGCAGGGAGATGGAGCGCCGTTCCGATCGTGCTCGCCTGGACGCCGAACGTCATTACTTATCCCAACGAAAGACGGGCGTGGCTCAAGCCTTCGTAAACATGGGTATGTCTTTACCATTCGACAGACGTCTCCGGACTTACACATCTATCCTCACAATCGCCAATTTGTCGTCGGTTTACGGAATTTATTTCTGGCCGGCAAACGATGCCCCAAGATACGTGATGGGCCTGGCTACGACTTCTGCGTTTTGTTTTGCCTGCGGAATCAGTGCGATCGTTGGAAAGTATCTCACCGCTTACACACTCGATTTTGAGGAAGTGGGGTGCTGAAGCGGAGTGGCGAGGTTGTCATCAACAAGAAGGTGTTTGCATGAAGATGCACGTACATGCCTGGAATTTCCACGGAATGTATACGTACTCATGAATGTGCCTAAACTTATTGAGTTATATAAGGGGGGAGGAGGGGAGGAGAAGAAACAGAGAGCGAACCATCGGATGTCGTTAATCTTGCATTCGTGCAACGAAAGCGACTGCGGAGACAGACCCTCTGTCTACAAGGGGCCGTGTTGAACGCGGTTTTTAATCAACTTCGGCATGTTCGGATTTTGGATTTTCCACCCTCACGCCGCGCGGCAGTCCCAGCAAAACAATATGTTAGCCTCCGATTTCCCATCCTCCCGCTTCAATTGGCGTTGAGACGAACTTTCTGATGCGAAGAAGAGGAGCCTTGCAACACGAGACAGGACAACGGCACCGGTGTCGCATGCCATAGCATCCATCTTACAGACTTATCTGCAAAATGTCGAGCGGAGATTGGACGAATGCTACAGTGAGCCACAGCGTCGACAGCGTCGACAGAACGAAGCTTGAATACTTAACCCTCGGTGCAACGAAGTCCTCGTGCTTTGAAAATTCCATGAATGATAGCGACCAGAGAACAATCGTTTGGCCGACGGTGCTGATAGGGATACGAGTATGACAAAGTTGATACGGTTTAGAAATTCCTGGAATGGTATCGAGGGAGCCGATACGGCTGCCCGAGTCTTACGCACGCAACGCAGGGATCAAACGTAACTGCCTGAGAAGTTTGTCGGTTGCCAGGTCCGCGTTGGCAACGGGATCAGGACATCAACGAATCAGTGCTACATTCCCCCACCTAGCCGCATCAGTTCGCAATTCTTGTTCCATTTCTAGCGACGGTCATTCGTAACTGCAACCCGTTGGCGGCCTGTAAAAGATCTCGTCAGTTCGATGTAACATTATGTATCAAATGTATGCGGTGGAAGTTTCGTTATCCCGTCTCTTTTTGCCCCATTCGCCAGTCACGCCGAAACCGTTTCATTACGCGATTTATTTTGATTCACTCTTCGAGATTAACTTCGATTTAACAGATACTGTGGGTCCAGAGGAATAAATTGAAGCAAATGTCCCCCCAACTGGTAGAATATATCTCTGTGAGCCGGTTCAACACCACCACTCAGAGCGGACCCCAGAAGAGAATCGGTGCTTCGGCGGCGGTGACTCGCCGGTGAGGAGTATTACCTCCATCATCTCTGGCCCAAGTCACTCTGCATGTGAATAACATCTCCTGCTTTTCACCATTCGCGCTGTCTTAACCTTCACCCAGATGACTCAATTTGCAGAAATGGTTGAGGTTATGTAAATTGAACCTGGGTCCTACGGTCGAGTCCCGAGGTCTGGTAGTTATAATTGGAAGATCCTTCGTGGCTTGCTCTCAAAGACTCGGACTCCAGGTCCGCGATTGGTAAAGCAGCAGACGCCAAGATCCGGCAACCTCCTTAATTCCACTACCCTGAGGAAGAATCCATGAAATCATCTCCATTGGTCGAGACTGAGGCTTCATCATCGCGAAATTACCATATTGGGAAATATAGACAGGTTAGACCATACATCTGTGGAGTAACTCAACCGCGATTGCGTACCCCGTCGAATAGTCCTGCCCAACCGGTCATACTAGACATGCCTCCCCTCTTGCAGTCCACGTGAACTTCAACTCGATGCAGACAGCCATTTCTAGCATTCATTGGTGTTGAGCGGCCCAAGTTCAACGTCGTTGGAACATGATCGTCGGATGATGATTATACCATGACGACGCGCAGATTAGCTGAAGTGCGTCAGTCATTGATCATTGTCAATGTTGCCCCCTGTGTCTCGCCTGTCTCGTTCTTAGCCGTTTGTCATTTTCCCTGCGCATGTATTTGCATCCTTCAGAAGCTTCCGAATGAACCACAGGTCGACAGCCAGGCTGCGCTGGTGCTCCGAGTCATTCTAGGGGATTGTCGTACATTATTTTCCTTGCTCATCGTACAGATTGACTTGCTGAATATCACCGCACTGACTCCATGTGATTCCGCCCATTAAGTCCCAGCTAAGATTCGGAGAATAGAAACGACTGTGTACCGCGTGGTTCATTACGGCGAGAGGAATGAATCTGTGGCAGACAATGGTGCTTTTGGCTGTAAATGCAGGGTAAATCACCGCGCTTCCTCCCTCGACCAAGACTCAAAAAATAGAAAAACTGTGTGCCGTGCGGCACATTACGGCCAATGGAATTTGTCTGGCCATTTCTTCCGTAAATGCGGGGTAAAGCCACGTCCTTGAGTTTTTCCTTAGACCGAGGCACCCGACGGCAGCATTCCATGTGCCGGACAGATTTCATTTCAACCTGTTAGGAAAGCTTGACGCTCCTCGATCGTATAAAGCTGACACTAAAAACCCTTAAACATTGTGTTTCCACTCACACATACAGACCCACAAACATCTACCTTTCTTGCTCGCTACCAACATGCACTTCAGCACTATGTTCTCCACCTTTGTCGTCGTTGCCGCTGGCATGACTGGCGTGACGGCCACCAACTTTACCGCTGAGTCTATCACGACTGCGGCGTCTCTCAGTCCGCAGAACTACTACGGTGCCCCTATTCCCCCGTGGGGCGCAGGCGGCCATCCAGGGTGGTACTACGGCAAAGGGAATGCGCCCATCGGTGTCTTCTCCATCCTCGACACGGTATGCTCGCCTTGACGCTATTTGTGGGGGGTTTGCTGACCTACTATTTCCCAGGTGTTGTGCGGGCTTTTGGACTTCTTCCCATTCGGATTTTTCCACTGCCCCAAGCACTACCCACCCTTCGAGTACACCAGGACCTTCTCCAACCTCAACTGCGCATGCCAGGATGGCAGCTACCTGACCTACGGTATCGTTGAGGTCGTCGAGGGTAATTCCTTCCAATATCATAGCATACATTCAACTAAACTGTCCATCAGATTGCCAGTCCATGTGCGACTCCGTCTCCGGATGCTCCTTCTTCAACAGTACGTGTTTAATACTCATTTTAATGTGGAGCGCGAGTCAATTTCGAACCTAGCTTATCACTATGGAAATGTGCGCACCAAACTTTGCTTGGGATGAAAATATCTAAATTTCTGCATTCTAGGGCGGATCCCAGCTCAGTTGCGTGCTGTTCGAAAAAGTCCTCACTGTTGGCACTGCCCATTACTGTGGAAGTGGCAGCAACCACATCTACAACTCTGAAGGATACTGCAGGAAGTAAACCAGCCACCTAAGAGGCGTTCGGGGTGGATAGCTCGATGCGGTCGAACTGCGTAAAGGAAATTGTGGACTGGAACCTGCTTTAGTACGAACTTGGTTGAATTTGTCTTGATTTTATTCGGACGTTGCGTTGGCTTTTGAATTGCAGCTTGTTGCTTTGTTTCGTGACGTTGATGAGACCGAGATTGAGCGAGTTCACAACACAAATGCACATTTCCTGCAGCTAGGCCCTCCTTGCAAGAGTAAGGCTGAAGCTGTTGATAATCACTCGAGATACCTCTGCGTCCTCGAGAAGATGCTATGGAATAACATATTGAGCAGAAATACTCGGACTACCGCGAGGACTGCGGCAGTACCAGATTTTATGCGCGATACCCCGCGACGATGATGGGGCTTCAGTGGCTTCTCCTAGGTGCGTTCCGCCGCAAAGTGGCCAGTCGGCCTTGGTGTCGTATCCAATACGCGGACGGTTTCATCTAAAAGTTATGATTTGGCTAAGTTTTAGGTAGGCAGATGCAAGAAAATCCCCTGAAGATGCCATCACATCCTCCAAGCACCCTCAAAAATAGGCTAGGATCTACGAGTACAGGCGAGTACGAACCGCCTCGGAGTTTGAATGATTTGATGGCCTTCCGCTGGCGTCTGTAAAAGCACCCGTCGCCGCATTTTTTTTACAGGTCTGGTATTTGGATCAATAGGAGACGTTGAGGTTTTTTTTTTGTGCAATTTACGACAAGTAATGAGGGAGCTTCAAGCATTTCTTTTTGGTGGTTTTCAGGCAACTCTTGATCGCGTGATAGATTGCTGATCCCTTGGCGTGTCATTTTTCAAACTCCGAGGCGGTTCATATTCGCCTGTACTCGTAAACACCAGCCCCAATAGTATCCGCGTTTCTGAACGGCTATCTTCATAAAATCACGAAAGCTATACTATAGAGGCTGAAACGAGCCTACCTCAAAAGGAGAACTGATGTTTTGGGCCCGAGATAGAGATAGTCCAACCTGCTACAAGGGGGAGGTAGTATGTAACATATAACTAGGTGTTTTTGGCTCTCAAAATGTTAAACGAGCTTGTTTGACATGCTGGACGCTGACAATTTATATGTAGCCGAGTGTTGATCAAAAAATATTAATGGTTGAACTGTTCAAACGCAACGGTGGGATCTGTAACCAAAAGATGCAGTGAATATTCTCGTGATCAGTATGAGATGCGGTAAGTTGTGTCCGCACCTGTGGGAGCGATTTGATCCCTACGTTGCGATTCGACTCGGAATGCATCGAGTCCATCATACCCAGTTGAACTTGGAACTCTTTCTGCTTGAAAAAGGTCAGAGCCAAACGTAGAATTGTGCTAAGCCACATACCCGACCGTCCGCGCCAGAATCTGCAGTGTTCGAGTCAGAGTGAGGAGTGGAACTAGGGCCGGAGGCGAATTCCATGATCCGGAATGCGGAGTGGGTCGAGACTTCCAGCTGACCCTTTCCACGGACAGAGGTGCGGACGTTCAGCGACGCGAGGATCGAGTTGACGTATACTATACATTGAAGGATGGAATTGAGAACAAGAACAAACCCGATCCCGGGTGTACATACGTTTGCCCAAAAGCTGGTAGAACGGTACCCAATAAAAGTGATTTGGGAATGGCACATCCTGGTACGTTATGAGAAAGTGACGGATGTACTCGACCGGGACGTTGAACTTACCAGGATGAAGAGCATAGCGATGCAAACACTGTAGGAAATACTCAGAGTGGGGATGCTGCATCCAATAGGCGTACTCACGCAGTAAGAATCCCGCGCGACATGGCGTGCATAATGAGTTCGGCGATCATATCTTGTGTGCTGAAATGAGGGTCATTCCAGTATCGGCTTTTGCTGCAGAGCCAGACAGTATGTGCTCACCTTCGTACCCCACCTGCCTTTCGTGAGCGCAGATAGTATATGAGTGAGGTGGTGATCGTGATGTCGCACACAAGCTGGGTGCTTTCAATTATGGTGCTCATAGACTGCGACAGAGGTTTAGATATGGGGAGATGGTGAGCAAAGTGCTTACCCTCGACGTATGTCCAAGTAGTGATACTATCGTTGGAAACCGGAATAGATAGACTGAGAGGTCTGCATATATGGCAGTGAGGAACAGGGGCGTTTGGGGAGGAAGAGGCAGGACACCAGTGGAGGGAAGGGGGGAAAAAGGGACGTACAGAGTCCTGCCACTGAAGGGAGCGCAGGGTACTTGAATGAGCCGGCAGCTGGTGGAAATCGTGTACACACCGCATGACACAAGAGCAAGCGAAAGCTGGAAATTAAGGATTAATACGAGGAATATTTATGTTGAAGACCACCGCACAATGACACCCACAACCACGAAGTTCCTACTCACTGCAAGTAATGAAACGTCAAGGGACGTGGAGTCAAACAAAAATACCACACGCACCACTCCAGATTTGCCATCCGTAGAAGATGAGGGAGATGGTGTTGGTCGTAGTCTAAATGTATTTTTCGTTGCATCAGAAAACCCGACGATTGCAAGAATAAATTGAGGAACCAGGATGGCGCTGCCTAACTGAGGAAAAACAACCGAGATTAGGCCTTGGAACAAGTAGTAAACGCTGAAGGTGCGACTGACGGGCAAGCTCCTACGTTCATCAAAGAATTCCCGGAGGTGAGGAAGATGTTATATTCAGATTCAGACAGCTGGGCGCTACGAGCCGCACTTACCAAGGGATGTGCGCGTCGGCAAAGAGGTTATTGAAGTTGAGGACGTAGAGGGTGTATAATGCGTGTGAATTGACGATGCTGGACAGGGTGTCGAGAGTCCTACAGAGGGCCAATCAGAGATGAACATCTGCTACCACGAGTCGCCGGTAGTGGAAGGTCGTGAGCGTACCACAGAGCTGCCACCTGCGACGTGGAGAGGTTAAATTCTAGCAATGGCTATACGGATAGCAATTACCGTCAGCTTGAGGAAAATGGTGTCCTTGGGGTAGTTCCGGAAGTAGAGGTAAACCTGGACGATACTGATGCCATATGCACTGTGAATCAGAATGGTCAGCGGCCAGGTGGGAATTACAATGAAGAGACGCTGACTCACACAGTAGACACACCGTACCCAATGAACGCCGTGGCGCTGAGCTCCTTGACGGACTGGATTGCGTCGCGAATGACTGACCCCAGGCCTTCGGGTGCGGACCTTCTTGTGGTAGGGACGTTGGGGGGATGACTGTGTCGAGGCGTCGCTATTGGATGTGGGAGTTGAGTATTTATACGAAAGACGCCGCCCGGGGCATTGTGGGTAGAAGCAAGAAGACCACGAAGACTCGGAGGTTGAAGGCCATCACCATCTCAACGTGAGATAATGATGGAACCTCGAAGGCGACACACCGGATACAGCTATTTGTTGAAGAGCTGTTTGAGGAATTCGTGGGCTCCTGGCCCCGGGGTAAGTTGGTAAAACAGCGAGGGTATAGAATAGGCGCAAAGGCAATTAGCATTGAAGCTTGGGTCATCTTACCCGTGACTTCACACTATTGGCATGAGACAAGTGACAGAATCTTCCGGTATGACAGCTCGTTGATACAGTATGTGGGAGTACTGTACTATTAAAATCAATTCCGTCAGTCACACGTCACGGGGGTGCTAGAAGTGACGAATTTTGCCACCTTGTCTCTTGACGATAGGGATGTTCTGGCTTTGGCTTAGCCTGAAAGCCATGGCTTTGGCTCGGCTTGGAGTGGCTTTGGCTCGCTGAAATCTCAGGCCAGGCCAAAACATTTAGCCTTGGCTTGGCTTGGCTAGGCTTTGGCCTAGGGCGCTGTTTATAATTCCCATGACCATTATAAACAGTTTTTAATTCCGGATTTGTAAATAGGGCGCTTATAAACGTGTTTATAAACACTTACTGCAAAAGAACCAAAATCAGTCTTTTCCGAGTCGGATGGGTTTTGGCAGTTTTTCGCCTCAATTTTGCGCCAGGCGAGCGAATGCAACCCAACCTCCGGACCTGGGCCTTCGTACGGCCTCTGGAAGGCTCAGCAGTTGAACTTAGGTTCAGCGATGCCCAGAATTCAAATCAGTCTAAATCAGTTTGGCGGTATTCTAAAACATCCGAAGGACACCTTTCATACTGAGGTTAGAGGTCATCCTTTGGACATTATTTTCACTGGCAGTCATCCGATTTCTGGTCAATTTTGGGTGAGGTTGGACAGTACCAAGCACTGCCACTGTGAATTAAAAACCGGTACTTTCAGCTCGACCATTTAAAACCAGGTTTATAATCCGCTGTTTATAAACCGGTTTACAAACCGGACTTATAAACAGCGCCCTACTTTGGCCTGGGCCATGGCTTTTCCATCAACTTGTCAAGTTTGTACTTACACTAGAACAAGGTGTGGGGTTTTTGGACAAAGCTTTATGAAAGTTAGAGAGGTTCTAAACACTTTAGTAGCATTTTAAGAACAACCAAAACTGCGAACAGATCTTCCAGAATGGATGTTGAAAATTTTGTTTGGTCGAAATTAGATCATCCACGGAGCATTTGAATGCTAATCTGTGATATGGTACTTAATTGCAGCTCCGAATTGGGGTGCGACAGGTGAAATGACCTCTATGAACTTGATGTGAGTATTTTTATGAAGATTTTGTCGACCATATTACTGCACACAGAGGGGGTCCAGAAGCCTTGGCTTTTTGGCCCAGCTTTGGCCTGAGAGATGGTCAGGCCAGGCCAAAAGCCATGCCAGGCCAAAGCCAGAACATCACTACTTGACGAATATACCTTTGGTCACGGTAGGTTCAAAATTTCGGTTCGGGGGTGCCTGGAGCAATTTTCCTCAGCGGTGGGCACTTCCCACTCAATTTATGCCCCTTTTTGGCTTCAAACCTCACAAATATCGAGGTTCAGAGCAAGTTCAACAGAAAAAAATGCATTTTTCTGCATCATTCAAAGATATGTTGAAATAAATTGCTCAGGTTATTCCGACATTATTCTGTCGAGTCACTTTTCATTCATCACAACTCCTGGAATACAGTACTATCAAAATCAATTCGTCAGTCACGCGTCACGGAGGCTCTTGACGAATATACTTTTTGTCACGGTCGGGTCAAAATTTCGCTGCTCTGAGCAAGTTTCCTTGGCTGCGGACACTCTCCCTACAATTTTCTCGCCATTCACTGCGTTCCGACCCTTGTAGACAGAGGGTCTGTCTATCCCTGTAGACCAAGGGTAGACAAGCCCCTTTGTCTACGTATGGCTACATCATGTAGACAAGACTCGTCTGCATGTGTCTACATTTGTCGACATTGGTCTACCTCGGTCCACGTACGTAGACCGACATAGACCGATGTAGACAAATGTCACATACATCGCTCAACTAGATATATAAACTCAATGTGCATGGGAGTGAAGACCGTGGTTGAGTTGCCCTATCCAGTAGGACAGCATTATGAAGTTGACCGAGGTATGTCTACGTGCGTCTATAGCATACACGCACGTAGACATACGTAGCCGACAGATAGACGGACCGTGTCTACGCTGCGTAGCCGGACATAGCCGCACATACACCGACATCATGGCGTACACATACGTAGCCAGATGTAGACGAAGATCGACACATGTAGCTGCACGTAGACCAACGTACACCGGGGTGCATCTACAAAGGGTGGGAACGCAGTGATTAGACCTTTGTATTAGCAACCAATGAAAATTAAAAGTCTGCAGAAAAAGTAGGTGAAACTGTTGAAAAATAGAGGCTCAGCAACAGAAAAATGTGACCGAAACCAGCCAAATTTCACGAACTTGTTGAGAAACGTTATGGCTCCACAATCAAAACAGCTGGTGATTTGATATAGAAAAATACATTTTTCATCGGTTGCTAATAAGCTCTATTCTCAAGGTTTCTTGTTTCAAATCTCACAAACATCGTGCTTCAGACAAAATTCAACCGAAGTTCAACGGTGAAAAATGGATTTTTTCCTGTTCAAGAACAGATCTGCTCAAATAAATTTCTCAGATGATTCCTAAGTCATCCTAATGGTTATTCTATGCTTTGCAACCCCTGGAATATTTCCAGGGGTTGGCAAAAATTTGGGGGTTGTCACGCTACTGGGGACCCTTTGACGAATTGACGAAATGATATTTCAGGTCACGCGTCACACCCCTTGACGAATTGAATTTAATAGTACAGTATTTTTTACGCCTTGACGAAGTTTTTGGGGGATGTGGCGCATCTCGAACTCCCTTGACAAATTGACAAAGTATGTACGCGAGCAGTATGGTAGGTAGGTATAGAGCGTCAATTGAGACGTGGATATGAGATATTACAGAGTGGATAGATGCATGAGTAGGTACAGTAGGTATTCAAGATGGATGGATAGGTATTCGAGACTGGATGATCGGGTTGTAAATACCCGCAGTGTCGGGGGAAGGTGGATAAAAAATGATGTTCAGCAGCTCGTTCATCGAAAAGAGGACTCATGAGCGCGCAGAGTTGCACGAAGCCGCCGACAGAGGAGAGCGAGAAGTATTCCCGGTGGTGAACTCCACATACGCGGTGTTTGTAGTAACGCTCGCCGCCATTGCAGAGCTGCTGGAGCTGGGCCAGACATTCTGAAAGGCACCACCTTGAGTATAAGATGGGTGAAAAAAAAAATAGCAGACCCACCGCAATAGTAGCGCCGGCTGACCTCCCAGCAGCACACCCAGATGTGACTCTGCTCCACATCGCACTTCCCATATTCCCCCTGCTGCCGCTCGCAGTTCATTCGAATGGCCGACTTTCCAAGTAACCGTCCCTGGAGATCGGCCGCCATCCAGCGTGATACAACGCGACATCGGCGTTGTTGACACAGGCAACGTTGTAGCACAACTAGTTGCGTACTGGCGCATGCTGTGGACGACGAGGAACTTGGCCTTGGCAGAGATGTGGCTTAAAATCGCCAGCCGGTGGGTACTAAATTGCACAAAACAAAACCGCAACGTCTTCTATTAATCCAAATACCAGACCTGTAAAAAAAAAATGCGGCGACGGGTGCTTTTACAGACGCCAGCGGAAGGCAACTCTTGATCGCGTGATAGATTGCTGATCCCTTGGCGTGTCATTTTTCAAACTCCGAGGCGGTTCATATTCGCCTGTACTCGTAAACTCCAGCCTCAATAGTATCCGCGATTCTGAACGACTATCTTCATAAAATCACGAAGGCTATAATATAGAGGCTGAAACGGGCCTACCTCAAATTTTCGGATCCGACATCCAAAGCCATATGCCACTTGCCTCCTGGCCTCCAGAGGGATAATCATGGGTCCTGCGGGGGAGTGCCGAGAAGATGGAAGGAAGAGGCGGAGAGCAACCAACCATTTGATGGTTGCCAATCACACCATCCTTGCCGGATCATGATCGGGCGGAGTCTGAAAGGCTTGGAAAATATTGACTCATTGAGCATTGAGAACCCTTTTCGACTTTCCCCATAGTTCGGCCACTGAGCCTTGCAACTCCTCCTTTTATGGCACGATTGGAGTCACTTGACTGTGCATGGTCCCTTGGGGGTCTTACAGGACCGCAGGAAGTCTCCGAATCTGATTCCGACGAGAACTAATGTTTTGGGACCGAGATAGTCCAACCTACTACAAGGGGGATGTAGTATGTGACATATAACTAGGTGTTTTGGTGTTCAAAGTGTTCAACAAACTTGTTTGATATGCTCGACGCTGACAATTTACATGTAACCGAGTTTCGATCAAAAAATATTAATGGTTGATCTGTTCAAACGCAACGGTGGGATCTGTAACCAAAAGATGCAGTGAATATTCTCGTGATCAGTATGAGATGCGGTAAGTTGTTTCCGCACCTGAGGGAACGATTTGATCCCTACATCGCGATTCGACTCGGAATGCATCGAGTCCATCATACCCAGTTGAACTTGAAACTCTTTCTGCTTGAAAAGGGTCAGAGCCAAACATAGAATTGTGCTAAGCCACATACCCCACCGTCCGCGCCAGAATTTGCAGTCTTCGGGTCAGAGTGAGGAGTGGAACCAGAGCCGGAGGCGAATTCCATGACCCGGAATGCGGAGTGGGTCGAGACTTCCAGCTGACCCTTTCCACGGATAGAGGTGCGGGCGTTCAGCGAGGCGAGGATCGAGTTGACGTATACTATACATTAAAGGATGGAATTGAGCACAAGAACAAACCCGATCCCCGGTGTACATACGTTTGCCCAAAAGCTGGTAGAACGGTACCCAATAAAAGTGATTCGGGTATGCAACATTCTGGTACGTTGTGAGAAGGTGGAGGATGTACTCGACCGGGACGTTGAACTTGCCATGATGAAGAGCATAGCGATGCAAACACTGTAGGAAATACTCAGAGTGGGAATACTGCATCCAATAGGCGTACTCACGCAGTAACAATCCCGCGCGACATGGCGTGCATAATGAGTTCGGCGATCATATCTTGTGTGCTGAGATGAGGATCATTCTAGTATCGGCTTTTGCTACAGAGCCAGACAGTATGTGCTCACCTTCGTACCCCAGCTGCCTTTCGTGAGCGCAGATAGTATATGAGCGAGGTGGTGATCGCGATGTCGCACACAAGCTGGGTGCTATCAATTATGGTGCACATAGACTGCGACGGAGGTTTAGATATGGGGAGATGGTGAGCAAAATGCTTACCCTGGTCGTATGTCCAAGTAGTGATATTATCGTTGGAACCAGGAATAGATGGACTGTGAGGTCTGCATATATGGCGGTGAGGAACAAGCGCGTTTGGGGAGAAAGAGGCAGGACACCAGTGGAGGGAAGGGGAGAAAAAAGGGACGTACAGATCCCTGCCACTAAGCGCAGGATACTTGAATGAGCCGGCAGCTGGTGGAAGTCGTATACACACCGCATGACACCAGAGCAAGCGAAAGCTGGAAATTAAGG
Source organism: Mycena leptocephala (assembly GCA_029378395.1). Taxonomy (NCBI): domain Eukaryota; kingdom Fungi; phylum Basidiomycota; class Agaricomycetes; order Agaricales; family Mycenaceae; genus Mycena; species Mycena leptocephala. Next base: position 211,774 of record JARJLF010000068.1, on the reverse strand, counting down.
ATTAATACGACGAATATTTATGTTGAAGACCACCGCACAATGACACCCACAACCACGAAGTTTCTACTCACTGCAAGTAATTAAACGTCAAGGGACGTGGAGTCAAACAAAAATACCACACGCACCACTCCAGATTTGCCATCCGTAGAAGATGAGGGAGCTGGTGTTGATCGCAGTCTAAATGTAAATTTCGTTGCATCAGAAAACCCAACGATTGCAAGAATAAATTGAGGAACCAGGATGGCGCCTCCTAACTGAGAAAAAATAACCGTGATTAGGCCCTGGAACAAGTAGTACGCTGAAGGTCCGACTGACGGGCAAGCTCCTACGTTCATCAAAGAATTCCCGGAGGTGAGGAAGATGTTATATTCAGATTCAGACAGCTGGGCGCTACGAGCCGCACTTACCAAGGGATGTGCGCGTCGGCAAAGAGGTTATTGAAGTTGAGAACGTAGAGGGTGTATAATGCGTGTGAAGTGACGATGCTGGACAGGGTGTCGAGAGTCCTACAGGGGGCCAATCAGAGATGGATATCTGCTACCACGAGTCGCCGGTAGTGGAAGGTCGTGAACGCACCACAGAGCCGCCACCTGCGACGTGGAGAGGTTAAATTCTAGCAATGGCTAAACGAATAGCAATTACCGTCAGCTTGAGGAAAATGCTGTCCTTGGGGTAGTTCCGGAAGTAGAGGTAGACCTGGACGATACTGATGCCATATGCACTGTGAATCAGAATGGTCAGCGGCCAGGTGAGAGTTACAATGAAGAGACGCTGACTCACGCGGTAGACACGCCGTACCCAATGAACGCCGCGGCGCTGAGCTCCTTGACGGACTGGATTGCGTCGCGAATGACTGACCCCAGGCCTTCGGGTGCGGACATTCTTGTGGTAGGGACGTTGGGGGTGGGATGACTGTGTCGAGGCGTCGCTATTGGATGTGGGAGTTGAGTATTTATACGAAAGCCGGCGCCCGGGGCATTGTGGGTAGAAGCAAGAAGACCACGAAGACTCGGCGGTTGAAGGCCATCACCATCTCAACGTGAGATAATGATGGAACCTCGAAGTCGACACACCGGATACAGCTATTTGTTGAAGAGCTGTTTGAGGAATTCGTGGACCCCTGGCCCCGCGGTAAGTCGGTAAAACAGCGAGGGTATAGAATAGGCGCCAAGGCAATTAGCATGGAAGCTTGGGTCATCTTACCCGTGACTTCAAACTATTGGGCATGAGACAAGTGACAGAATCTTCCGGTACGACAGCTCGTTGATACAGTCTGTGGGAGTACTGTACTATTAAAATCAATTCGTCAGCCACACATCACGGGGGTGCTTGAGGTGACGAATTTTGCAACCTTGTCACGCGTCACCTAGTCTCTTGACAATATACTTTTCATCACGGTCGGTTCAAAATTTCGCTGCTCTGAGCAAGTTTCCTTAGCTGAGGACCCTCTCCCTACAATTTTGTCGCCATTAGAGCTTTGTATTAGCAACCGATGAAAATTAAAAGTCTGCAGAAAATCTAGGCGAAACGGTTGAAAAATAGAGGCTCCACAACAGAAAAATGTGAGAACTTGTTGAGAAACGTTATGGCTCCACAATCAAAACAGCTGGCGATTTGATACAGAAAAATCCATTTTTCCTCGGTTGCTAATAAGCTCTATTCTCAAGGTTTCTTGTTTCAAATCTCACAAACATCGTGCTTCAGACAAAATTCAACCGAAGTTCAACGGTGAAAAATGGATTTTTTCCTGTTCAAGAACAGATCTGCTCAATAAATTTCTCAGATGATTCTAAGTCATCCTATGTTATTCTACATGCTTTGTAACCCCTGGAATATTTCAGGGGTTGACGAAAATTTGGGGGTTGTCACGCAACTGGGACCCTTTGACGAATTGACGAAATGATATTTCAGGTCACGCGTCACACCCCTTGACGAATTGAATTTAATAGTACAGTATTTTTACGCCTTGACGAAGTTTTTGGGGGATGTCGCGCATCGCGAGCTCCCTTGACAAATTGACAAAGTATATACGCGAGCAGTATGGTAGGTATAGAGCGTCAATTGACACGTGGATATGAGATATTACAGAGTGGATAGATGCATGAGTAGGTACAGTAGGTATTCAAGATGGATGGATACGTATTCGAGACTGGCACGATTGGGTTGTAAATATCCGCAGTGTCGGGGAAGGTGGATAAGAAATGATGTTCAGCGGCTCGTTCATAGAAAAGAGGACTCCGGTCATGAGCGCGCAGGATTGCGCGAAGCCGCCGACGGAGGAGAGCGTGAAGTATTCCCATGGTGAACTCTACATACGCAGTGTATGCAGTAACACTTGCCGCCATCGCAGAGCTGCTGGAGCTGGGCCAGATATTCTGAAAGGCACACCTTGAGTATAAGATGGGTAAAAAAAAATAGCAGACGCACCACAATAGTAGACCGGCTGCCTCCCATCGCACAGCCAGATGTGGCTCTGCTCCACATCGCACTTCCCATATTCCCCCTGCGCTGCTCGTGGTCATTAATGAGCGACTTTCCAAGTAAGCTGTCCCAGGAGATCAGCACCATCCAGCGCGATACAATGCGACATCGGCGTCGTGACGCAGCAACGTTGTAGCACGACCCCGGGCCTTCATTTGTGTATGGCGCATGCTGTGGACAACGAGGAACTTGGCCTTGGTAGAGATGTGGCTTAAAATTGCCAGCCGGTGGGTACCCGCTCCGAATCGCAAGCGTACGCGGCGGTAGCATTCATGGCCGGCCACACCCTGCGTCCGAAACCGCCGCCTCCTACAAACACTGCCACCAATCGATCGGACCACCTCAGACCAGCCTTTGATTCGCGCTGCCCACGCTGGCCCGATCGATAGCCCCACCTCCACCCGCCGCCCTCCCTGGTCCGCACCCATTTGAACTTGATTTGAACCAAATCCCGACAAATCCCGCCGCACCCACCGCCAAGTCCCGCCCCCACAGCTTTCGGCAACGCTCGCGCGCCTGCTCCCAACACGCCACTACCTTCGAATCGTACTCCCGCGCTTTCCTCCCCCCTGCTTCGCGCACGCGACGTGTTTGTTTACCGCTGCGTGGCACCGCCTTCCGTCTGCGCCGCGGCGATCAACGCTGCCACGTCCTGTAACCAACCACCGTCGCCGATGCTCCGCTGCCCATCCCTTGCCTCCTTGAACATCCCCAGCGCGCACGCTTCCTCCAACCTTCGACTAAACCGCAATCCGCCACGATCCATTTAGTCCCCCTAGTCCTCTCTAAGCCATCACGCATCTCTGCTCTGCTGCCCCTCCTCTTCTGCCATGCTTCTCGTCAACGGCGTCCCTTGCGCACCTAACTTTTTGGCCCCGAGTACCGAGCTTTCGCATCCCTCGAAATATTCCGGCGCGTGCCCTTTTCTCTAATGCTAGCGCAAGGCCTTGTTGCTGAGGAACCTCGGCTGACGCCCGCTTGCTCTGATCGCGCGGTCTTCTGCCCGCTGCGGTGGCAGAGCAGTCGCTTCCCTACTGTGCGCTTCACACGTCGCAAGTACATCTTTGCTTGTTCACTTTGCTCACTGTACTAACCCTCCATGCACGCCGCCCCCCGCATTACGGGACGATCGCCCTGTGCTCCCTCTTCCATCTCCCATCATCCGCCCCGTCCCCGCTTACCTCGACGCCGCGCACCGCGACCACCCGCACTCGTCGCAGGCGAAGCCCACTGCGCCACTACCAATACCCTCCGCCACTTCCACCCGCCGCGCGCGCGATATGGTGTGCACTGCGGTCTCCTGCGTCGCCGACCGCCGCCTCCTCAGCCGTGGGATGCGCGCCGTCTTCCGCCGCCCCTTCCCATCCCACCTGCGCTCCCTGCCTCCCTCTCCAACACGTTCGCGCCGCTGCCCACCCCCACTGCCTTGCACTCCACGCGCGCCCATGTTCGCCGGCCTCGCCGCCGCGCTTCAACTCAACTGAACGTGACAATCGCCAAACCCCAGCCCGCCTCAACGGCCGGAGATTCGACAGCCACAGCGACGCCGCAGTGCATCTCCCCTCCCCTCGTAGGTACAATTGTGAATTGTCTTCGACACCTTCTCTCTCCTACTTACCCTACCTTTCCCCTTTCCCCACTACCCTTAATCTTTCCCACTACAATAAACAGACGTATGTAAACTGCCTTCAATTCATCTCATCACTGTTCCTCGTGTATCTTTCAGTGCGCCAGTGAAAAATCAAGACGAAAGAAATCGGCGTAGAATTCGAAGCGGCCGCACCTCTTTCTTTCTGTGCAGGTGAGTCGTTCGCGGCCCGACGCCGCCGCCCTTCATTAAATTTTTGCTGCCACGGTAACTCAAGCTGAAATGGTAGCCGTACATCCATCAAAGTCACTTGTGAGGTGGTTGCTTACTCGCCGAAGCTCCACCATCCAGCGGAGTTGATTCCTCGATCGATGCTGAGACACAATATTCGGCGGCATGAGTCCTGGCGGATACAAATCTATCTCTTTTGTTGCTGAAACCGGTCAAGGTTTCGCACTGTCGTGAAACAATGTCAACTGACTCTTTAAAGTTACCTCCAGCTCCCCTTCAATTTTGATTCAGTTGACGCGTATGCCCCTGTCAGACTTCTTCAACTTTGACTTGAGCTGAATGGGAAGCTGAGAACTGAAAACTGGTTGCAGGTACTGGGGTAAGTCCGCAATGCGTCTTTTCTAGCATCCTTCTGCGTCCAGAATGACCCACCTACTCCGGAGCAGCCCGCCTCGTGCGCACGATCTCCCGCGATCTTTGCGATTGTAACGCAACCCGCACGCCACGCCCACGGTGCTCTTCACGCTGTCCATCGGACCGCTCGCCCGTGAAATCACAGAACCCAAACCACCCCACCGTGTTCCCTAGTGGATGCGATGTGTCCTCTGCGCGCCATTGGATTGCTTGCCACCATCCCAAAAACCGTATTGATGACATCCTCACCAACGGATATCGCACGCAACGGTGGTGCTTCTCCTCCCCGTCTTGTCCGGCGCAATTGCAGTCTTACACCGCTCCACGTGCGATTGGGCCCGACGGCACGCCTCCCGTGCTTGCTTTGGTTTCTGTATCTGATTCCCAGCTCATTTGTACCCGACTTTCGCACTCGATTCTGGGAAACCTGATTCGTGCCAGCGCGGAACTCATCCTTGGATCGATCTCGGAGGTGTGTGTCCTTGGATTTAATGCAATTTATTTATTTACTGCCACTCGCCTCTATCAGAAGCAAAGGAAAATCGAATCTGACAGCGATTAAATCCTTTGCATGCACTTGAAATGAATCAAGGACCAGCTCAAGTAACATGCAGATAAACGATGAAAAAGGAGGGACGATCTCTTCCAAACTCACACCAATGATTACCAAATTTAGCGGGGCCGGACGTTCAACTTTGAATGCCAAATTTGGAGTAACACAAAAACCGGGCCGAAAGTCTGTCTTTTATTAGGGAATTAGGTATATCTGAAATTGTAATCTAAACTACAAGACTAAAATTGGGTTTTGGACAAGCTGAAATGTGGCTGAACTCCCAGGAGTCAAATTGCAAAACCAATGCCCCGAAATCGTAAACCGAAACTTACCATTTCGGTACAAAAAAAGGTGCATCCGAAACCTAGCATTTCGGGTGTGCTAAAATGGGTACTGAAATTCTGGCTTTCATAACACATTCCATTCTGACTGAAATCATAGATTTCGGTTTACATCTCAGCTGGAGCTGATATGCAAATCGAAACTATTACTTTTGGTCAAGCTGAAATTCGGTCGGCAGATGATCGGCGGACGATCTGCCACTTGTCTGCAGACGATCTGCCACTCATCCGCAGAAGGTCTGCAGCTGAGGTGCAGATGGTTCGGCCTAGTGACCTCCTTAACTGCAGGAGACCTACAGGTCATCCTCACAGATCGTCTGCGGACAAGTGGCGGATCATCTGCCGACCGAATTTCAGCTTGACCAAAAGTAATAGTTTCGATTGCATATCAGCTCCAGCTGAAATATAAACTGAAATCTATGATTTCAGTTGGCATGGAATGTATTATGAAAGCTGGAATTTTAGTACCCATTTCAGCACACCTGAAATGCTAGGTTTCGGAAGCACCTTTTTTTGTACCGAAACGGTAAGTTTCGGTTTACAATTTCGGGGCATTCGTTTTGCAATCTGATTCCTGGGATTTCAGCCACATTTCAGTTTGTCCAAAACCCGATTTCATTCATGTAGTTTGGATTACAATTTCAGATGTACCTAATTCACTAATAAATGATTGACTTTCAGCCCGGTTTTTGTGCAACTCCAAAATTGGCATTAACGTCCGGCCATGCTAAATTTGGTAATCGTCGGTGTGACTCCGCCAAAAGATGCCGAACTGCGGCCGGATGCCGACATTCGAGAGGTGTCACCTCATCTCAAAGCAGGTGGTTGAGACGGCAGAGGTGAGACAGTCATTCTGTGCTCGGAATTCTTTCCGGCTACCATGGTGGAATCGGTCGTTCTGCCCAATGTGGAGTACCCGTCCCCCGCATGAAAATGGAAGACCATGTCCTCCTTCATCGCGCCATTGGGTAATAAAGCAATGTTCCCAGGTTCCACACTGGCACAGTTGAGTCTTCCTTGCAAACACTAACATCCTCATTCCATACATAAGACCTCAGGCTGTTTACCGCATGCCCAACACTCCTGCAAAGGTATACTTAACAGTGAGAGTCATATCAACGAGCTGTCACACCGGAAGCGTCTGTCACTTTCTCATGCCCAAAAGTTTGAAGTCACGAGTAGGACGAGCCAAGCGTCCATGCTAATTGCCTTTGCGGCTATTCTATACCCTCGCTGTTGTACCAGCTTGCCCCGGGGCCAGGGGCCCACGAATTCCTCAAACAGCTCTTCATATTAGCTGTATCCGGTGTGTCGACTTCGAGGTTCCATCATTATCTCACGTTGAGATGGTGATGGCCTTCAACTCTTCGTGGTCTTCTTGCTTCTACCCACAATGCCCCGCGCGGCGCCTTTCGTATAAATACTCAACTCCCACATCCAATAGCGACGCCTCGACACAGTCATCCCACCCCCAACGTCCCTACCACAAGAATGTCCGCACCTGAAGGCCTGGGGTCAGTCATTCGCGACGCAATCCAGTCCGCCAAGGAGCTCAGCGCCGCGGCGTTCATTGGGTACGGCGTGTCTACTGCGTGAGTCAGCGTCTCTTCTTTGTAACTCCCACCTGGCCGCTGACCATTCTGATTCACAGCGCATATGGCATCAGTATCGTCCAGGTCTACCTCTACTTCCGGAATTACCCCAAGGACAGCATCTTCCTCAAGCTGACGGTAATTGCCATCCGTTTAGCCATTGCTAGAATTTAACCTCTCCACGTCGCAGGTGGCAGCTCTGTGGTACGTTCACGACCTTCCACTACCGGCGACTCGTGGTAGCAGATGTCCATCTCTGATTGGCCCCCTGTAGGACTCTCGACACCCTGTCCAGCATCGTCACTTCCCACGGATTATACACCCTCTACGTCCTCAACTTCAATAACCTCTTTGCCGACGCGCACATCCCTTGGTAAGTGCGGCTCGTAGCGCCCAGCTGTCTGAATCTGAATATAACATCTTCCTCACCTCCGGGAATTCTTTGATGAACGCAGGAGCTGGCCCGTCAGTCGCACATTCAGCGTACTACTTGTTCCAGGGCCTAATCACGGTTATTTTTTTCAGTTAGGAACCGCCATCCTGGTTCCTCAATTTATTCTTGCAATCGTCGGGTTTTCTGATGCAACGAAATTCACATTTAGAGTACGATCAACACCAGCTCCCTTATCTTCTACGGATGGCAAATCTGGAGTGGTGCGCGTGGTATTTTTGTTTGACTCCACGTCCCTTGACATTTCATTACTTGCAGTGAGTAGGAACTTCGTGGTTGTGGGTGTCATTGTGCGGTGGTCTTCAACATAAATATTCCTCGGATTAATCCTTAATTTCCAGTTTTCGCTTGCTCTTGTGTCATGCGGTGTGTACACGATTTCCACTAGCTGCCGGCTCATTCAAGTACCCTGCGCTCCCTTCAGTGGCAGGACTCTGTGCGTCCCTTTTTTCTCCCCTTCCCTCCACTGGTGTCCTGCCTCTTTCTCCCCAAACGCGCTTGTTCCTCACCGCCATATATGCAGACCTCACAGTCCATCTATTCCTGTTTCCAACGATAGTATCACTATTTGGACATACGTCCAGGGTAAGCACTTTGCTCACCATCTCCCCATATCTAAACCCCCGTCGCAGTCTATGAGCACCATAATTGAAAGCACCGGGCTTGTGTGCGACATCACGATCACCACCTCACTCATATATTATCTGCGCTCACGAAAGGCAGCTGGGGTACGAAGGTGAGCATATACTGTCTGGCTCTGCAGCAAAAGCCGATACTGGAATGACCCTCATTTCAGCACACAAGATATGATCGCCTCACTCATTATGCACGCCATGTCGCGTGGGATTCTTACTGCGTTAGTACCCCCATTGGATGCAGCATCCCCATTCTGAGTATTTCCTACAGTGTTTGCATCGCTATGCTCTTCATCCTGGTAAGTTCAACGTCCCATGCGAGTACATCCATCACCTTCTCACAACGTACCAGGATGTTGCATACCCAAATCACTTTTATTATGTACCGTTCTACCAGCTTTTGGGCAAAAGTATGTACACCCGGGATCGGGTTTGTTCTTGTACTCAATTCTATCCTTTACTGTACAGTATACGTCAACTCGATCCTCGCCTCGCTGAACGTCCGCACCTCTGTCCGTGGAAAGGGTCAGCTGGAAGTCTCGACCCGCTCCCCGCTCCGGGTCATCGAATTCGCCTCCGGCCCTAGTTCCACTCCTCACTCCGACTCGAACACTGCAGATTCTGGCGCGGACGGTGGGGTATGTGGCTTAGCACAATTCCACGTTTGGCTCTGACAGTTTTCAAGCAGAAAGAGTTCCAAGTTCAACTAGGTATGGACTCGATGCATTCCGAGTCGAATCGCGATGTAGGGATCAAATCGTTCCCTCAGGTGCGTACACAATTTACCGCATCTCATACTGATCACGAGAATATTCACTGCATCTTTTGGTTACAGATCCCACCGTTGCATTTGAACAGTTCAACCATTAATATCTTTTGATCGAAACTCGGTTACATGTAAATTGTCAGCGTCGAGCATATCAAACAAGTTTGTTGAACACTTTGAAAGCCAAAACACCTAGCTATATGTCACATACTACATCCCCCTTGTAGTAGGTTGGGCCCAAAACATTAGTTCTCGTCGGAATCAGATTCGGAGACTTCCTGCGGTCCGCAAGATCCCCAAGGGACCATGCGCAGTCAAGTGACTCCAACCGTGCAATAAAAGGAGGAGTTGCAAGGCTCAATGGACGAACTATACTCAGGATCCGGTCGAATGCAAGTTGAGTGGTTGGTCTCGCCTCAGAAGATGCGCTTCAGAGTATGGGGGAGTGAGCAGGAAAAGCCGAAAGCAAGCAGAAGGATAAGGCAAGAGAAGAAAGCCGCCGGATCTTTCCGAGTGACGTGCTGGACGACTTGCCGGAGTCCGCCGAGCCCTTCTTGTCTCCTTCATGAACGCCAAATTTTGCTAGGAGCTATCGTTACTGGACCACGTCGCTCTGCGCTCGCAACCTCAGCCGCTGTAAACATAAAGCGCTATGGTCTTCCAGTTGATCCGCTGGACCAACAAGAAAAAATTGTCGAATAAGTACGCGGTGTCGCGCCCGCCGAACCATTTTGTCGATTCCACGATGTAATGCTACCTACCTACCTAACTACCCATAAAATACACATGTTAAATGCATGACATAATAGGGTAAGTACATTGCAGCACACTGGATACGCGACGAAGGGTGTATTCGACGCGCAAAAAATAACGAGCCGATGACTCGTGGCAGAGAGGGTAGAATTCCTACCCATGCCCGATTTGGCAGAAGTCGTGCATGAGCTTAAGGTGCTGCAGTAAGGACTTGAGATTTGACCAACCCTGGCCATGTGGGTGATATATAGGTCTGTACGCTACATCTACAGAACTTAAGAGGTACTACAACTTAAGACCTGTGGTGGTTCCGACCACCCGGATCTTAAGAGGAGCTAATAAAGTATTTGCAATGATTGACATTGATATTTTCGGAGTCGCACCGCAACTAACCGTGAAAGTTACGTTTTGTGGAGAAGTTTTCAGAATACCGAGTTTTCAAATAATCCCAGATATTTTCCCCCCACTTTCCCTGTGCGTCGCATGTCACCAGACACCCACTTTTGCTTGGACATCCGCAATGGAGGAGACTTGTTGGCCGACATCCCACCACTCGTCTCATATGTGTCGATTCTGGCCATGTCGCTCATGGTCAGCCAGACCAGCCAACCAAACGTTATCGCGTAAATAAATATCAAAAGCGCTGACCCTCCCGCGCTTGGAACGATTGCAACTCGATCGCGACTGGTACGACCTGGCACCATTTTGGGATACAGCCCAGTTCCTTGCCTTCGCCGCACGTTATAATGTTTTCTATACAATTTGTTTGGTTGAGGTATAGGAATATATCACAGGGATTCTTTGGAAGTACAGACTGTCAGCCCTGTGAGCGCCAGACAGAAGCTTTAAATAAGAAAAGTGATATCAGAATGGGAAAGTCTGGGCGGGGTCAGTCCGTTGCATGCTCATTTCGGTTAGTACAAGACTTGTGAATAAATAAATTCATCACTAAACACAAAAACATGGGACATGCCCTACGAAACGCCTTGCTGGGCCTGGGGATTCACCCGATTCCCGAATTCTCTGATCTATTCTGTCGTTGGAAGTCAGTGTATGTAGGCACGAGTGCGGATGGAATAGCTGGGAGAATGCGCTTCAAAAGAAGGATTCGGGTGAAAGAAAGACGATAAATCAGCACGTACCCCGGTCATGCTGCACCACCAACACGCCCCGCGCGTGCATCTCCTTGAATGCGGGTACGACAGCCGAGCTGTCATAATTGGTGTACCTGTGTGCAGTGGAATCCATGATGTTGGTCGACGTCCGCTGCACCGCTGCCGATGACGGATTATATGCAAGAGCCCCATGCCGCTGCCATGGATGGTGGGAGCACTAGCCTTGCATCCTTTGATCCAAGTCAGTTCGGCGTGTGTGGTCCTACCGCCTCCAGCTTCGGGGAATACGTCCCTCCTCCAACCTTTGACGGATCTGTCCCACCGCCGCCCTTGAACTTCGATGATTTGGGGGAAATTAATTTCGACAACTTGGATTTCTCTTTTCTTAACGAGTACACCACCCTTTCCGCTGGAGATGACTCGATGTCCTCACTGCTGTTCGACTCTGGTGTTGGCGGGGATATATCCACTAATTTTAACTTCTTCCCTGACCAGACGAACGCTCCCATGTTCGTACCTCCAGTTATGGCTGCCCGGATGTCTCCTCGGCTCCCTCCCTTCCCCGTCTCGTCACCACCTGCTCCTACGTCGGAGCTGTTACCCATTTCTTCCGATTCAGCGGCCGTGCAGGGGTCTAGAAAGCGCAAGTCCCGGGACGACGTTGACCCAAAGAATGTCATCCACACCGCTCGGCCTCGCAAAGTCCCCAGGCGTGCGGACGAGATATAAAAAAATTATGTATGTTCTCATTCAGTTCTCGCTTTATTGACTTGATCTCACGCCAGAATATTCATCTAGTCTCCTCCATTTCCGTGGCGATGTCGTGATCTAGTTACTGATTTTTTATGACATCACGTCTTAATTGTACATGCTTTTACAGCTGTTTGCAAAGCTAATGGCACCAACGATCATTTTATAAACAAGAGCAAATTAAATACTTCCACTTTTGAAACACTCACTGTGGGCTCAATTCTTAGCCGTTTTCCTTGTGTGTAAATGCGTTCGAACCCAATTTGACGGCCCTTTCTGCCCAATATACCCTGGGCTCCTAATTCTATATTCCATTTTTCGAACTTATTCAGATCCATACATGGTCGCATCTAAAAGAAGGTACTGTCAATCGCTGTTCAAACGCGCCTACTCACGAGGAAAACGGTCAAGAATTGAGCGAACACTGACCTCCGCAAGACGGGAACTAATTAATTTGCTCTTATTTATAAAATGATCGTGAGTGCCATTAGCTTTGCAAACAGCTGTAAAACAATCTCAGTTGGCTTACCTTCTCGAGTTCAACAAAACAAGTGTTCGCAGTAATTGTATTCCGAAATAGCTCTCCAAAAGGGAATTCACCTATCCATTTGCAGTCCCGGGAGTTACCGGTGGTGTGCCGCATTTGCGGTGTGCAGAGGTGCCGAACACGGTATGCCGCACTTGGCGGAAATGTGCCGCAAACGCGCGCGATGTGCCGCACATCCTGCGGGTGTGCCGCACTTCAATGTGCTGTGTCTGCCGCATCTGGTTAATCCCGGTGGTCACTCTCAAAAGACGTTCGGCGGAAGATGACTGTCAGTGTGACTAGGTGTCACTCGAGTCACATCATTGTGTCTTCGCTCAGTGCTCACGCATCTCCCTCACTTGCCAAGTACTTAGTGACGTCTCCTGTCTATATCCTTCACCGTCCAGCTGCCTACCCTGTCAAGTCTAGCGGCTATTGCAAGCTACGCACCCTCCTTGCTCTCCTTCTTGTCTCCTTCCCCCAGGCTCGCGTGACGCCGCGTCGGACTTATCCCAGTCCTCTGCTCAGCTCCTTTCGGCTCCATTAGGCCCCCAGCTCTACTCTTTCTTCCCTTCCTTCATTTCTTCTCCCTCCCTTCCTCCCATCCATCCACGTGCTCTTGTTGCCTCGCTCGCATTTCCCCACGCCCGCCCATGTGTTCCCCGTGCGCAAATCTCTCGGAACGTGGTGCGTCACCGACGCTGGCGCAATTGCGGTGGGGGCGCAAATACAATACACAACCATCCCCGCGCGCGCGCAATACGTACAGTTCCGTACCCATCCCCGGCGTGCCTCTTAAACGCCGAGCAGCAGGGTCTGGAATACTGCCTTCGACCAATTGCCAGTCAGACCCAGGTAACCCTCGTCCAATAGTTAAGTTCGAGACAGCGACGACAGGGCCGGGTGCACGAGTGCGGCATGCAAGCAATTTTGCAACGGGCTCCCGCCACGCGGGATCGATATTACTACGAGCTGCCTCCAACTATATGATGGAATCCTCGATCTGGAAACTATTCTTAGGATACCGCTTTCGAAAGCGCAATTTGTGTTCCTTGCGGCATGTCAGACTGCCATGGGGGATGCAGATCAGGCGAATGAATCGTTCCACCTGGGCGGAGGGTTCATCGCTGCAGGCTTCCGCGGAGCGATTGGAACTAGCCTCTCCTAGACAGACGCTTCAACAATTCTTGACGTTGTACCTCCGTTTGTTGAAGTCTGTTATTAAGGGCGGGGGTCCGATCAGAGTAAAAACCTTGTTACATAATCATCGGAGTTTGAATTACCATATATTCTTGTCGTCTTGCCCGCGCAAGTCATTTTTCTCATTTAATTTCTGGGCAGACTCACTATTGGTGCATATCTGAGCTGGTCTGTCTCCTAAGAATTTGCCGAAACATCCTTGAATTAGGATTTTAGCACATGGTTCAAGACGACGTGACATGAATATGATGTTTACCCATCAACTTAACCTCTTCCACAGCAACGTCAAATGGGCCTGAAAAAATCTAAATAAATTTGACCAATCTCAGAAGATGTATCTCATTATGATTGTTCCGTTCCCAGGTCGCGCGACATGGAGCAATAGGCTCATTTCGTGATTATGTAATAAGCTTTTTACTCTGATCGGACACCTGAGCTTAAAACAGGACTAGATTGGAACGATGTGGTCCATGCTTGATCAGGATGGGCCGGTGCTTTCTGAAGCAATTTACACTTACGTGTTTCGCAATGGCCAAGAGGTTCAGGTGACTGACACAGAAAAGGCATTGAAATTGGCCGTCAGGAACTGGCGTGACTCCGGAATCTCGTATGAGCGATGGGTACCTTTTATTCACATTGGTGTCTGATGTGGTATGTACTTGATACAATCCATTGTATATAATTTTTCTATTTCCGATGTTTCTTGGTGAAGTCCGATGCAAGCAAGGGGTTTCGTCTTCGAACAGAACGGATGCCCAGTGGTTGACTCGCAAGATATGATGAAGACTGCTTTGCGTTCAGGTCTTATGTTCCGATGTGACGGGCCTGAATTGGACCTCGAGAATTTCTGCGCATTCAGAGGGACGAAATTGAAAGAAATGGGCTCGCATAATTGTAAACACAGGAATCATAATTCTTGCATGCATGACATGAATAGTTTGGAAGGGAGCCTTATTAATTTGCCGCTCTGTTGTGTGGTATAAAACCGGTGGCTATGCCCAAGACGCAGCCACAGGGTATGTACCACAGAACAGAGCGGTAAATTAATAGGCTTTCAAACTGTAGCGTGGAACTAAGTGGACGGGGCTATTGGGTTGGTTGAATCAGTCAAGCAAAAAAATATAATTGATAGAAATTTTGTCATATCGCCTATTGTGCCCCACCATCTCGAGAAGTGTTTTCATGAGGCCCTCGGAAACGTATTCCGCATTGTTCTTCATACGCCTTTGGATCTCTTGAATCATGCTGCCCCGCTCCCTGGACGATTTCCAATTCGATTGATCGACTCTCCTTACACAGGACCATGTTGTCTTGTCCCACTACAAGGGAATGGTTCTTGAGCAAGGCAAAGGTGCCGCAATTGTAGCGTGCGGCTCAGTTGAGGCGATGCTACACTTCTTCATTGCATTCGAGAGTACGTGCCGGGTGGAGATCCTTGCGGATACTCCGGCAGCTGCGCATGGGACTGCAATTCGGTTCGCCGTGCTTCCGAACCAGTCCGAGTCCTGCCCATACGTACATCCAGCCTGGTTTACCAAATTCGATCCGTACAATCGTCTTCTATGAACTCAATTGTATGCAATAAACCGTTTGCGCTGCAGCCATTGGAGCCATCCAATGGCTATTTTGCGTTGCGCAAACCGATGCACTGCGTTCCGACCCTCTCTAGACTCAGCTGTGGCTAGACAACCTACACAAAGCTACACAGAGGCTAGACAGATGTCTCTGTTTAGGTGACTGGACATGATCAGTCTAGCTGTGTTCGGGTCAGTCTAGGTCTGTCTGGGTCTGTCTGGGTCAGTGTGGGTCAGTGTGGGTCAGTGTGGGTCAGGCAGCCTGAATCTTTCGTGAAATTGAACTTTGTGACGAAATGTCAATGTTTAGCTTGGGTCAGGCACCCGCAAAGACCTAAACTTAGCCCCACTTATCTAGACAGACCTGTGTTTGGGACCCACACAGAAGCTAGCCAGAGGCTAGACAGAGGCTAGACAAAGCCAGACAAAATCCCTGTCTAGTGGGCTAAAAAGGGCCTGTCAAGGGGCTATGCTCACCTAGAAATAGTGAAGCCAGATGGACACAGATGAACACAGACCTACACAAAGGTGAGTCTAGAGAGGGTCGGAACGCAGTGATGGCTGGTGGCTAATGAATGGCTGGTGAACCGAGGTCTTTGAAAGTCCATTCAGGCTCGGAAGAGTATTATTGACTGTGTCGACCCGAATGAACCTTGAGAAATGACCGGGAACTACATCAGACTACAAAATTCAGTAATCTCAGGGAGTTTTGCTCAACAGTCTGACTGGTGAGTTTATAGCAAGATTGGAGCCCTGTAGACTATCTGTTCAACCTCCAAATGACTCAATTCTGTCAAAATAAAATCGATGGGTATCAGAGCCATTCGAGCCATGAGCCATCAGTAATTCACCAAGCCATACGAGGGGAGGAGCCCATTGAAAACGGCGCACCGTAGATCGGTTTATAAATAGAACGATCACTTCCCATCAAAACGACTCGCGACTTTGACAGGGCTCGAAAAGTACCTTCCCGCAATCCCAAGCCTCCGATATCTTACCTCGACATACACAGGAACCTAAATTTCGTATCCCAAAATGAACCGGACCCAACGGGGTACAAGACAAAGAGAAAAACACGAAATCCAGACCCATTGTGCAAATCCAGACCCATTGGGCGCAATAGTAGCGGTATGAGGAGTCGGACATGGTGTATCGTACACGGTATCCCCACATAAGGGTTGGTACAAAACATTGTTTGCGGCAGCCTCGTGTCCGAAAATTTGTTGAAGCCTCTACTTTTTGTTTCTGTGGGTTCAGTACCTTTATGTCATAGAATA
This sequence comes from Mycena leptocephala, assembly GCA_029378395.1. Classification (NCBI taxonomy): domain Eukaryota; kingdom Fungi; phylum Basidiomycota; class Agaricomycetes; order Agaricales; family Mycenaceae; genus Mycena; species Mycena leptocephala. The sequence goes on along the minus strand of JARJLF010000068.1, from coordinate 195,527 downwards.
CAAGAAACATAAGGCGATCACAGCCCGGATTTTCAACCTTGAAAAACAGGCTCGTCATGGCTGCCAGTCAGAGTTGGATCGTTTCGGGCATCTCGGGCAAGTTGTGTTCCGTCCATAGTTTATTCGATCTGACTGGGATGATACAGAACAGTACGGCTGTAGTGAACTTATGTAGGAGTCTGGTGCAAGGCCTTCCCTTGTGGGTGGGAAAATTCGCTTGTTGCAGGCAGAGCGGGGTTAGACTCCCCGGGTCCGAACTTTGGTCGATTATGCCTTTTGTGCATTTTATGCCTGTCTACCAGCCTCATGGACTCTGCGAAAGGTTGAATGGGGTCCCATACCGGCATACGAAGTAATGAGGTTGAATCCGTGCCGCAGACCTGCGGGCATCTTGCAATTGCGTTCTGTCCATATTTTGCTCTGTGTGGCCTAGTGAGCTTTGGGGATTATTTCCAGCGCAGAATATATGTGGTTGGAGGCGGTCCGGCAGCCAACTCCCCGTCTCCGAATGTTGCCTCCACGTTTCCTTTTTTTTCAGTTCGTCCTCCCAGCAACGGGCGTGTTCAAACCCTACGTCCAACGTATGATACAGCGAGGCAAATATCTTCGGCGGGGAATTATACGTGAACGGAATAAGCGAGGTTAAACACGTTGAAGTATCCAAGGCTTCATCTATATTTTGCTAGATTCTGAGTGGGAGGTTCCAAAGAATTACTAACCTAGTCCTTGCAAGAAGAGAAGATGGGGCATGGTGTGCGGTACACCGCCTCCCCTTGTCGTATCCATCAATCAACACATGGGGTTGAAGGCAGTTCGGGGTTCGTGTCCCCGTGTCCGAGTATGGCGTGTCTCGACATACGTTTTAGCCTGCCGTGCTATTTGTACACGGGACATTAGCTTCAAATGAGTGAAATAAATCGGGTATGGTGTACGGTACACAGCCCCTCGTCTTGCATCAACATTGCCAAGGATGTTGGAGACAGGTTGGGGTTCGACTCCCCGTGCCCGAATGGAGTGTTCTGAACTGTGTGTTTTTCTCTCTCTTTTGATGCCCGGCACTCAGAAATTTGCAACTTCGCGGATGACCCAGACAACAGGTTCAATATTAATGGGGCTTGTAATGGCATGCTAGTTAGGTTATGTTAATTCGGCAGCGTGCAGTTGGGATGAGCCAGAAAATGCTAACCTAGTAAAGTTCTTTAGATGCCAGGGAATCGGGCATGATGTACGGTACATGACCTCTCATCTTGCCAATGTGCGAATGCTGAGAGCTCAGAAGCAGCTTGGGGTTCGACTCCCCGTGTCCGAATGTGTATATCCACCCCAAGTTGCACATTTTTTGTTTTGTTTTTGTCCATCGCACGAATGTCATCTGATATTCGCGACATTCGCTCTCTGTCTTTCTGCCATTTTAAATACATGCCCGCTCATCCGAGTCGTTGTAACCGAGAGTGTAATTTTCTGGGGCGTCTCTGACATGTTGCACACGCCGCACCGTGCATATATTTTGCTCAATCACTGGCAGCCGGGACCTTTCAGGGAATTGATAATGTGCTAGGCTCTGTGACATACAGAATAGCTCGGATATGGTGTAGGGTGCACCGCCTCTATCTCTACTGGACACATAAAAGTCTAGAGGCTGTCTGGGGTTCGACTCCCTGTGTCCGAATAGCATTGCGGGATCGCACCCTTTTTTATTCTGGTTCAGCACTTTCATGTCAGGATGCTGGAGAAATCAGCGTAGATCTCAATCCATTATTTTTGCACCGAGTTTTTTTTTTAATGCGACTCGTCTTGAGTGCCGTTCATACTTGAGCTTTGGTGGTTGAGTCGAATATCTGACTGGACTGGAAGTCAGACGTTGCGGGAGAGCAGGACCTAGTGAGGTATCTAATGGTACGAGGGATCGGACATGGTGTAGGGTACACCGCCTCTTATATTGTGGGAAAATCGCCGACGATGGAGTTGGTGGCAGCTTGGAGTTCGACTCCCCGTCCGAATATGAACTCTGCTCAGAATAGCTTTTTAAGGTAAGACTTTGATTTCTTAACCCTGCACGAGTCAAAGGAAAAGAAAAGAGAGAAAAAAACAAGGATGTGCTGATGTTGAATTATTTGGCCATCTAGGGTACCCTACGCTGCATGCCTATTTTCTCGGATCCACATAACTGGGATAGTCCAAAAAATTGATAACCTATTGAAATTTGTATTAACAACAATCCGACGGTGTACGGTACCGTCATTTGGGTTATATGACAAAGTTGTTGGAGGTAGCTCGGGTTCGACTCCCCGTGTCCGAATGACTTTTCTGTTCAATGGATTTTTTCGTTTCATTTCCCAGAACACCTTTTTTGGATCAATTTTGGTCATAGGTGATCGGCTCAATGGTCGTTCTTTCACTGTGAACCTAGCAACTTGCTGATGTTGAATTATTTGGGCAGCTCGGGCAACCTGAGCAGCATACCTGATCGCTGAATCCGGCTGTCCAGTTCTAAGAAATCACCAAGCAATCTAACTAATCTCGGAGGATAGAGCACCAATCGGATATGGTGTACGGTCTACAGCCTTCCCGTGTGGGTGGCAAAAACTGCTTCTTGCAAGCAGCGCGGGGGTCGAATACCGGTGTCCAAAATTTCAGGTTGACTACCTCTTTCTTCTTTTGGCAAAAGTTCGATTTTTTTATTGGCCAGCACCGTCTAGAACAAAAGAAAGCCCTGATGTTACAGTCGGATTGTTTCGGGCATCTCGGGCTGTTTGTGTTCCGACGACGTCCGTTCATATTTTATTCGAAGTGACTGGGCTGTTCCAAAAAATGCTACAGTAACATGCTGGACGGGATGCTGTGGCCACAAGCCTCCTTCCAGGACCAACTAGGTATGGCCGGCGTTCATTTGCTAGGGGGTTGGGCGGCACAACACGGTGATGCTGAATTCTGACAGCCTCTCTCCATTTCGTTCCTGAAATAGACGGCCATGAGTAGATCTTTATGCTGTCCTGAACTGTTCCGGGCTAATTTTGTTTGACAAAGATATTATTGGCATTTTCTTCCGGCGACGCTCAATATACCGAGGGTCTAGACTGCCGATTTCCTTTGACAAAAATATTCTTTTAGGACACAACTTCCCCAATCTGCCGTTTAAACCTAACCCGAGTTCTGTCCGTGCTGTGTATCCCTATGGGGTAAGGTTCCGAATTTATCTTTAACTCTAGCCGTCTGGGACCGAGTGACCTATTAGGGTGACGTTCCCGCCGCCATCCATATTATTTTCCTTGACAAAGATATTCCCCATGCGAACATGAAATGCATCAGAACATTATAAAAGGCAGAGCATCCTAGGTTGAGGACCATTCACTCGAAGCAAACAACCCAGGAATGAAGATCACATTTGCTCTCCTGTTCCCATTAATCGCAGCTGTGGTGGCTACCGTGCGTTCACCTTGTACAACCGGTATTTTTCGAGAAACTAATGTCGCTCGCAGCCTGCCCCGACTCCAGATGACTCTGTGCTCGATTCCCGCGCTGTAAGCCCAGCTAGATCCCGTTCTGCCATTCATTGAGGCATTTTGCGCAGTCGATCAACCCCGGCTGCACCTGGGTGGTGAACTGCGGTGGCCTCGGTGACTGCGAGGCCTTCCCATGCATCGACGACGGATACTCTTGCGATGGACCCGGCATCCCGACCTCGGCCCCAGGGGGGACAGTGAATGCTACGTGCACGACCGCATGCTCCTGCGAGTTTTTCTGTGGCCCTGGGCCCGTGTGCCTTCCTTGAATTTCACTACCCGAATTCAGGATGAATGGTTGAAAGGACGAGGGTTGGTGGTGGAACCTGAATTATGTCGTGGTTTGGCAATAATATTTTACTGCGGATGATGGCGGGTTCCCCCATTCTCGCGACCAACATCAGCTGGTGTCGCCGTATCCAGATTTGTTTTGCGGAATGGGAGACTCCAGGAAAACAGCTGTCACAGAGAAAGGATCATTAGGACAGAGCCAACGGCTTACTTAGGTCTGGATTTCGACAGTGCATGAGAACGCCGCTGCGGGCTGGCGGTAGAAAGCAAAGTGAAAACAAATGAACAAATGTCATGACTTGACCAAACTACTCAGAGATTCGGGCCTCTGGCGGGCACTTCCAAGACTTGATGAGCACAAATGATTGGTGCGCAACGAGGAACTTCGAGAGGGCCCAGCCGGTATTCAGTGTTACCAACCCTGGCCATGTGGGTGATACATAGGTCTGCACACTACATTTACAGAACTTAAGAGGTACTACAACTTAAGACCACATGGCGGTTCCGATCACCTGGATCTTAAGAGGAGCTAATAAAGTATTTGCCATGATGCATGGTGTACGGTACGCCGCCTCCCCTCATAAGAGTAGACTGTACAAATGTTGGAGGCAGCCTAGGGTTCGACTCCCCGTGTCCAATTCAACATCGCAGCTGCGAGCATTTTTCCTTGGTTCCTCGCCTTCGTGCCAGTGTCCAGAAAAAAACCGTTGTGGATTTCAATCCATATATAATGAATCACATTGCGAGGATTTACCCTGGATATTTGCTGACTCCAACTGGGATATCCTAAAGAAATTGTTAGTCTTGACCTGGTTTGGTGAGGGAATAGCCTGGATATTGTGTACAATACACGGCCTCCCCACATTTCAAGTTGGTGATGAGACAATTGATGGAGGCAGCTCGGGGTTCGATTCCCCATGTCCGAACTTTGGTCTGATCTTTGTTTCGAAATCCCGGCTAGCAGAAATCTCCAACTTTGTAAATGGCCCAGAGGCGACAAAAGGTTCACTACATGGGCGGCGTGAGTTAGGGTGGATTTTTCGAGCATCTCGGGCATCCATACTCTGCTAAATCTTTCTGAACGGTACGATTCCAATTGCCGGGACATCAGCGATTTCACTGGTTGCAGCTGAACCTTGGTTTAAACCCCCCGGTTTACCGCTCCATCATGATCTTCCAAGACTCCAGGTCGCTTGGACAATTTGAGCTCTCACAACCGGAACGGGACAGACTCATAAACGCGCTTCATACTCAACCTATAGCCCGATAACTCAGAAAAGGGTATTATTGATCCTAATATCTGCTTATAGATGCTGAATAGTGCGTCATCCGCGATTGCCGGTTAAGGCGGCCAAGACCGACTCTTTTTATTCCGGTCCGAATCCCTCAAGTATCCCATAAGACCTCAATTTGCACCAAGCTCAAATTCGCAATGGTTATCTCGACCGCCCAAAAGGATGCCCTCGACCGTATCCTCGTCCGCGACCCTCCTAATGTCCTCTCTGCGGTGCTAAATTAGCTCTCACAGTTGGATGCGGTGGCAAGCAAATCGACTCCCGCGCTATTAGAGGAGTTGCGCGCGAGCCATTGGAGCCACCCAGTAGCTCTCGGGCCGTGCGCAAACGGGTACCGCCCAGCGCCAAAATATGACGTGAATGGCTGTGAGTGGCTTGTTGGAATCACTTGCCTGCTATTTTTGCGTACGGTCCGAGAGCCACTGGGTGGCTCCAGTGGCTCGGGCGCAACCTATCTAATAGTAATAGCACGGGCAAACCAACTGCCTCCGGATCATTCCGTGATGGTATGCGCGGAACAGCTGTGACCGGCAGAACCGACGTGACACATCCGAAGCTCTGTTCATGCTACGACGTGTCCACCTCCCCAAGGTCCTCGGTCGCGCCCCATTCACGCGTAGTTTGGCAATAGCAAAGTCTCACCGCCATAAAATCATTCCCAGGGCCCTCCCCGTTTCGTCTCGGACTTTCTCGAGCTCAATAGCGACCAAGATTCGGAGCGGGAGTCGTAAAGAACTAGAAGAAAAACAGACTTTGGACCCGGTGAGGACAGCAACGGCCGTGGTTCCTGTTTTTCTCACCGTTAGTGAAGGATTCGGAAGAAGAGCCACACGATCCCAATTGCGTATGCCAGGATCCCAGTGCCCGCCTCACCAAAGACACGCTCATGGCCCTCGGCGATTTTACCATGAAATTTACGCCCTCAACTCTCTCTACTACCGAGATTGACGATGTCATCACCGACTCCCTACAATATCTCCGTTCTGTCGACATCCCCGCCCACGAATTGAGCTGCTGCGCTCACACTTTCGGACAGTTCCACTCCGAGATGACGCTTGCGTGCCTAACCAAAATCATGGCTTCAGATCAGTTCGAATACAACCCCTACCTGACCACTCGCATTGTGGAGGCATGGCCCGAGATTCGCGCTTGGCTGCATTACACGTTCACCGATTGGATTTCCTCTGGGAAGTTCATCGGTCGTCAAAAGGAGGACAGATCCACGGATATCGGAGTATCATCCCGTTTCTCGAGGCGGTCTGCCGAGTCCCAGACCTGCGTGAGCTGCTGTTGCGAACACCGTCCGAAAGACAGAGCCTCTTCCTCGTTCTCAGCTTTTGCTGGCAAATGGAAAGCGAGGGATGGTTTGAAATACCCCAGTCTCACTCTCCGTTCACGTCTGCAGCTGCTCCGCTCGCCACCCTTCTGCAAGCGCACCTCGACGGCAAAAAGTCCAAGGATGACTTCTTCATTGTCTTTCAGCTGGTCGCCGCGAGCGCGAAACTTGACTCACCCAGGGTTGCCAGTATGGCTCTGGGCCGCGTGAAGGATCCCGCATCCATTCCCCTCGCAACCTTAGCCGCGCACATCGGTATGATCCGCATCCTGGGCCTGAGCTCGTCGTATTCCCCTGCCTTGCTTGCCCAGAATTCTATCCAAGACATAATTCGAATTCTCGATGAGCTTACGTCCGGCGAGTATGATCCCACCACAGCACAGGAAGTGCAGGCGTGCATTTACCCTTGCCTACGATACCTATCTCAATCTTTCGTCTGCTCGGACGGCTGTAGTTTTGTTGCCCAGGCGCTTCACACAGGCATCCTGCCACCACTGATACGCAGCTCTAAATGGATGTTACCAGACAGCGAAGGACATGTTGCACTCTGGACAGTCCTCGAAGTAGTTTCGGTATACACCATATATCCTTCAGTCCTCTGGCCGTTCGTGGCAGCAATCCAAGCGATGGCCGGGATGGGGGCGAATTTTTTCAATCAAATCGATCCTACCATCGAGAAGGAACTCATCACGACCTGTGGAATTATTACCCACCGTCTCGCGATGTGGTTACCAAGTGTGACCTTGAAATGCAAAAATGTGAGACTAATCTCAACTCGAATTGCTGGTGTCTGTTTTGACTTTTCCTTCGACCAGTGCGGTCGACCCGGCAGCATTTTCATGGAAACGACGTGCAACGAGTGCTTCATGTCGTCGTACTGCTCTGAAGCTTGTAGAACTGCTCATTGGACTGAATCGCACAGAGAAGAGTGTAAAACCTGGCTAAATACGCGAAAAGGCGAGTTTCTTCGCCCCCTCTCATTCGGTTAAATTTATTCAGTTCTTCGCAATGTCAGACGGTCTCGCCCTCCCTATTCTTCCCCACGATATCGAGTTTGGCTGCGACGTGGCTATGTTCGAGCTGCGCACGCATCGCGTTGAGATAGCGAAAGTGTGGAAAACGGAAAGGCCTGAACGCACCCCTGTGGTTTCGGTCGACTTCACGGACGATCCCAAAGGTCGGATTCTCGTCGGGGAAGAAGCCCTCGCCAATCCGCCTGTATTTCTCGGCGGCCCGCCAGGTCTCGATATCCCTTCGTATTTCAAGGCTCTGTGGGAGGCGGAGACATCAAAAGAATTTCATGATGAGCACGTTGTCGTTTGCATTTTCCTTCCGCACGGGCCCGGACTGCAGACCCATTGGAGATGGATCCCCATCAACCCGAAATACACGGAGGGGACAGTGGTGGATAGGTTGATACAGACTGTCGAATTTTTGGAATAGTGGGGACCGCAGGTAACTTGCGACATGATTTTCTTGGAGCTTGAAGTTTAACCAGAGCCACTCCGTAGGCCTTGTCAACATTGTCAAATGATTGTTTTTCTTGGTAGTTGGAAGTGGCAAATCAACCGTCTGGAAATTGGGATCGAATATTGGGTAGAATCACTCTCCTTCGAATCGTGGTTGCCCATGATTACCGTATGAATCAAAAGATTTCTTGATGTTCTTTCGGTTCATTGTTCAAATGCTCAACTCGAAGCTGAAGTTCAAGCTGTTCAATCCTTTCGGGTATCGGCATCCGAGCTCCATCCATAATTAAGTAGGGATGAAAGCAATTGGGCATAGTGCATGGTGCATTTGGGAGTTTGACTCTCCGTGTCCGATATGCCGTGTATTAATCTACTATTTGGCCTACCACTGCACCCCGCCGTTAGTGTTGAAAAGCAGTCGGATATGGCGTATGATACGCGGCCTTCTCCCATCAGTGCGGTTCAAAACATGGAGTTAGGTGTAGCTCGGGGTTGGACTCCCTTGTCCGAACAGTTGCGCAACGCTGTCATTTTTTATTTTATTTTGCCCGGCCAGCGTTTCGGATCCCACATTTCAACGTATTATGGCCCGGTATTGCTTTTACATCCAAATTTCTGGTCGGCTGTTCCAGAATATTGATGACCTACGATCTTCAAATGAGTAAAAGCAGTCGGACAGGGTGTGCGGTACACCGCCTCTATTTCTACAGCGCACCGTAACTCTGTTAGAAGCAGTTCGGGGTTCGACTCCCCGTGTCCGAATCTTCCGGTCTGGCCCGCACTTTTTTTTTTTTTGACGCCCGGCTGGCAGAACCTTCCCCCTCGTGAACGGCACAATTCGTGGCAAGTGAGAGTGGAATTCTTTAGGGCATCTCGGACATGTTGCGCACCGTGCATATTTTGCTCAGCAAATTGATAATGTAGTGGCCTTTGTGGGAGGGATACAGAATAGTCGGATATGGTGTACGACCACCTCTCATCTTCCATAAGAATTCCAAATCATGTTGGAAGCTTTCCCGGGGTTCGACTCCCCGTGTCCGAGTAAAATGCGGCAAAAGATTTTGCGCGTATTTTATTTTGACCATTCATTCAGTGGCGTACATTCGCAGAGCTAGTATGTTTTCACCCACCCTCAATGTTCGACTAATCGTGCGATCGCGCTATCCACCGCTTTGACCGGCACGTTCACCTTCCCACGCTGCCACGTCATTCCCAAAGCGGTATTCCGCCAGCGCTTTTTCTCTCTAACTCTCATCAGACTTACAATGCCCGCCCCACCCGAGCTTCTCTTCTACATACATCGACGCCTCCGGCCCGCGACAAGTCTTGGCTGAATAGGCTGATGTATGGGTTGAGGGGGTTAGAGGGTCCTCCCTCCCCTAAGTCTCTTCTTAGTACTCGCACCGCCCGCCCAACTTCACATCACATCCTATTCCCGCCCTCCCGTCGGCATTGTTTGTCTATCGCATAATACCTCCGTTGGGAATCTCTGGGACGATATTATGTGCGCATTATTCGCAGTGGGGGTAGCCGGTGCGCTGGTATGCGCATTATTCCGCAGCTGACCAAGCTGCACCGGCTTCCCTGCAAATAGATCCCGGCGTAGAGGTGGGCTGCCATACTGGATATCGTACACCGTACGAGTATGCACGGCCGCAAAATTTTGTGCACTTCCGCCGTCGTTGACTAGATTCAGGCACGTCACCCGGATAAATTGCGCTGAATATACGTTCACCCCTTCGTTCTTAGATCTTAGCCTGTACCCCGAACTCACTGCCCCCACTGCAGGAAGGTCGCCTGCATCGTCGCGGAATACGGTTAAACCAAACCCGTGCACCGTAAAACACATAAAGTCGACAGCCTCCCGGCGAGTCTCAGTGCATGAACAGGATCATCCGTGAGTATATCCTACCGTCGTACTAGTGAAATATTGGCGTGAACTGGGCAACAATGACTTCACCGACGACACGGTCGTCCCGCACGCCGGAGGTCGAGGCAATGGAGGTCCATCCCACCAAGGGGACTTCCGTATCTGCGCTGTCCATGTACCCGTTGGTTGATCATCCCGCTCATGGTGTGCATGCCATAGCATTGTGCGAGGCCCCTGATACCTCCATCTCCGCGAGATGAACACCGGGATCAGCCCGAGCGGAGGGTCTTCCTCCGCCGTACGATGACCATCAGCGTCGATTCCCTCCCCTTTGGGCATGGAAAGCATACGTGTCCTGAACGGTGCGTTGAATTATGGTCTGGCTTGAGATTGGGGGAGTCCATCGAATATTCAAATTTGAACGCGCGCAGATTCTTTGCGGCAACAAAACTCGGGATGATTCGCCAACTACGATGTGCAGCCGAATCCTGTGAATCGCACGAGACCGGCCTAGTCAGTGGGTGCGGCGTATATTCCAATACAACGGCAAAGGTGTGGTTTGAGAAATGAGGTAAGTTTTGGAGGATCGACCGAAATGCGTGAAGTGTAGCCCCACAAATAGGTTGAATCGGTCTCTGCATAGAATTCGAGACGTGGCTTGGAGGTTTGATGTGCGGTGTCACAGTTGCATCTACGCTCACCGGGCGGAACGTGCAGATACTCAGAGGTGCGTTTGATTCTCCCGGCTCATGAACGCAGCTGATTGATTCAGATATTTTTTATCAGGATGGGAAACGTCAACCAACCCTCCACGCGCTGTGCGAAACGCAACCGGTATCGTCCTCGTTGTACCAGCGATTTACATCGCTACTCATCCACTGTCTCGGGTGCGAGGCAACGCTGCATAAAATCACACGCGAGGCGTTGCAGGGTACTATCGATGGTGCGCACTGCCGTTTTTTCCTCCTTTTTGGGCGGTTGGGGGACGGATTCGATGATACTGGCACTGGCGGTGTTCGCATCCACCTGCTCGTCCGAAGGGCATCGCGTTCCACACGAGATTATTCCTCCGTTTACGAATCCCTCTGGTGCGACGCATGGCTTCGTCACGGTTTGCGTTGCTCATATATCCCGGTTTCAGTCTGATCTCGGCGGCAACAGAAGGCCTTGCCGTGACATTTCGGGGTTTCTGAACATGCGAAACGGCGTCTCGCTACTACTCACGGTCAACTGTCGCCGAAGCTCGTGGCATTAAAACCTCGGAGAGGGCATTCTTCTGAAGGACGATGCTCAGACTTTCCCTTTTTGCTTATTTTGCGACTGTGACCGCATACATATGGCCTTCGCCGCAGCTCGATGCCCTTGAGGCCTTGCGCTTCGAGCAACCGTTCGCAAACTTCATCCAGCCATGCAACCTTTTCAGCTTCGACGCACAAGGCAGCGGCTCTCGCTCAGGGAGGTCCAACGCTGCCGACTGGATTCGGACGGTGAGACGCGGCCGCTGGCCCCGCGGATGCGGCATCCCGCTGATTTGGCATAGGCGTACCACGATATGGCGACACATAACGTCGCAGACGGAACGGGGGGCATGGACGCCTCTATCCGCTTCGCCGAAGAGCAGATGCGACCTGAGGTGTATTACGCCCTCAGGCTGGTGCGATTTCGGTGCTACGCACTACTTCCTACAGGATGCCGGGGATGGCTTCCAGAACACCATGTTGGCTCTCTTTGCCGAAGCCAACCGATATGTTTCTAGTTCGTCCTGCATCAGATATTTAGCAGCCCTGGCTAAATGGAGTCTGTGGCAGTCGCTGACGTGCTCGCACTTGCGGCAATCTTCGCAGTCGATAATTGGCAAGTCCATGTGCACCCCCAATTCTTCAGTAGGTGACGATTTGCTGAAGCGGGGGTCCCGAAATCCCCTTCCGCGGTGGGCGTGTAGACGCGGGGGAGCCCAATGCCCCAGGCGTTCCTCAGCCCCAGGATGACCTGGACTCGCACATCGCCTCGTTTTCCCGGCAGGGGTTCACACAGACGGAGATGATTGGCCTCGTCGCTTGCGGGTACGTGTGCCCGCGACCAAGCACCGGAAGCAGCTCATTCGATCCAGCCACACATTTGGCGGCGTACAACACGCACCATTCCCCGATATTGTGCAAGAGCTGAACGACCCAAACAACACTCAATCGGTCACGCACTTCGACTCAACCTCTGTGCAGTTTGACAACAATATGTATGTCGCAACTGCACGTTACATGAATTTCTGTTTCCGACAACCCTCTGCAGAGCTACCGAGTATATTTCGGGTACGACGCAGAACCCGCTTGTCGTCGGTCTGAATGACACAACAAATTCCGACAAGCGTATCTTCGGCAGTGACGGAAATAACACTATGCGGTCGTGCGTCGTCGTATTCATGAGCCGGCAGCTCCGCTGACCAGCACACAGATTTGCAGAGTCTCCCGAACTCTTCGCATCGACGTGTGCAGAGTTAATGGCAAGAATGCTCGACACCGTGCCTAGTGGTGTGCAGCTCACCCAGGTTATCATCCCCTGCCTGTAAAGCCTTCTGGTCTAGACCTCGTCCTGGCTGGAGACGAGCTTCATTTTTCTGGTCAAGTTCGGGTACGTGCCACCCTTCCTTCGTTCCGATCCACTGCTCCACAACTATTTCTAATGCTATGCTTCTTAGTTCTGGAATATGACCGAGGATCCAAACCGCACAGTGCAACTGATTTGGGACGATCACATTGGTGGTGCTAACAATGCCACGCCCGTTTCACAAATCTGGCCTCCTCGAGCGGTGGACGCAACACTGCTGCGTTTTACACCTTCAGCCCTGCCGACGATATCTCGTTTCTGTCCCTCGACGCCACGGCTGGTATCACCAATATGCGCTTCACAATAGACAGCAAAATGGAGGACCAGGGCGGCCTCGGATTTGCCGTGCAAGACGACGTGGCCTTCTCCGCATCCTCATGCTTCAATCCCGACCCAAATGATGTCGGAACGGGGGGCCGGTTTGATATTGCGGTTTGTGCGACTATATTTTAGCAGTGGTCGCAGCTGACGGGGCGCAGGTCCGGAACGGCGTCACACCGGCGCGTGTGTACCTGGAGGCCCAGATGCGCGACAGTGTCGACCGCCCGATCGTCATTGAAACAAATATCCCTCCCCCGGCCTCCAAAGACGGTCAAGTGTCTGCGAACGCTACTGCGTACTCCATATGGAGCATTGAAATCGTGGGAAGGATCCTTCAAAAGCTATACCGTCGGTGCGGAAGTCGATGGCGTGAAGGGCACCCGAAATGGCCTGCACTCTGTGTTCGACTTTTCTCAGTGTCCTTAAATGTCTTCGAACGTCTCGGCGGCCCCATTAGTCTACAGTTTTACTCCTAGGCTTTCCCAATACTATTCTAACGCGCAATTGAAATGGAGGGACACTTGATTTGGCCACGTCGGGCTTCGTCGAGGCTCGCGGATATTTGTTCTGCGGCGTGCGTCGTGGGCTCAAACATTATTTTACCTGTCGCGAGCGGTGCGTCACCAAGAGTGAATTTACGCTCCACTGAATAAATGAACAACAAGTCCTTGATAGTGGCGGAAAAGTGCGATTCAGAAAAAGGTTCGAACTTGCACTGGTCTGAACCGAACGCGACGTGCAGGTTCAAAGTTTAGCAATTGTCTGAATCTGAACCCAAGATTGGATTCAGAAGTGGAGATGCCCGATTTTTGCTTTCGAACACCTCATTACGCAGTCTCTCACTCAGCACGATCCCGGACTGGGGAACATCGAGTTGTCTATTTCTCAGGGAATTCTCCGCATTGGAAAATGGACAATGCCAGACAATCCTAGTTATTCGGATCGTAGACATCCATTTCCTGCCTATTTTGCTGGATCTACATAACTGGGATAGTCCTAAAATTATTGAACTTCATTAAAAGCAATCAAGCATGGTGTACAGTACACCGCCCCCCCCCCCCCCCATAAGTGTGTTTGACCAAAAATTGTTGGAGGCACAGGGTTCAACTCCCTGTGTTCGAACTTCAGTGCGACATCAACCTTTTTTTGCTTGTTCGTCCTCCCAGCGACGAGCATGTTCAAACCCCAGCAACGAGCATGTTTAAATCCCACGTCCAACACAGATGGGGGGCTTCTTGGGTGTCCTTTGTTTAGCGCTAGAATATTTGCTGGATTTCACTGCCATGTTGCAGACCAATGCGGCCCATGTGAGGTTTGTGATGGTATGAGGAATCGGTCATAGTGTGTGGTACACAGGCCTCATATTACGAGTGATCGAAGGAATAGTTCTTGGAAGCCCACCGGTGAAATAAATCGGACATGGTGTACAGTACACGGCCTCTCATCTTGCATCAAGGTTGCTAGGATGTTGGAGGCAGACTGGGATTCGACTCCCCGTGTCCGAATATTTGCGCAAGCTTCCACTTTTGTATTCGTACGTAATTCGTCCTCCCAGCAACGAGTGTACGCGTGTTGAAATACCAAAGCGCAACGGATGGTACCACACCAGGCGTTTTGAATATCATTCCGCTGTGTCCATATTTTATTCGATCTGACTGGGATGGTGCTGAGGGCTCTAGGGTCACCTTGAAAATTTCGGAAAGGATTCGGATATGGTTTATGGTAAACCAATTTCCAACTGTCAACCTAACTGAAACCGCCCAATCACAGCAATTGAATAGAATCACTCAAGCTGATTGCAATATACACTCAGGCTGAGGGTAATTTCTGCCAAAACTCAATCATCCTGATAGTACTTTGTCAATTGAGTTGATAGGGTTGTTCACTCAAGTTGATGCAATTGGTACAATCATCTTGATTGAATCCGTTCAATCATGCTGACTGTATATCCTCCCCACAGTGTTTAGCACCTCGTCACCGCACCGGCTGCATTATTGTCCTGTCTTCCGAGAACAGGGGGCGCGGGCACCGAAACAGTCGCTCGAGGTGGGAGCACATGATCTTGGGCGGCTTTGGTCTCCGCCAATTCCGTCCCTACCGGGGTGATGTTGAATGGCGGCACGTCCAACGTCGAGAATCGCGCGTCGACAAAATGAGCAATCCGAGGGAAGACGCAATATTTCCATCCGCGGCCTCTTGGATCTGCATGCAGTCGGTCGTGAGACTTCCGAGCGGTGATCATCCACTGCTTCAAAGCAAAATGATGCGTGGAATTTGTTCATTTGCCCGATGTAAGAGTTAGATACCAAGCCATTGCATAAATTCAAGCATCAATTCCGGACAAAGAGAGCGCCCTGTGAGCGCGGGGAATTAGGCAGGAGGGCGTAAGTGATCGAAAAGAAATCTCGGTCAGCAGAATTTTCCGGGATCTCCCGGCCGATTATGAAGCAGGCGGTGTTGAGGTTGAATAGTGATCTGAAGGCAAAAGAATTGGCTTCGGAAGGATTCAAACGTTCGCACACAGAAACATGGAATGGCGACTAACCGCAGAAACTACTTACATCGCAAAGAAGCCAGGGCCGGGGCGTCCTGCAACAAAGGGTATTGGAATATCAAGCGGTGCGAACCCGGTACCGGCTTGATGAAGGAACGGATGTGGCATACGATGAGAAGTCATTGTATGTACATTACGTTCATTGAACAACATTTGGACGTACGTGGCGTACGTTCATAATTGGCGGAACGGGCATGGTGTCCGATTGATGCACCATCCCCAAAAGGAAATTATGCCGTCACATGTTGGAACGGACAAGACTTACGTTCAGTGTTTGCACCCCAGAACTGGAACGGACGATACATACGTTCAGTGGAAACAGCTTGTACCATGTGGAACAAGGCTGTGTATCATTGATGTAGAAAAGGTATAAAAGCAGGGTAGTTTACGCCTGTAATATAAGACACGACAAGACACGATTAGACCCCCATCAATCTATTGTGTTCTCACCCACTCCTTTCCTGCTCTCTTCCACTTCATTGTCTGCACCAGATATATCCTGCCTTGTATATCGCAACAAAGGGTAAAACCGATCTATGAAAGGTTAGGGCTGCCGCCCGTGCCCGTGGACACGGTTCGACGGCACCCGTTGCACGGGTACCGTGCCCGTTCCGTTGGACATTTTTTGCGACTTTCCACGGCACGGGTACGGCACGGCTGTTCACCACCACGGCCCGTTGAAACACGGCCGTGACGGTCGTCGAACGGGAAGTTTTCAAATGCATCTGGAGGCTCTGATCTTGATCACTGAGGCTCTCAATTACTCCTAGATACTCACCAAATGCTTCTCTAACAGTAATTTTCCAGGTCTTTGTGGTATAACCACAAAGTTACTGCCAAGTTGCGCTGATGCCGGAATATGCCGGATATGATAGCCGAGTTTCAACTTAGTTTCCTCCACAATTAGTTCTGTGTTTTACTCATTCATCACATGTTGTTCAGATTTCTGATTGCACAATTGATTTCAGAGTCCTCTGGACTGAACTTTGGGGCTATTGGGAAGATCAGGAGCCATAGAATCTGTAGTGAGCGAACAGATATTATTTGTAGCTTCGCCAGGCAGGCTGCAAAGGCTGAATAAAGTTTATACACACCTCATAGCAGTGATAGAATCATGCTCTGATGAAAAAAAACCTATAGAAAAATAGTACAGGGCCGTAGACCCGTCACGGCCGTGCCGTTGACCGTGCCGTCCCGTCAAGATTTTTCTGGACCACTCGACGGGCCGTTTTGAGACGGCCCGTGCCGTCGAAACCCCGTCGTTTCCACGGCCGTGCCCGTGACGGGCACGGGTGGCAGCCCTATGAAAGGTGAATAACCGAAGTTTTTCCTTTGCATGCTATTGCATGTCCTCGCAGCTTCGTGGACGGTACTCTTTACTACCTCGATTTGCTTCCAGGGATCCTAGGTGGATAGCAATTTAGACCCCAACATTGATTCAAAATTTGCGCGCACATCCTATGTTCCTCCACTGGTCGCAGGCCTTATTCCGCCTCCTATTGGATAGCGCCAAAAATCCATGAACACTGTACACACATCATCTATCTGGGTTCAAACTTCAATTTGACTCCAATGCTGATTTTTGATGAATGCCTCTGGATGACGATTCTTGAATCGCCAGTAACAAAACAGTCGGATGAATCCCACCGCCGAAGTGAAGCGGAGGCGTATCTTGTCTATGAGTCGGAAGGTAATCGAAATAGGATTGTGCGGTAGTGGAGTGATAAGCTGTAAACCGCATGGTGTGCATAGTAATGGTGAAATAGAAAATGAGATAAGGTACTGTCTTGGTATCAGACTGTATGTTCAGGCACGGCCAGGCACACGAGTTGTGTTTCTAACACCAACTTCCCTCACTTATAATAATCTGTTCCACTTCTCGTCATTTCCTCATCACCACCATTCTCTCCCTTCTTTTCCATCTGACATAGTCCAAGATCCATATCCATTGAAGGGAGTTGGACTTCTTCCGTCTCATATTCAACGTTCAACAAATATCCAGACTGCCTCGATCTAGATGTGAGAGTGGTTGGGAGGAGGGTAAGCGTTTTATCTTCTGTCTCCATGCTCTCTCCATCGACGTGCATGTTAGTTTCGTGGAAAATCGGGCGATCAGCTCCTATAGCTGTCTCAAGGTCGCTCGGGTCGTCGTGTTCCGAGTCAGAGTCTAGATCAACCAGGCGTTCCCGGATAAACGCGACGATCCCGGCAGAATCAGAACCGGGACGTCCGCCCTCGGAATGGAGAGCCGGAAAGTCCCGGTGCCATTGGCGGGCCAGGGCCCGGCGCTGAAATATATGTACAACCCCGAGCGCGGAAAGTGGTCTCCGTCCTGATGCGTGGGTTAGAGAACTATGGTCACTTCAAATGAGAACTTGAAACTCGCCAAATGCAAAATAAATCACATTTGCACCGAAAATCAGCGCAAATGCGCCGTTGACAAAGCTCCAGAAACCACCCAACGTTGAGATGCCGGAGAGAGGAGAGGCATCCGTGGTGTCTTCAAGTAGTTTCGTCGAATAGGCATACCGATTTAACAACGTCAGCTTCGCGACATCGGACCCGCCCCCATTTGAGGGATATGGTTGCAGTGATGTGATTTCAGGAATGAAAGTGGAGACATATGTCTAGCCGTCCTGAGTTAAAAAATCAGGTCATGACAGTCTGCAGCGACGACATACGGGATAAGCAGGGATCTCGATCACCCGTCGTTCTGTCCAGGTCAATACCCCAAACAGGTTGGATCCGGGTAGGAGGACAATGGGCTCGAAAGGAGGAGGAGGACTGTTGATGTATTTTTCGGGCGGTCGAAGAGAGACTGACACCAAACCGAGTTCCCCAAATCTCCACAGCGGGTTTGAAACAGCAGAAGTCCCCACCGATATTGAAACAGAGTCAACGGAATACCACCCATGCGGACCTGGACAAGATGGGCGTGAGATGGATTCAAACTGATTTAAAAATCAAGCAGATACATTGGACGACTAGGTCGACACCGGGGACTGACGAGTCCATCGATGAGCAGTTGGTGGATTTATCGGAATCAAGATGCGCGTTCACTTGGATGTTTGAACTCGACACGTTGGATATGTCACCGGCCAGGCCGAACTATGCGTACATCGATGCTGCTCATCCGGAAGAGGACGATGAAACCAACGAACTAGGAAAACAGTGACATTGTCTGTCGGGTATCCAATGTCATTGATAAACGAGGTGACGATAGCTCGGGTGTAAATTTTGGAGAACGCTGGCAGGATGAGGATCGCGTAGATTGCAAATGCCGGGACACCGAGTGCGAGGCAGCTGAGGATCACAGCCCTAGTAAAAATGATGACAGCGGACTCCCCCCTGGGAACGAATTTCGGTGGCATTATGCAAGATTACGACCGACACATACCTTACCAATGGCCTCGAAATGGATCGGTTCAGGAGAATTGACAATGGAGTATAACGTGGGCGGACCGATTTACACCCTCCCAAAAAATCAAATGGTTGGCGAAAGAAACTGTGCTCGGATTTGACGATCGTGGCGCAGCGAAATAGGGCCGAGAGCAGCAGCATCAAGAACTGCAGGCCAAAGAGAAATGGCCATGACTCGCTTCGGAAGAGTCGAATGCTGAGAATGTCGCAAATCACTAGCGACCATGAATCAGCAATTGAAATCTATGCGTCGATTCAGTCGCTGACATCCAGTCTCGATTATGAGAAGGGCAATATCAACTGCAGCCAACCTCCGCATGCGCCGTGGAAACAAACTGCAACCAGTTGTGACACAAATCCGACGATGCCAGTCGCTTCACTTACATCAGACTGTGATGCAAAAGTGTCAGGGAGCTGCATGCGATGGCAAGTTGGACTGAAGGGAAGGCGTAAACACTGAAAGATATCACAAGGAACACGATGGTGGCAATATTGCCGAGCAGGAGGAGACGCAGAGTATACACTCTCGCGGTAGGGTTGAAGAGGAGGGTGAGTTTCATGGTGTTGGGGGGTTGTGAAGTGACGTGGTCACATATATGCATTCTAAATCGAGCCACTAGGGTCAGTCATCATATTCTCACAGGAAGCTGAGGGTTTCATTAATCAAAGATCGATGTGGTCCCACGACGATGGATGAGATACAGAGTACACCATAATGATGGCGTTCTACAGTGCCTTCTTTTGCCGTCCACCTAGACATACTGTACGCCCTGAAATCGCGACGCAGGGGATAGGTCCAGAGAATGGATGTTCGCGGCCCAACACACGGGATCATCACGAATGAATGACGGGATGATGTTGAGGCGACTGTATGTCAAGACAACGGTCTCCGGTGAGAGAGATGATCAGTGGAGATGGACGAGCACAATTTTAAATAGTGATGCTCATGGCTTGGCTTCAAGCCAAGAAGCCAAGAAGCCAAAGCCGTTGCTTGACCAAGCCAAGCCAAGCCAAATTCTTGGCTTGAGCACGGCTTCAGGCCGTGGCTTGGAGGCCAAAAAATGCTACTCGTGCGCAAATGAATCTTTGAAGTTGAACTTGATCAGATCGAACCGAATTTAATTTCCGGTGATCACGGCACATCATATTTGTCTTTGATGTCCTGCGACCTTGCCCCAGACCCTCATGATATTTGTTTCGCGCCTGCGGCTCGTCAACTGCCCGACTCCCGAACGGAAAAATGGGTCACTGATACACATATAAAATGTGACGGATTGTGACCAGACGCGTTCAGGCCTTCTTTCTCCTACCTCCACGCAATGGATCACAATCAGTAAGCGGCGCAACCGATTGAAGGCTGACATCGTCGAGACGTTACAAGTCCCGTTCTCAAATGTATGATACACCGTGATTTGATCTTCCGGAAGTCAGCTCAAGCAGATGAGGCAGAGGATGATTCGGAGAAGGAGGTCTTTTGGCCGATGACCCTGACAATTATGACCCAGACTATGAAATGAACATTTGATATATACATATAATCTTTACCACACGACAGCCTACTATATGGTCTCTGAAGCCCCGGCTTGAGCCACAGCCAAGCCAAGCCAAGCCCCCGTCCATGGCTTTGGCTTTGGCTTGAGGAATCTGAAGCCAAAGCCAGGCTAAACCAAGCCAAAGCCGGGGTTTCGAAGCCAAGCCAAGCCAGAACATCACTAAGCACAAACGATACAAGGATAGAATCAGGCGGACTCCGATAGATTGGAGCAAGCCTGGGATCCATAAATTAGGGCGTAGAACGACATTCTAAACGAACGGGAATCATTGATTCCTGGTACCGCTTTAATAGGTTCCAGGTCTCCCTTCCATAAATACGGAAGTTAGATCCCCTGCCAGATCATGGATTACCAAGCGTGTCGCACGTTCCGGGATCTTCCGGGCTCTGTGGCTGAAAAAATGGAGTTTCGATCCCTGCCAGAGCATGGATTACCAAGCATGTCTCACGTTTCGGCATCTCCCGCACTCTGTGGCTGAAAAAAACGGTAAATGAAGAGTTTTGATCCCTGTTAGATAATCATAGGTAGGCCCGCTGGCGTGGCATAGCCCACTATCGTAGGGTAGGGTTGTCCACGTGTAGATTATTATGTAATTTATCTTCGGACACAGTCGTAAACTTGCTTGTATGAATCCCGTGGCTTGCAACGAGGAGCATGAAAGAGGTATAATCATCATTATAAAATATATTACAAGACCTGTCAGGAGACGACAACATAGAGGACACAATACCATCACCGTAACCACGTTGACCATCGAGTAGATCAGATATCCTGTCTGCAGAGACTACAACCATGTCAGACGTGCCAAAACCCAGCAGATGGCAATTAATACTCAAACAGATTAAACACCACCAGTACAGAGCACAGAGCAACAAATCCTGCAGCCCGACCTTTTTCTCAGAAAGTTCTCCGCACTCCACAAACACTTCCGGTACGAGCAGGGCATGGCTCCGGACGCTGTGGATGAACACCTGGCCTCGGGTTCGGTCGCTGTCGAAGACGAACGGGGGGTTCGGCCGGAGGACCGATTTTACGCTGGATGCAACACCAGTCGAATTGCTGGGTGTGAATGGTCCTGGACCCGAATCCGGAGTCGATTCGGCAAGGGACCGGACAGGTGAAACTGAATGCGGGGTTATTAAATTGGTCAGCCTTGCAAGGCTCTCTTCGATCTGGGCCATCCGGGTGTTGGCAGCTTGCGTGGCAGCAGTATCGGTCATGGCAGGATCTAAGACAGGGGAGAAGGGGGCAAAATTGGAAGTTGGGGTGGCAGGAGCACTATCAGAGTGGTCTGAGCCTTCCAAACCAACCTTCCCAATTTTGACCAGTTAATCCCTTAGAGAGTTTCTTCTGCTGTAAGGGCAACCTCAAGGCCCGGGGGTGTCGCAGACTAGCGAGGGGAATCCGAAGTGATGAATAAAGAAGTATTTAGGTGTACAAGAATACGCACCTAGCGAGGGAATCCGAAGAGAAGAAACTCTGAGGATTCCCACGCTAGGTTCTGGGTATGTAAAAGTAGCTACTGACTAGTAGCATGAGACCAGGTTGATTGAAGGGATTGGCATAAGTCTTGTGCTTGATTGCAGACTTAGTGCCATGTCGAATTGGTGGACCGGTCGATGGGAGGCACGCAGCCGGGCGGCCAGTTACCAGTCGCGGACCGGGGGGTCTGGTTGGGGTTCCCCTGACAGTTGGAACCAACTGTGCAGGCAATTTCTTTTGCCTATTTGAGGCTGATTCATGCACAATGAAAATGTTTCCTCCTACCAAAAATTCAAAGCTCACAAGGAAGCAAATAGCAGCAGAGGAGCATTTATTACATCAAAATATTATCTAATTCAATGACCAGTACTTGATTTTACGGTAACGAGGAGTGGATGTTCAAATTGTTCCCAAGACATGGCTACTACACTCAGTTCTTTAAATTACCATCACACGGAGAAATAGTGGGTTTTCCGGCGATCATTGCGGAGATATTTGATGGAGACAGAGTCTAAAAATCTCAATCTGCTAGTCGGAGATTGAAATGGTTCAGCCGAGCGGCAATCATCCCCAAGACCTACTTTTCACTGCCATGAGGCCTTGTGAAGCTCCACCAAAGGCTGGTCCAGAAAAAAATCAGAAATCTGGCTTTTTGAAGCCATTCTGGGGCGGCACCTGGAACCACTGTCGGACCAGGGTCATCACGTGGACTTCAATTTTTTGCCCAAAACTCACGCAAAAAAATGAGATTTTCGCTTGTCTGGCGCTCAGCCTTGTTAACACAGCCTATGTAGGGTTTCTTGATCTTCAGTCTCAAATTTTCTCCTCGGCAGCTACATATTTATTTATTTTCGCTCCCAGCCCCTCAAAAAGCCACTTACCAGACAAGGTTTAGACCAGTGACTGATCTGTCTACAGGACAAACTGTCGGTAGACAGACCGGTCGATCTGGTCTTGAATTTGAACGACAAGCGCAGGCACCGCCACAACGCGTCATTCTGCGCGTGAAAGTCACGTTTGATGCCCCGGACTTTGCCGAAGGCACCGCAAAATCCATGCACAGAACGCAATTTATGGGATTTTAACATGATTACAAGGCCTAGAAAAATATACGAGGCATTTCCTACCGGCAAAAATTTTGTCGAACTTTTTCAGCCAATTCCAGATGCTTCTACCCAATATTTCACATATTTACATCGATATTTCACCAGTATCCCAGGATAAAACCTCAAATAAAATTACCATGATCAATATATGTCATATATGATATATATTATTCCAACTTCAGACACTATCTCAGTCAAATCAACCTTAGAAACCTCAGAACGTGCGTTTTGCGGTGCCTTCGGCAAAGTCCGGGGCATCAAACGTGACTTTCACGCGCAGAATGACGCGTTGTGGCGGTGCCGTCGCTTGTCATTCAAATTCAAAACCAGATCGACCGGTCTGTCTACCGACAGTTTGTCCCGTAGACAGATCGGTCACCGGTCTAGACAAGGTTCATGTCCATCGACTTTTTGGTCCCAAAAAACCATTTTTCGGACCAGCCTTTGGTGGAACTTCACGGGGCCTCCGTCATGAGCTTGTATCTTTGCCCTCAAATTAGAGCGAGAAATCTTCGAAACGGATGCATACATGTGCTTTTCACAGTGTGTCAGCGAATGGTGAGCTGCTAGCTGGACCAATCATCTTCGAGGGTCTTAGCTTGTCATAGGATCGAGATTTGAGAGGATAAAGTACAGAACTGTTTCATTGAAATGGAACTCTCTTCCTGTCCATTCCACTTTTCCCTTCCGACCATCTTGGCGGATTCACAACCTGCTTCCATCTTCCACAACTGTGTCCCACATTTTTTTCCCTAAACCAATGGACAACGATGACCTACGAAAATATATCTTCGCCTGCAGCGAAGTTTATTGCCTGTCGCGAGCGGTGCGTCACCAAAAGTGAATTTACGCTTCACTGACAAAATTAACAACAAGTCCTTGATAGTGGTGGAAAGGTGCGATTCAGAAAAAGGTTCAAAGTTTAGCAATTGTCTGAATCTGAACCCAAGATTGGATTGAGCAGTGGTGCTTTCTGCTTTCGAACTCCTCATTACGCAGTCTCCCCTCGGCACGATCCCGGACTGGGGAAAATCGAGCTCTTTATTTCTCAGGGAATTCTCCGCATTGGAAAATGGACATGCCAGACAATCCCAGTTATTCGGGTCGCAGGAACAAAATTAAACATCCTTTCCTGCCTATTTTGCTGGATCTATTGAACTTCGTAGGGTTAAGTGTACGGTACACCGCCCTCCCCCATAAGTGTGTTTGACCAAAATTTGTTGGAGGCACGGAGTTCAACTCCCCGCGTTCGAACTTCTGCAACATCAACCTTTTTCTTGTTCATCCTCCCAGCGACGAGCATGTTCAAACCCCAGCAACGAGCGTGTTTAACTCCCACGTCCAACACAGATGATGCAAATTTCTTGGGGGCTTCTTGGATGTCCTTTGTTCTGGCTAGAATATTTGCTGAATTTCACTGCCATGTTGCTGACCAATGCGGCCCAAGTGAAGTTTGTGATGGTATGAGGAATCGGTCATAGTATGTGGTACGCAAGCCTCATATTACGAGTGATCGAAGGAATAGTTCTTGGAGGCCCACCGGCGTTCCACGTTCCTTTTTTAACCCTTCTTGCCCACCTTCATGTCAGGAGGTAAGAAAAATTGGATGAACACAACCGTGGATTTCCGAAACGGTTCATGAATCATGGCTCACCCAGAAAGTAGTTCAGACAATATAAATACTTGAGCTTGAGCCTGTGCAAGCGAGTTGGCTCGTTTCAGGCATCTCGGGCGTCTATATTTGCTGAATCTGACTGATGCTGCACAAAAGTGCGGCCTAGTAAGCTTCAACTCTGAGTGAAAGGAATCGGACATGGCGTACGGTACACCATCTCTTATCTTGTGCTTAGGGAAAGCTTGTTGGAGGTACATAGTGCGGGGTTCGACTCCCCGTGTCCGAATATTCGACTTGACTGTCTCTTCTTTTTTCGCAGGACTTCGAGTTTTTTTAATTGGCCAGCACGATTCAGAACAAAATATAGTCCTGAATCCTGATGTCGCTGTTGGATTCTTTCGGGGATCTCGGACCTTTTGTGTTCCGTTCATATTTTATTCGAAGTGACTGGGCTGTTCTGAAAGAATTGTAGTCTAATGCCCTTCAAATAGGTGAAGTGAATCGGACATGGTGTACGATACACGGCCTCTCATCTTGCATCAGCGTTGCCAGGATGTCGTAAGTAGTGCGGGGTTCGAGTCCCCGTGTCCGAATGAAGTATTCTGATATGCGGTTTTTCTCTCTCTTTTGATGCCCAGCTCGCAGAAATTTTCAACTTCGCGGATGACCCAGACAACAGGTTCAATATTAATGAGGCTTGTAATGGCATGCTAGTTAGGTTGTGTTATTCCGGCAGCGTGCAGTTGCAGTTGCGTTTAGTGGTGAATCCGGTTTGGGGTTCCAAGAGACAAAATTCGCTTGTTGCAGGCAGATTGGGGTTCGACTCCCCGTGTCCGAATGGAGTGTTCTGATCTGCGGTTTTTGTTTGATGTCCAGCGCTCAGAAATTTTCAACTTGGCGGATGGAACAATTACAAACGGGTCTGTCATAATGCATTGTGAGACTATTGAAGTTGAATTTTTTGGGGCCATCTCGGGCATTTTATGCTCCATGGATATTTCACTGGGCCCGACTGAGAAGCACTGCGTTCCGACCCCTTGTAGACAGAGGGTCTGTCTATCCCTGTAGACAAAGGGTAGACGAACCCCTTTGTCTACGTATGTCTACATCATGTAGATACGGCTCGTCTACATACGCCTACATATGCCTACATCGGTCTACCTCGGTCCACGTACGTAGACCGACATAGACCGATGTAGACACATGTAGACCAATGTAGACAAATGTGCACATACCTCACTCAATTCTGCGGAACTGGATACATGAACTCAATGCAGAATAGGATTATGAAGTTGACCGAGGTATGTCTACGTGCGTCTACGCTATAGATGCACGTAGACATACGTAGCCAACGGGTAGACAGACCGTGTCTACGCCGCGTAGCCAGACGTAGCCGCACGTACACCGACATCACGGCGTATACATACGTAGTCGGACGTAGACGAAGATCGACACATGTAGCAGCACGTAGACAGACGTAGTCCAACGTACACCGGGGTGCGTCTACGTAGGGTGGGAACGCAGTGAAGGATGGTCCAAAAAAAAAAGCTCACCTATAATGGACTTCAAATGAGTGAAATAAATTGGATATGGTGTACGGTACACCGCCTCTATTTCTACGACTTTATCTGGGACTTTTGAAAACAGAGCGGGGTTCGATTCCCCGTGTCCGAATACACATTGCGGCTTCTTTTATTTTGGCTTTTCATTCAGGGGCGTAGCTTCGCAGAACTAGTATATTTTCACCCACGCTGGATGTTCGACCAATTGCGATTGCGATATCCACCGCTTTGACCTGCACGTTATCCTTCCCACGCTGCCACGTCATTCCCCAAACGGCATCCTCAGGCATCCTCTCCAACACTTCACCAGACACAAGACAACGATGCCCGCCTTAGCCGAGCTCCTCTCGTGCATCAACACCTCCGCCTTCATCGCCCGCCTCTGCGAAGCCGTCACCATCCCCTCCATCTCCGAGTCCAGCAAAGAAGACCGTATTGGTGTACGGACACTTCGACGTGCAGCCCGCGGCGAAGAGCGATGGGTGGGACACCGAGCCGTTCATTCTCACCGAGGAGAAGGACGGGGAGGGGGAGCAGGACGACAAGGGGCCAGTGATAGACTGGCTTGGGGGTGCTGCAGTGGCATTATGAGCACAAGAAAGAGATGCCGGTTAATCTTGTGATGTGTTTTTGAGGGGATGGAGAGGGGCTGGCTGGTGTAGATGGAGAGGGACGGATGGGTCAAGGGCGTGGATTGTGTTTGTATCGTGAGTCTGTCTCTCTTCGCTTTTCGACTTGATTTCTTTTTGAATTTCCTTCTCATTACTCGATCGCGATATATTCGTGTACTGATATTTTGGGTGAAGAACGACAATCCTTCCTTCAGGGGCGGGATGCTGTGGCTGCAAGCCTCCTTCCAGGAACCAACTAGGTATGGCCGGCGTTCATTCGCTAGGGGGTTGGGCGGCAAAACACGGTGATCCTGAATTCTGAGAGCCTCTTTCCATTTCGTTCCTGAAATAGACGGCCATGAGTAGATCTTTATGCTGTCCTGAACTGTTCCGGGGCTAAGTTTGTTTGACAAAGATATTATTGGCATTTTCTTCCGGCGACGCTCTATATACCGAGGGTCTAGACTGCCGATTTCCTTTGATAAAAATATTCTTTTAGGATACAACTCCCCCAATCTGCCATTTAAACCCAATCCGAGCTCTGTCCGTCCTGTGTATTCCTATGGGGTACGGTTCCGAATTTATCTTTAACTCTAGCCGTCTGGGACCGAGTGACCTATTGGGGTAATGTTCCCGCCGCCATCCATATTATTTTCTTGACAAAGATATTCCCCGTGCGAACATGAAGTGCACCAGAACATTATAAAAGGCAGAGCATCCTAGGTTGAGGACCATTCACTCGAAGCAAACAACCCAGGAATGAAGCTCACATTTGCTCTCCTGTTCCCATTCATCGCAGCTGTGGTGGCTACCGTGCGTTCACCTTGTACAACCGGTATTTTTCGAGGAACTAATGTCGCTCGCAGCTTGCCCCGACTCCAGATGACTCTGTGCTCGATTTCCGCGCTGTAAGCCCAGCTAGATCCCGTTCTGCTATTCATTGAGGCGTTTTGCGCAGTCGATCAACCCCGGTTGCACCTGGGTGGTGAACTGTGGTGGCCTCGGTGACTGCGAGGCCTTCCCATGCATCGACGACGGATACTCTTGCGATGGACCCGGCATTCCGACCTCGGCCCCGGGGGGACAGTGAATGCTACGTGCACGACCGCATGCTCCTGCGAGTTTTTCTGTGGCCCTGGGCCTGTGTGCCTTCCTTGAATTTCACTACCCGAATTCAGGATGAATGGTTGAAAGGACAAGGGTTGGTGGTTGAACCTAAATTATGTCGTGGTTTGGCAATAATATTTTACTGCGGATGATGGCGGGTTCCCCCATTCTCGCGACCAACATCAGCTGGCACCGTCGCCGTATCCAGGTTTGTTTTGCGCAATGGGGGACTCCAGAAAAACAGTTGTCAGAGTAGAGCCATTAGGCAGAGATGCGATTTACATGCCGACACTCGAGAGGTGGCACCTCATCTGAAGGTGGTTGAGACGGCAGAGGCGAGACGGTCATTCTGTGCTGAGAATTCTTTCCGCATACAATGGTGGAATCAGTTGTTCTGCCCAGTGTGGAGTACTATAAAGCAATGTTCCCAGGTTCCACACACAGTTGAGTCTTCCTTGCAAACACTAACATCCTCATTCCATACTTAAGACCTCAGGCTGTTTACCGCATGCCCAGCACTCCTGCAAAGGTATACCTAATAGTGGGAGTCATGACAACATGACAGGCAGACCCCACCATTACTTAAGTAACGAGCTGATGACTTGTGGCAACGAGGATAGAATTCCTACTCATGCCAGATTTGGCCGAAGTCGTGGATGAGCTTAGGGTGCTGCAGTAAAAACTTAAGATCTGACCAACCCTGGCCATGTGGGTGATATATAGGTCTGTACGCTACATTTACAGAACTTAAGAGGTACTACAATTTAAGACCCCATGGCGGTTCCGACCACCCGGATCTTACAGCCGATGTCAGTACCTCTGGCGCGGATCGAAAATTTTCTGTTTTGGGATGTTTCCAAAGAATTCCCTATATCTCTGTCAGTTCTTCACCGATTCACATAAAAACTAAATTGATCTACTCAGCTAATTCATGCACAATTAGTGATAGAGAGGAACTTGCGAAAATATTATGTATTAGGTAATTTCTGTTTTGGAGCTGTTTTTACACTGAATACCGTCTAGCATGGTGAGAACATTTCCCAGTGACCTAGAATTTTGGGAGGGACAACGTGTATATGTTATGAAACAAGTGATAGAGCCAGAACTATATGAAATGTCCAGATGAGTGTGATCTTGGCAATATCTCTGAAAGCCAAAAACTGCCAAATGTTTTCACTGGAGTTAGAAGGACTGTAACTGAATTATCCTCACTTCTGGCTCTATCAAATGTTTTGTCAGGGATGCATGTTGTCTCTCCCAAAACTCTAGGTCACTGGGACATGATCTGGCCATGCTAGACAGTATTCAGTGCAAAGACAGCCCCAAAACAGAAATTACCTAATACGTAATATTTTCGCAAGTTCCTCTCTATCACTAATTGTGCATGAATTAGCTGAGTAGATCAATTTAGTTTTTATGTGAATCGGTGAAGAACTGACAGAGATATAGGGAATTCTTTGGAAACATCCCAAAACAGAAAATTTTCGATCTGCGCCAGAGGTACTGACATCGGCTGTAAGAGCTAATACAGTATTTGCAATGATCGACATTGATATTTTCGAAATCGCACCGCGACCAACCGTGACAGTTACGTTTTGTGGAGAAGTCTTCAGAATACCGAGTTTTCGAATACCGGTTCGATGTCGGGGTGCTCCCATATATTTTCTGCCCACTTTCCCTTGTGCGTCGCATGTCACCAGACACCCACTCTTGCTTGGACATCCGCATTGGAAGGGACTTGTTGGCCGACATCCCCCACTCGTCTTATATGTGTCAATTCTGGCCATGTTGCTCATGGTCAGCCAGACCAGCCAACCAAACGTTATCGCGTAAATCTCAAAGGCGCTGACCCTCCTGCGCTTGGAATGATTGCAACTCGATCGCGACTGGTACTACCTGGCACCATTTTGGGATACAGCCCAGTTCTTTGCCTTCGCCGCACGTTATGATTTTTCCATGCAATTTGTTTGGTTGAGGCACAGGAACATATCACTGGGATTCCTTGGAAGTGCAGACTGCAAGACACCCTGTGAGCACCAGACAGAAGCTTTGAATAAAAAAATTGATATCAGAATGGGAAAGTCTGGGCGGGGTCACTCGCACCGTCCGTTACATGCTCATTTCGGTTAGTACAAGACTTGTGAATAAATAAATTCATCACTAAACACAAAAATGTGGGACATGCCCTACGAAACACCTTGCTGGGCCTGGGGATTCACCCGATTTTTGAATTCCCTGATCCATTCTGTCGTTCAAAGTCAGTGTATGTAGGCACGAGTGCGGATGGAATAGCTGGGAGAATGCGCTTCAAACGAAGGATTCGGGTGAAGAAAGACGATAAATCAGCACGTACCCCGGTCATGCTGCACCACCAACACGCCCCGCGCGTGCATCTCCTTGAATGCGGGTACGACAGCCGAGCTGTCATAATTGGTGTACCTGTGTGCAGTGGAATCCATGATGTTGGGATGCAGGTGCGCGACGGACACCTCAACACGTGTGAGCGCCGGCAGGCGTAGGCCCGCGAGAACCGCGTCAATTGGTGCGAGGATGTCCACGTTGATGATGAAGCCGCGGGCGGCGAGTGTGATGACTTTGAGACGGTCCGAGTGCGAGGGGAGCGTCAAAAGCGCGTTGCGCAAGGTTGGTGGGTCGCCCTGCAGCCGCAGGGTCCTTAGAGCGGGTGGCCGGCGATAACGTCCTCTGGAACGGCCAGTCAACATTGGTTCAACGGTAGGGAAATGGGAGACACAACGCACGTGCATTAAGGCGCAATTCTTCGATTGTCGTGCGAGCGGCGGGGAGGAACATCAGCGGAAGAGAGACTGCGATGTAGACTTCGAAGCGCTGAAGCTGGCTGAAGTCGAGTGGCGACTGCGGATCCAAGAACCATCGCGCTGCCTGAGGCGAGATTCCTAAGAGTGCGAGGTTCATGATATGGGCACGGGGACCTGAATTTGTCGGCGCATCCGGAGGCTCAGGGGCCTTTCCAAGGACACTGAAGTGGGTTATTTCAAGAGTACGCAAGGAAGGGGTGCAACGGGAGAAGAACAGGTTGAATCCAGCGCGGCTAGAAAAACCTATGCTCAGTATTAACCAGTTGATGGATGGTAGGGCAATTAGGTCCCGTGCGAGGCTGAGGATAGCAGTGCTTTGTGCAAGCCCGGTGAGGGAGAGACAATTCAGGTGGGTAAGGCACATATTACCGACGTGTGTCAGGAGGGTGAGGTCCAGTGGTGCGTACAGAGTTCGGACAAGGAGACGGAGGTGGGATGCCTCCACCATAATTTCGCTGAGGCGGGCGGCCTTCTTCTCATTGCGTCGAATGTTGGTCGGGTTTGAACCACCGATATCGAGATTAATAACACGGAAAAGATGTGACTGGGCGGGGAAAGTGAATTTATCGGTAACGAGCGCACAGGATTTGAGATCAGTGGTAGAGTCTTGGAGAAAATCAATGATGGTGGTACAGAGTTCAGATGTTCTGAGGACGGAAGCACATGGCTCAGACGTCTTCATAACGGATTTACCGTGGGGAAACTTGGAGGGAGTCCAAGGAACCGGTAGCCGCTCGTGGACTGTTTGTATGGACGCTAACGGCGCTGAAACTTCAACAAAGAAAATGAGCGTGAAAAACCGAAACACGTACTGGTGTTCAGCGGAAGGGAGAAGGCTTGAAGAGACACCTCATGCAGCGACCATGGTGGTCACTGTCAAAAGACGTTCGGCGGAAGATGTCTGTCAGTGTGACTAGGTGTGACTCGAGCCACATCATTGCGTCCCTCAGTGCTCCGAGTCAGATAGTGTGGCGGGAAATAGGTCTGGGGTCTGGTTGACCCGGGTAATTTGCCCTCGCCTTACCGCAGGGGTCTATTTGACCTATTTTACC
Organism: Mycena leptocephala; assembly: GCA_029378395.1. Lineage (NCBI taxonomy): Eukaryota > Fungi > Basidiomycota > Agaricomycetes > Agaricales > Mycenaceae > Mycena > Mycena leptocephala. The sequence goes on along the minus strand of JARJLF010000068.1, from coordinate 163,942 downwards.
GTGCAAATTTACCCCAAATTTACCGGGGCTCCCAGAAGCCCCAAAACGGCTCTAGGTTAGCTCCAGGACCAAAATTGCCCTCTTTGTCGTTGTCTACTGTTGTTTTTGGTGCTAAAACAGTGTCGGAGTCCGGATCCCTACCATTTGGGTCAGAATTCACCCAAATCAGTTGATTCTCACGCCGAAACTAGTCAGTGAGGTCCAAGGCTCTGAATTCCACCGAAATTTTGAATCAAAGGATTGAAAAAATACTCAAATATACCATCCTGAGGCGGTAGAAGATGCCCAAGACCATAGTTTTATCGTTGTGAACTAGGGTCAATTAGGGTTAAATAGGCCCTATTTTACAGGCCGATTTTGGCCTCTGAGAATTCCGGGTTAATTAGCAGGTAATTTACCGTGTTAATTAACCAAAGTAAATTTCACAGACCTATTTCCCGCCACACTAGAGTCAGAGTCACGCATCTCCCTCACTTGCCCTCTCCTGTCTGTCTCCTTCACCGTCCAGCTGCCTACCTCCGTCAAGTTTACCGGCTACTGCAAGCTGCGCACCCTCCTTGCTCTCCTTCCCTCGCGTCGGGCCGTTGGACTTATCCGAGTCCTTTGCTCAGCTCCTTCTGGCTCCATCAGGTCCCCAGCTCCAAAATATAATCGATAGAAATTTTGTCATATCGCCTACTGTACCCCACCATCTCGAGAGGCGTTTTAATGAAGCCCTCGGAAACGTATTCCGCATGGTTCTAACTTCTCGATGCGCCTTTGGATCTCTTGAATCATGCTGCCCCGCTCCCCGGACGATCTCCAATTCGACTGATCGACTGTCCTTACACAGGACCGCATCGTCTTGTCCCACTACAAGGGAATGGTTCTTGAGCAAGGCAAAGGTGCCGCAATTGTAGCGTGCGGCTCTGTTGAGGCGATGCTACACTTCTTCATCGCATTCGAGAGTACGTGCCGGGTGGAGATCTTTGCGGACACTCCGGCAGCTGCGCATGGGACTGCAATTGGTTCGGCGTGTTTCCGAACCAGTCCGAGTCCTGCCCATACGTACATCCGGCCTGGTTTACCAAATTCGATCCATACAATCGTCTTCTATGAACTCAATTTCATGCAATACAATAAATAAATTGCAACTACCTGACTGGTATTCCATCTCAATAGGACAATGCATCGGACATGGTGTATGGTACACAACCTCCCCACATACGAATTGCTGGTAAAAATTGTTGCAGGCAGAGCGGGGTTCGACTCCCCGTGTCCGAACTTTGGTCGATTATGCCTTTTGTGCATTTTATGCCCGTCTACCAGACTCGTGAACCCTGCGAAAGGTTGAATGGGGTCCCACACCGGCATACGAAGTAGTGAGGTTGAATCCGTGCCGCAGAGCCTGCGGGCATCTTGCAATTGCGTTTTGTCCATATTTTGGTCTGTGTGGCTTAGTGAGCTTTGGAGGAACACAGGCAAGCGGGCGTGGTGTACGGGACACTGCCTTTATTCCCAGCGCAGAATATATGTGGTTGGAGGCAGTCCGGCGGTCGACTCCCCGTCTCCGAATGTTGCTTCCACGTTTCCTTTTTTTTAAATTTCGTCCTCCCAACAACGAGCGTGTTCAAACCCTACGTCCAACGGATGATACAGTGAGGCAAATATCTTCGGCGGGGAATTATACGTGGACGGCATAAGCGAGGTTGAGCACTTCGAGGTATCCAGGGCTCCATCTATATTTTGCTGGATTCCGAGTGAGGGGTTCCAAAGAATTACTAACCTAGTGAACCTTGCAGGAAGAGAAGATCGGGCATGGTGTGCGGTACACCGGCTCCCCTTGTCGTATCTTTCAATCAAAACATGGGTTGAAGGCAGTTCGGGGTTCGAGTCCCCGTGTCCGAGTATGGCGTGTCTCGACATACGTTTTAGCCTGCCGTGCTATTTTTACACGGGATATTCTAAAAAATTGCTAATCTAGCGAGCTTCAAATGAGTGAAAGCACTCGGACATAGTGTATGGTACATAGCCTTCCCTTGTGAGTGGAAAAAATCGCTTGTTGCAGGCAGAGCGGGGTTCGACTCCCCGTGTCCGAATAGAGTGTTCTGAACTGCGTGTTTTTTTCTCTCTTTTGATACCCAGCGCTCAGAAATTTGCAACTTCGCGGATGACCCAGACAACAAGTTCAATATTAAATGCTAGTTAGGTTGTATTATTTCGGCAGCGTGCAGTTGCGTTTAAGTAGTGGCGAATCCGGTCGGGGCGTTCCAAGAGATTGATAACCTAGCGAGCTTCAAATGAATGAAAACACTTGGACATAGTGTATGGCACACGGCCTTCCCTTGTGAGTGGAAAAATTCGCTTGTTGCAGGCAGAGCAGGGTTCGACTCCCCGTGTCCGAATAGACTGTTCTGAACTGCGGTTTTTGTTTTCTCTTTTGATGCCCAGCGCTCAGAAATTTGCAACTTGGCGGACGGAACAATTACAAACGAGTCTGCCATAATGCATTGTGAGACTAGTGAAGTTGAATTTTTTGGAGCATTTTATGCTGCATGGATATTTCACTGCACCCGACGGAGATGGGTGGTCCAAAAAAAAAAATGCTCACCTATAATGGACTTCAAATGAGTGGGATAAATCGGATATGGTGTATGGTACACCGCCTTCATTTCTAGCACATGATTTGTCAAATTGGAGGCAGAGCAGGGTTCGACTCCCCGTGTCCGAATACACACTGTACATTGCGTCTTTTTATTTTGAGCATTGATCCATCGGCATACGTTCCCAATACTCGTGTATTTTCAGCTATTTTTTCAGGCAGCTTCAGCGTTCGTTCGACCAATCGCGATCAGAATATCCACCGCTTTGACCGGCACGTTATCCTTCCCACGCTGCCACGTCATTCCCAAAACGGCACTCTGTCCAGCGCTTTCACCAGACACAAGACAACGATGCCCGTCCCAGCCGACATCGACGCCTCCGCCTTCATTGCCCGGCTCTCCGAAGCCGTCGCCATCCCCTCCATCTCTGAGTCAAGCAAGGAAGACCATATTGGTGTACAGACACTTCGTGCAGCCAGGCGGCGAAGAGCGACGGGTGGGACACCGAATCGTTCGTTCTCACCGAGGAGAAGGACGGGCGGCTGGTGGGGAGGGGGGGCAGCGATGACAAGGGGCCGGTGCTAGGCTGGTTTGGGGTGCTGCAGTGGCATTATGAGCACAAGAAAGAGATGCCGGTTAATCTTGTGATGTGCTTTGAGGGGATGGAGGAGAATGGGAGCGGGCGGGGCTGGATGATCTGGTGCAGAGGGAGGGACGGGTGGTTCGATGGCGTGGATTGTGTTTGTATCGTGAGTTTGTCTTTTGTCTTCTGTCTTCCCATTTTCTCCTTTTATTTCGCTTCTCCTTTTGTCTTGTTGTCCTTTTATTTCGTTCTCCTCTTCATTCATTTATTCCTCCTCGTTCTGCTTATCCTTATTCTTTTACTGATATTTTGGGTGAAGAGGGACAACTACTGGCTCAACACGCGCACGCCGGCGCACACCTACGGCTTGAGAGGGCTCGTGTATTTCAAGCTTACGATCTCGGGCCCCGGGACGGAATTGCATTCTGGTGCGTGCAGGTGTTGCGTCTCATTCCTTCGTATCCCACATATTTCCTGCAAACTCCGTTATCCTCTGTTTTTCTTATTATTTAACCTAACCCCTTCCCCACGCGTATTCAGCCGCACAGTCCACGAGCCCATGACCGACCTCATCTCTTTGATGTCGCGCCTCGTCGACTCGGCGGGGAATATCCTCGTGCCCGGCGTGGACGATATGATGCAGGCAGCGGGCGTGGAGGAACGGTGCGCGTTTTTTTTTTTGGTTATTCTCTATCTCTTTTTTGGGGTTTTTTTTTTGGTTTGGGATGGAGGGGGTGTGGATATGTGGGGTGGGCCGCGTTTTGGGCTGGGAGCGCGTCCGAGTGTCTTTTCGTGACTCTTTCGGGCGGGGAGCGCGTCCGAGTATTTTTCTGGATGCACGCATTTATGCGCTCCTCACATTTCTTTTGAGCGTTCTGTGGGGAGCGCCGCGTCTGAATTTTCTTTCTTCCCCTTCCCCTTCCCCTGCACCCTCCCCCCTCCCTTTCGAGCGGTTGTTTGGGAAAGCGTTTTTTTTTTTTTTTTTGGGGGGGGGGGGCACATTTCGCATGTCCAGAGGGAGGGGCCGCTCGTGTCATTCTCTTCGGGACGTTGAGTGGGTCCGTCCCGCCGCCTCATTTTTTAATCTTTCACCGTCCTCTTGCTCTCGTTATTTTATTTTCATTTTTTACTATAAGGATACTGACGCACTTAGACAGCGCGATCTATGAAAACCTCGACTACAGCATCGCGGACGTGCAGTGCACGGCGGGGGAAGATCGCGTTGAGCGATGATAAGGTGTGTTGTTGTCTCCTTTTTTTCTTTTTTTTTTGAGCGACGGGTGGGAGGGCAGGGGTTGTTTTTTTTTTTTTTCTCCTTTTTTGTGGATGAGCGGGGAGGGTGGAGGGGTGGACGGGATGGGGATGCGCTTGCGGCTTTCGTTTGAGCAGAAGGGGAGGAGGGAGGGCGGGAGCCGGGAGAGCGTGCGCGAAGGGGACGAGGGGGCGCCATGATGTGGGGATGAGGGCGTGCGAGGCGCGCACGCGAGGCTGGCTGACGCAATCCGATGCGAGGACGAGAGGGAGAGGATGGAGGTGCTGCTGCTACTGCTGGGAGAGAGGGTGCGTGCCGAGGACGTGCACGTCGACGGGGATGGGGATGGGGATGGGACGGGGAGGTGCTGCTGGCGGAGGAGCCGATACGGGCTCGACGATGCTGGTGGAGGTGTGGGCGCGGTGTGGGTGCGAGTGCGCGACGTGGGTGCGAGTGTGCGCACATGTACAAGGGGAGGCGTTTCCCAGCATGGGCCGCACCCGCACGACACGAGGCTTCATGGCAATGCGGATTGCGGATGGAATGGACCTCTAGAGGCGGAGTGGTCACTGGGCGAGGGCGAGGGAGACGACGCGCCCGACGTGGATGCGAGAGGTGGAGAGAAGTCGGCGCGACGACGGGGTGGAGCTGCAGATCGAGAATGAGAGAGAGACAGAGACGCGCGCGGAGAGAGATGGCGGTGCGAAAGGGAAAGGGATCTTGGGAACGTGCGGACCTACCTGCACCGAAGGAGTGCGAGGGGACGCCGTGCAGAGGACGGGTGTTACTTCCAGATCGAGACGACTTCGGCGCTGGTGAGGAGACGGCGTCTGCTTTCCCTCCTCTCTTCTCTCTTCCCCACTCCCTTCCTTCCCTCCTCTCCTTCCCTCTTATCTCCCTTCTTTTTCGGGCTCGCTTACGCTCTCCGCACAGATGACGGTCCTCACGGCATCGAGGGCGCCTTCGAGGGCCCTGAGGCGAAGGCGGTTATCCGGCGAAGATGGTTCTCTCGTACGTGTGGGTGCGGGGGGAGGGGCGAGAGGGAAGGCGAGGCCCCTCGTCGTACGTGTGGTGTGGATGGGCGGGGAGGGGGATGCACCCGCCCACTCTACGTGCCAGCGTCCGGGCGGTCGGATCCGAGACCGCGGAGGAGGAGAAGGCGGAGAGAGGGCTTGGTGCCTGCTGCGTGTCGTGCGAGGAGGCAGGGCGGGGCGTGTCGGAGACGAGAGTGGGATGACCGAGGAGGGGACGAGTGGAGACCACGGAGGAGACGCCAGTGGAGACGAGACCGAGAGTGGGAGGAGACGAGGGGGATGGGCGTGGTGCGTCAGGTGGGCATGCGTGTGGGTGTACCGAGATCTAGGAGGAGGATACGTCGGGGAGCGACGCCGAGCCCGTGGTGCTCGTTCCCATTGTGGGGCTGGACGCGTGTGGGTGCTGATCGCCGCGCAGCCGCGCGTGTTAACGGGAGAGGGGAGAAGGTGCCGCGCATCATACACAGCGCGTGCGGGCCTCTGTCGGATTGCGAAAGAGGCGGGGATGGCGGAGTGCGTGAGGGGCCTGTGCCCATCGTGGGGCTGTGGGTGCTGCGCTGAGCCCTCTGGTGTCGTGCGCACCGGCGAGGAATGGGGAGAAGGTGTCTCCGTGCATCGTGCACACGCGGGCTTTATGCTCGCAGACCTCCGCGTGTGGGAGGGAGAGAGCGCGGGGGAGATGGGGAAGGAGAAGGAGATGAAGGTGGAGTCGTGCGGCGGGTGTGATGGGCGCTCGTCGCCGAATTGCGAGACGAGACGCGCTGGGGAGGAGGGAGTACGGCGCCCGCTCATCCGCCCCCTGCGCGGGCCTGCGTCTATGATCTCTCAGCGGGGGATGATGCTGCGTGCGTGGAGGTACCGCGATACCGAGAGGGGAGCGTCGACGAGCAGCGCATCGCGCGCGCGGATGGCGGGATGGATGATCGCGATGGTGGGCGGGACGGGGTCGCATACCGCGCTGGATATGAAGCGCGGTGGTGTGTGGAGAAGCGGAGCGTCGAGGAGTCGCGTTACCCGTCGGGGATCGGGGGCGGCATGGATGGTCGCGGTGGTGGGCGGGACAGGGTCGTGGAGCGCATACCGGACGCGCTGGATGTGGCTGTAGCGCAGGAATGCTATCCCAGCGGGCGTGGTGCGCGCGTGGTCGGCGTGCGTTTTTGCCCGATGGGGCGGATGAGCCAGTCGATGTGATACCCACTGCGGTGCCCCCGAGACGAGACGAGACGAGGAGCACGCAGCTATTGCGCTGTGTGTGGGCGTGCGTTTTAGAAGAGCGTGCCCTTCGCCCGCGTCTGATGGTCTTGATGTGCGTGGGGGATGTAGGACGCGTAGAGCAGCAGCATGATCACAAGGATGCTGGACTATGGCCCCGGACCCAGGGACGGTGTGCAGTGTTATCTGCAGCGGGCATATGATCGATCTGGCGTGTTTGTCCTTGTTCGTTCTCAATCGCATTTCTCGCTCCGATGTTCCTTCAATTATTTCCTCGCACGCACCCTCTATGGACTTACATTGGTGGAGTCAAACATTTATAATTATCATGGATATGTGTGCCTGAGTTCAGCCTGCCTAAAATACGCTTTCTACTCTTATTCTCCAGTCAATGTTAGAGAAATTTGCATATGTGGAGGCGCTGAGGTTGTCAAATATCATCGAAGCTCAAGGGGACTTCGGTATTTTCTGGATTACTGCGTCCAGTTGCAATTTTTGAGGGTAGCTCACCACTACGGGTTGCAGAGGTCCAGACAACCAGTATTTTGTAGTAGCTCAAAGCCCTCTGAGCAAATCTGAGCTATCTGAGCCCAAGAATGTGCTCTAGAGGTATCAAAATAATTGAATAATATTTTGAAATGCATAGGTGCAGTATTCATGCCATGCCTCTGCGACCTTGGTTGGAAAATCCCACCGCTTTCGATTGGTCACAATTTGTCACATTGGTCACATTTCAGGGTGTTCACCTCTTTCGAGGACCATTCACATCATTTTAAAGTTTTGTGAGCATGGGAATGATTTTAGTAGTGCACGAAAGTCCTTATAGGGCCAAATAATTGAGGTGGTAGAGCTTTTCCCCAGCAGCAGGTGTGATTTCCACTCAGAGACGTAAAATGGTTATAACGTTCTCAATTCTAGATGAATTTCCTAGGTTTCGCAGGCAGGATTGTAGTTAAATACACACTCTGCGAAGTTACGTAGCCTTCTATATTTTTAAGGGCTTTCTAGCGCAAATATTGCTCGAACTTGCCTTGAAATCGGTCCTACCTCATACGTGAGACAAAATTCAAAAGTCCGGCTACGTAGTTCTATTTCTCCAATGATTTCAGACGGAATTTCTCTTGTGGCTATTGCTCAAAAGTGCGCAGGTGAAAAGTTATAACATTTTCAAGACTGGAACAATGGTTACTGCCAACTAAACAAGGACAAACATGCCGGATCGATCAAGGGCGGTGCCCGTCCCCACTGTTACATAAATGATTGCAGTCATGAATTCTTGCGGGTTTGTTTGTACAACTTGATTGAGTGATGGCCGTGGGTCAGGTGCTCACTATCGTCAAGTACATCCAGCCAAAATGCATCCCAGACATGCGTGGAAAAATTGGAGCTGGTTCAGGATTGTTCCAGAGAGCATATCTTTGAAGAAAAATGGTGAATGGCGCAGCATAGGCTCGCATTACGAGGATGCCTTTGCGGCGGCCAACATTCATTGATCATCGGATCAACTTTTTAACATGCACACATAACGCCGCGAGAAACTCACGACTGCAATCATTTATGCAAACGCCTGTAATCACGCTCTAATCCCTTCTTCCTTTCCACTTGCCCGCGCTTCGGTAGATTTTCCCACTCGTGACAACGCTTGCATATTAATTTCGACCCCTCAAAGACATAATTACATATTTTTGCGTGAGGCGTAGGAGGAGAGGAGGAGAGGAACAAGAGGAGCAGGATACTTACTTACCAAAGACAGTAATCGATTCACCTTTCATTCCGCTTTTTAGAAGAGTAGACATGGAAATCTAAAGAGGATTCGTGATTATAATCATGCTTCGGCTACAGCTACATCCCCAGTACATGCATGACACCCAAGTCTATAATCGGGGCCTGAGAGGTGCTGCCCATCGACTGAGTGCACCGAAGGCGTGGGGGCCCGTACTCGACGAACTCTGCGGCGTCGCTCGAGCCCGAGCCCATATCGGCATCGGCACCGACGTCAGCCGCGCGTATCAACGTCAGTCACTACATGCGTCGATTCCCCGTCGCCGCTCTCGGACGTTTTGCGGGCGCTCAAAACGGGAGCGGAATGCGGAGCGCTGGTCGGAGGCTGTACTCTCGCGCACTCGAGCAGCGTGGATCAAATTTCGTGAAGACGCTCTCCCTTGTTATCCATCGAGTCTGTGGGGTTCTGACAGTGCGGACGCGCCAACTCTCCCTCCGTCTATAAATACTGTTAAATTTGACAGCCTGATTAGAATCCGGCCGCATGGCGACCATGAGGCATGTGGACGGGTATAACAATGTGTGTTCCTGTCCATCTCTTTTGTCAAATCCCCCCATCATCACCGATTCCTGCTGTTCACCCGTAAGTCTGAGATTGAGGAGAAGCTCACCACTCATGCCACATTTCCAGGAGACAAATTTCTTCAATTTACGCTACCTACCTACCTACCTACCTGATCTTCAACAATCAGGTACAACTCCTTTTGTATATCCCTAACACAACTTATCTAAAACCATCCAGCAAGCAATACATCTTGGAATGAGTTCAAGGGACTTCGACAAGGATATTGGCCAGTTTAAGGAACTGGTGGCACTACATACTCGTGGCATATGGCTTGACAACCAAGCAAATGTGCTCACTGAGAGATTTAGGCAGCTGGGGGATCCAAAGGACATTGATGAGTCCATTGAGCTCCACAGAGAACTACTAGGTCTCCATCCACCAACCCATCCAAAGCGTGGCATTGTTCTGAACAATCTGGCAAATGCAGTCTTGACGAGATTTGAGCAACAGGGAGATATAATGGATATCAACATGGCTATTGAGCTCCACAGAGAAGCCTTTGCCCTTCATGAACCACCTCATCGGGAGTGTGGCAGGTCCCTCAATAATCTAGCTGGTGCAGTCCTGACAAGATTTGGACAGCAGGGAGATACAAAGGATATTGACGAGGCTATAGAACTCCACAGAAAAGCACTGGCTCTTCATGAACCAACCCATCCGGAGCGTGGCACCTCCCTCGGCAATCTGGCAAATGCAGTCCTAACAAGATTTGAGCAGCAGGGAGATACAAGGGATATTGATGAGGCCATTGAGCTCCACAGAGAAGCACTGGCTCTTCATGAACCACCTCATCCAGATTGTGGCAACTCCCTCAACAATCTAGCCAATGCAGTCCTGACAAGATTTGAGCAGCAGGGAGATACAAGGGATATTGATGAGGCCATTGAGCTCCACAGAGAAGCACTGGCTCTTCATGAACCACCTCATCCAGATTGTGGTACCTCCCTCAACGATCTAGCCAATGCAGTCCTGACAAGATTTGAGCAGCGGGGAGATACAAGGGACATTGATGAGGCTATAGAACTCCACAGAAAAGCACTGGCTCTTCATGAACCACCTCATCCGGATCGTGGCAACTCCCTCAACAATCTAGCCAATGCAGTCCTGACAAAATTTGAGCAGCAGGGAGATACAAGGAACATTGATGAGGCTATAGAACTCTACAGAAAAGCACTAGCTCTTCATGAACTACCTCATCCATATTGTGGTGCCTCCCTCCACAATCTAGCCGATGCAGTCCTGACAAGATTTCAGCAGCAGGGAGATACAAGGGATATTGATGAGGCTATAGAACTCTACAGAAAAGCACTGGCTCTTCGTGAACCACCTCACCCAGATCGTGGCAGCTCCCTCATGAATCTGGCCACTGCAGTCCTGACAAGATTTGACCAGCAGGGAGATACAAGGGATATTGATGAGGCCATAGAACTTTACAGAACATCACTTGCTCTTCGTAAACTGCCTCATCCTGATCATGGCAGCTCCCTCGACAGTTTAGCCAGTGCAGTCCTGATAAGATTTGAGCAGCAGGGAGATACAAGGGATATTGATGAGGCTATAGAACTCTACAGACAAGCACTTGCCCTTCGTGCACCACCTCATCCTGATCGCAGTGGCTCCCTCAACAATCTAGGCAGTGCAGTCCTGAGAAGAGCTGAGCAGCAGGGAGATACAAGGGGTATTGATGAGGCTATAGAACTCCACAGACAAGCACTGGCTCTTCGTGAACCACCTCACCCAGATCGTGGCACCTCCCTTAGCAATCTTGCACAAGGCCTTGTTTTTATGTATGAACAGATGCATGATAACCACAATCTCGACATTGCCTGCAACCTCTTTCAAGAGGCTGTAACATACACTGCATCTTCCCTCGCTACTCGCTTTCACCGTGCACGGTCTTGGGCTGAGATTATGGCAAAATATAGGCCTACCTCATCCTTAACTGCCTATGATGCAGCAATCAAGCTACTTCCCCGGCTTGCTGCACTTCATCTTGATCTTCCATCTCGTCAGCAGATTTTATCTAACACAAACGATACTGCTCTTGCATCAGATGCTGCCACTTGTGCTGTGGGTCTAAGTGAATACAGTACTGCCGTGGAATTGCTGGAGGCTAGTCGTTCCATATTCTGGTCCCAAGCACTCCATCTGCGGACACCACTTGATCACCTGGCAACAATTCACAAGGGACTATACACCAAACTCACAGATTTGGCCAAGGAACTGGAGCAGGCTTCGTTCCGAGACACCTCCAGGAATAAATTACACAACCAGGAGGAAATCAGTGCTATTGAATTCGAGGGTGCCCGTTGCCGTCAGCTGAATGAGAACTGGGACCGGACCATCAAAGAAGTTCAATCATTGCCTGGGTTTGACGGTTTTATGCAGCCTAAGGCCATGGCTGCGCTGCAACAAGCAGCAGTGTTGGGCCCAATTGTCATTCTGATTACCACCAAGTCCACTTGCTTTGCTTTGATTGTAACATTATCCAGCAAAGTTCAGTATCTGGAGCTTCCGAAGTTCATCCTTCCTGAAGCAAATGCTCTTGCTGGTCTGTCTCGCGGACTCGCAAACCCTACCTTTGATTTCGAAACATTTATTCAAACTTTTGAAGATGAGGATCATACCATTAGGTCGGACCTACAGGCCCGCCTGCTGGCTGGACGAGAGGGGACCATCAGGCTGGACCCAGATGATGCCTTTCGCGGACTTCTCGCTGACCTGTGGAAAAATATTGCCAAACCAGTCCTTGATGCCCTTGGTCTACAGGCAAGTACACCCTTTTTTCGGGTAATAATCCATCTCATTTCTATGTAGAAATCCGGTGATCCACCGCGACTATGGTGGTGCCCCACTGGGCCTTTTGCATTCCTTCCCCTCCATGCAGCCGGAATATATGGTGAAGACATGACAGATTGTGTATCGGATTATGTGATTTCGTCCTACACCCCCACTCTCACTGCATTGCTTGACCCACCTCTTGCAACTGCCACCCAGTTTAAAATGACTGTGTTGATTGAGCCGAAGGCCCCGGGTTCTTTGCCTCTCCCCGGCGCCAGGGCAGAGTTGGAAAGAATCACAGCAAGGGTACCCAACGAATGGCTCACTGGTCTGGTTAGTGCCAAAGCGGAAACTGTACTCATTCATCTTCGAGAATCATCAATAGTGCATTTTGCATGTCATGGGGTTCAAGATCTGAACCGCCCACTTGATAGCGGCCTCATCCTCACTGATGGTCGACTCAAAGTCTCTGAAATCATGCGCAGGGCAGGGGGTTCATTGGATCTCAAAAATTCCATGTCACTCGCTTTTCTTAGTGCATGCGAGACAGCAAAAGGTGATAAGAAATTGCCGGACGAAGCCATGCACCTTGCAGCAACCTTGCTGTTTTCTGGGTACCGCGGAGTAGTGGCGACGATGTGGTGAGTTCAATTATTTTCCCTCGTGCATGGAATCTCACCCAGTCCAAGGACCATGAATGATCTTGATGGTCCCAAGATTGCAGATGCTTTCTATGACTATCTGTTCAAGAATTCTGATCCAAATTCCAGCTCTCCCATCCTGCCCGATCTAACTCAGGCCGCCAAAGCCCTCCATCTCGCCGTCAAAAAGTTGCGAAAGGAACCAAATATTCCCTTCAGCCGCTGGGTGCCTTTCGTGCATTACGGACTGTAGCTTCTTCCTTCTTTTGAAGTGTAGTTCTTGTTGCCGTTTTCCCCATGTACTTGACCTATAACATTCCGAAATCGAATATCAGTGTTATTTATTCTCGTTCGATTTTATGGTAACCAAATAAGTAAGTAAGCCGGCGTGTGCTTATTATAATTATGTTGGCAAGGAATGCGGTTTATTAGTCTACTACCCATTACCCGAGGTGCTGTACCAAATGCATTCCCCCCAGTGTGGACGTGCGCCTGCGCCATTCTTGCGCGGACGGCGGAGGGAGTGTGTGCGTGCATCCTCGTCGGCCACTTCATGCAGCAGCTCCGGGATGTGTGTATACAGGGTCGTGGGGGGCGTGGCCCGTATGACAGTATTTATCGTCAAAAATTATATATCGAGTACTGTGTGTAACTTGTATTCAATATCTACATGCGTTGACGAACATTTACTGCTACTTATTTGCGGTACATGAACACCTCAAATGAACTGTGAACAGTTAAATCACAGACTTTTGTATCATATGCACACTAGCTGAGACCGGAACACTCATTTTCTGACTTTCAACTTCACCATATTGCACTCATTACTCCGCATTCAAATCTATCCGGATCACGATCAATCCCAACCCCTCCTGTCAATCTCCCCATAACACTTTCCCATAGTGTCCTCATTTGCTTTAAAATTGGTTTTTCTCGCAGGACAATGTTTTCTACAGATTGAATTGTTGATCTTGCAGCCCTTAGTCTGCGTGTGGAACTCGTCAGGCCCCGGTCACTACCTATTGAGTCAGTCAACGGCAGAGTAAATCAACGCTCCAAAAAAGCCATACCTCCGGCCGCTTTATAGAGCAAAACGGGGCCAAAATGGGCGAGGTTTGTCTGCCATAGAGTAAATTGCGCAGAACGCGAAAAATGTTTTGGCAGTAATGTATGATCTATGGGGGCCGGTGCTTCAAGATGTGTGTGTTTTTTTTTTTTTGGCACTGAAATCAATGGTGAAGTCGCGTGTGAGCTGCGTAGGAAATGCGAATCGGTCTAGAGAGCAACTGAAAAGGAATTTCTTCGTGCTCACAGGCGTAAAAAATGGTCGGATATAGAGTAAATCAGCCCATCGAGGACGAAAATCATAGAGTAAATCAGTGATTTTTGTCGACGAAATTCCGACCGACTTGTTAGGTAGTGACCTGGGGTCTAACTCGTCACATCTTAATCTTGAAACCCTTGCCAACTCGTCACTGCTGCCCCGCATTTAACAGCTGGGTGTCTTCTGGAGGACCGAGAACTTCAAGAAATCTAGGGCGGGCCTCATGTAAAGTTTCCGACGCTAAATGCTGTATGGTTGGGCCTCTATGGTTTTTGAACATGCCGCTCCCGCAAAATACCCGATGGGACGGACGGTCATGGCTGACGAAGCCGTTGCGGATGAGGACCAGGGCAATTTCATGTCCGAAGATTTCTGGATGTCTTGGGAAGCTTTGGAGATGTAAAATCAAAACAGTTTTTCTTTTTTTGGCTAACTAGTTGTCATTGCACAATATGTGTTCAATTCATCTTGGTGTGTATAAAAATCGGCGCACAATGAATCAAACTAGTCTCTCGTAGACAGACGCTACAACAATTTTGGTGCTCGTGCCTCGCATGTTGTAGAATCAAACGGCTTTTGGTTCTACTCCTTGTCATAATGCAATATTCGGAACTCCCCACTGAACATCTATGCCTTCACTATGCCTTCGGCCCTCAACGCCAGCAGGCGTGCCAGTTCCAGGTCCATTCCCACGCATCCACTCTGGGTAAATTTGGGTCCATCTCGAACCGTTTCGTCCAATCGGCCAGTTTAACGCTCGTCCAACGGCAATGCATATATTAACAAATTAAGGACACGATGAGTGCAAACGACGTAAAAACCGTCCCCGTTCGTATAAAGACAACTTAATCCATCAGCATTTCTAACTCTGAATCCAGAGACCCCGCGGACCAAAATTAGTATTAACCCGCCGTCCCCAGAATGAGTGCTTTGGCACCGGAAGGCCGAGGAGAGACGAGTGTCTTTCGGGTAGCTTTAGATTCGGCCAGTTAGTTGGGATTGGACGTCACGACAATATATATGACGCGCTTTACCAAGCCCATCGGTAAGTTTGCTTTCTGGCACAATGACATTCCCATCTTCGTCCACTGCATTGGAGATATTGCTAGATGCCAGGATCGACGCGATGGCAATCCAAACGCTATTATCGGCGACGCATTGACCGCTACAAATTCTAATTGGTTCCCAAAATGTGTCGGAAGCCTTAAATCACGCTGGAAAAAACTCAAACCTGCGACCGAAACCGAATGCGACGTTGCTGAAGTGGGGCTCCCCCTTTCCGGCCGGCTTTGGAAGAAAACGCTCGGGGAAGAATGATTTTGGATCGGAATATACACCTTCGTCGAGGGACATCCGTCTAGGGAAATTCAATATGACTCCCGACCCGGAGCTGTCAAAGGAAGCATACCTGATGTTGGCGAATACCAGGGAACCCTTGGGTATGAACATCCCGCGATATTCGTTATCTTCCATAACGCGGTGAGGCACCCTTTTCCAAATATCGGTTAGTCAACGGCAAGAATTGTAGTGGCGCAGGATGACCTAGGGGGAGTGCAGGATTCCACCTTAAATGTTGTTATTCTGCTTAGCCAGAAATTTTAAACCGTAGAAACCCACCCACTCACCGTAAGGTTTCTTGCAAAATACATTCCACGAATGGAAGATTCTCGTGATCCTCAAAATCAGGGAAACGCAGGTCACCGACAACAGAGTCAATTTCCTTCTGTGCCTTGACCTGACATTCTGCATGTAAAATCATTGCGAGAACAAATACGGCCAGTGTACCCCATGTCTACAAATCGCATCCAGGCAACGTTGCCGAAATCGGAGTAGAGAAATACCGTAGACTCTCCAGCTGCAAACATGGCGGCCACAGCGCCTTTGAGATCTTCGTCGTCGTCTTCGCTTTTTTCAGTTCGTTCCAGTTGTGCAAGTATGAACGGCGGCAGAGCTTCCCCAACTTTCTGCCGTGGGATAAAAATCGGCTGAGGATGAAGTGTAGTACTAGAGATTGCTCGCCTGCTGCTTTTTCACGGTGTACAAAGGGTAGTCGTATAGCTCTTGCATTGTGGATCTCCAAGCCCTGATACCACCAACATGGTGTGCTCCAGGGAACCAGGGAGGGAAGTGCTGGACTATATATAGCATTGAGCGGGTTTGACTATGAACGATTCCATCGACGTCCTCACGGATTGGGAAAAAATTGAGGGGCTTACCTCCTGGAGGCCCCATTTCGGTTATTGCTTCGGCGATCATGTCAGACAAGCGAAGGTATGGGTCATCGTTGGAAGTTGTTCGATGGCCTGCCACGATCTGCGTAATTATGCCTGTAGCAAACCTAGCGACTACTTAGCTGATTTGAAAGCGGACCACGGAGGGGGGAATTACCTGCTCATGAATTTCTCGTATTCGTCTGGCGTCGACTCGATCAGGTTCCGCACCAGCGTCCGCGCCTCCTGGGTCTGCATTGACTTGAAGTCCTCCGCTTTTTGGAGGCTCAAATATGATTGATGTATTTATAATTTGCCGATGCTTGTTGTATTGTTTCCCGCACTGAAGGAACGCAAGCGCAGGTTTCCAGCCAACTCTGTAAATTTTTTTCACTCTATCTCCGTGGGGGGAAGAACTTGAGCTCACAGTTTGTACACAATAAACTTTGGCCGATCACTGTAGACCGAGCCTCTCTTATCCAGTAGATCCACGGCAGCTCGATATGAATCGAGGTTTATCATAGTTCGTCCGAGAACCTCTAGGTGTATCACCTCGCCTGAAAACAGGTTTAATATTAATGAGGCATGTAATGGCATGCTAGTTAGGTTGTGTTATTTCGGCAGCGTGCAGTTGCGTTTGGTGGTGAATCTGATTGAGATGGGCCAGAAAATGCTAACCTAGTAAAGTTCTTTAGATGCCGGGGAATCGGGCATGATGTACGGTACATGGCCTCTCATCTTGCCAATGTCTGAATGCTGAGAACTCAGAGGCAGCTCGGGGTTCGACCCCCCGTGTCCGAATGTGTATTTCCATATCAAGCTACACATTTTTTGTTTTGTTTTTGTCCATGGCACAAACGTCATCTGATACTCGCGACATTCGCTTTCTGTCTTTCTGCCATTTTAAATACATGCCCGCTCATCCGAGTCGTTGTAACCGAGAGTGTAATTTTTTGGGGCGTCTTGGACATGTTGCACACGCCGCACCGGGCATATATATTTGCTCAATCAGTGGCAGCCGGGACCTTCCAGGGAATTGATAATGTACTGGGCACGGATATGGTGTACGGTACATCGCCTCTATCTCTACTGAATGACATCTAAAGGTCTAGAGGCCGTCCGGGGTTCGACTCCCCGTGTCCGAATGTCGTAGTTGTGAACTCTTTTTCCTTGTTCCCCGCCTTCGTGTCAGGATACCAAAAAAATGTTGCAGATCTCAATCCATACTTTTTTAAAACGAGTTCAAAAATATGAGCGCTGTTTGTACTTGACCTTTGGTAGTTGAGTTGACTGGGCTGGCAATGGGATGTTGCAGAAGAGTAGGACCTAGTGAGGTTTATAATGGTACGAGGAATCGGACATGGTGTACGGTACACTGCTTGCCGATAGTTGATGATGAGACCATTGTGGGAGGTAGATCGGGGTTCGAATCCCCGTGTCCGAATGACCCTTCTCAACGCTTTTTTTTTGAACTTGTCCAACTTCAATTTCTTCGACGCCGCGGTGCGATTCGGAAATGAGGATGCAAGATGTGCGTGGTGTTGGATTATTACACACCTACCAGGTAACTCAGAAATTGAATGTTGCGGGGCACCTATAATTTCTACGCTAGTGAACGAGTGTGGGGGTCTTGGTAGGGATAGAGGAAATCAGACATGGTGTAGGGTACACCGTCTCTCATCTTGGACGAGATTTGCCACGCATGTGGGAGGCAGCTTGGGGTTCGACTCCCCGTGTCCGAATAGGTTTCCTCTTGCAAGGATTTTTTCGTTTTATTTCCCAGAACACCTTTTTTGGATCGATTTCGGGAATAGTGTCATCGGCTCAATATGGTCGTTCTTTTACTGCGAACCTAGCAACTTGCTGATGTTGGATTATTTGGGCAGCTCGGGCATCCGAAGCTGCATGATGTATCGCTCAATCCGGTTGGGCAGTTCTAAAAAATCACCAGTAATCGAACGAACTTCGTAGGATGGAGCTGCAGTCGGATATGGTGTGCGGTACACGGCCCCCCCACATATGCAGCTGCTAGAATCACATTGTTGCAGGCAGAGCGGGGTTCGACTCCCCGTGTCCGAATGGAGTGTTCTTGATCTGCGGTTTTTTCTCTCTCTTTTGATGCCCAGCGCTCAGAAATTTGCAACTTGGCGGATGGAACAATTACAAACGGGTCTGTCATAATGCATTGTGAGACTAGTGAAGTTGAATTTTTTGGGGCATTTTATGCTGCATGGATATTTCACTGGACCCGACTGAGAGGGATGGTCCAAAAAAAATGCTCACCTATAATGGACTTCAAATGAGTGAAATAAATCGGATATGGTGTACGGTACACCGCCTTCATTTCTAGCACATGATTTGTCAAATTGGAGGCAGAGCAGGGTTCGACTCCCCGTGTCCGAATACACGCTGTATATTGCGTCTTTTTTATTTTGAGCATTGATCCATCGGCATACGTTCCTAATACTCGTGTATTTTCGGCTATTGTTCAGGCAGCTTCAGTGTTCGTTCGACCAATCGCGATCAGAATATCCACCGCTTTGACCGGCACGTTATCCTTCCCACGCTGCCACGTCATTCCCAAAACGGCATCCTTCTCCAGCGCTTATTCTCACCAGACACAAGACAACGATGCCCGCCCCAGCCGACATCGACGCCTCCGCCTTCATCGCCCGGCTCTCTGAAGCCGTCGCCATCCCCTCCATCTCCGAGTCCAGCAAAGAAGACCGTATTGGTGCACGGACACTTTGACGTGCAGCCCGCGGCGAAGAGCGACGGGTGGGACACTGAGCCGTTCATTCTCACCGAAGAGAAGGACGGGCGGCTGGCGGGAAGGGGAACAGCGACGACAAGGGGCCGGTGCTCGGCTGGTTTGGGGTGCTGCAGTGGCATTATGAGCACAAGAAAGAGACGCCGGTTAATCTTGTGACGTGTTTTTGAGGGGATGGAGGAGAATGGGAGCAAGGGACTGGCTGGTGGAGAGGGAGAGAGACGGGTGGTTTAAGGGAGTGTATCGTGAGTACCGTTTGATTTGTTTTTTTTGGGGTTCCGTTCTCATTTTCTAGGCCTTGTGCAGAGCGACAACTACTGGCTTAACACCCGTATGCCCGCGCTCACTTGAGAGGGCTCGTGTATTTAATAACGGTCTCCGGCCCGGGAGGGACTTGCATTCTGGTGGGTGTCGCGTTTTCTTCCCCCCTCATATATTCCCTTCCCTCCCTTATCCTCTGGTTTTGTTATTATTTAACGTAACTAACGCTAACCCCTTCCCCAGGCGTATTCGGCCACACAGTACACGAGCCCATGACCGACCTCATCTCCTCGATGTCCCGCCTCGTCGACTCGGTGGGGAATATACTCGTGCCCGGCGTGGACGATAGGGTACAAGCCGCGGGGGTGGAGAAGTGGTGCGTGTTTTTTTGGTTATTCTCTATCTCTTTTCTGGTTTGGGAGGGAGGGGTGGGGCGCGTCCGACTGTCTTTTCGTGATTCTTTCGGGCGGGGGGCGCGCGCGCGTCCGAGTGCGAGTGCGAGTGCGAGTATTTTTCTGGACGCACGCATTTACGCCTCCTCACATTTCTTCCGAGCGTTCTGTGGGGAGCGACGCGTCTGGATTTTCTTTCTTCGCATTCCCCTTCCCCTGCACCCTCCCTCCCCCCCCTTTTCGAGCGGTTGTTTGGGAAAGCGTTTTCTTCCTTTTTTCTTTTTTTTTGGCACATTTCGCATGTCTGCTCCTCGTGTCATTTTCTTCGGGACGTGGAGCGCGTCCGAGCGCTGGCCTTGTCTCGCTTCGTCTCGTCTCGCCGCCTCTATATATATCTTATCTTCCACCGTCCTCTTGCTCTCGTTATTTTATTTTATATTTTTCATTATACTAACGCACTCAAACAGCGCGATCTACGAAAAACTCGCGGACGTGGAGAGCGCGGCGCGTTAAGCGATGATAAGGTGTGTTGTTGTCTACTTTATTTTTTTTTGAGCGATAGGAGTTTTTTTTTTTTTTCTTTTTTTTTGTGGATGAGCGGGGTGCACGGGATGGGGATGTATGGGGATGGGGATGCGCTTGCGGCTTTCGTTTGAGCAGAAGGGGCGGAGGGAGAGCGTGTGCCGTGGGTGCGTGCGCAAAGGGGACGCGATGCGCACGGGATGAGGGCGTGCGAGGGAGTGCGAGGCGCGCGCGAGGCTGGCTGACGCAATCCACGAGAGGGAGAGGATGGAGGTGCTGCTGCTGCTGCTGGGAGGGAGGTCGCGAGGGGACGGCCTGCCGTCGACGGGGATGAGGTGCTGCTGCTCGACGATGGGGCTACTGCTGGTGGAGGTGTGGGAGCGGTGTGGGTGCGAGTGTGCGCAGAAGGACAAGGGGGAGGTGTTTCCCAGTATGGGCCGCACCCGCACGACACGAGGCTTCATGGCAATGCGGATTGCGGATGGAATGCACCTCTAGAGGCGGAGTGGTCACTGGGCGAGGGCGAGGGAGACGACGCGCCCGACGTAGATGCGAGGGGTGGAGGGAAGTCGGCGCGACGACGGGGTGGAGCTGCAGAATCAAGAATGAGAGAAGACGCGCGCGGAGAGAGATGGCAGCGCGAAAGGGATCTTGGGAACGTGCGGACGTGCCCGCGCTGACGCTGAAGGAGTGCGAGGGGACGCCGGGTGTTGCTTCCAGATCGAGACGAGTTCGGCGCCGGCGTCTGCTTTCCCTCCTCTCTTCCTCACTCCCTTTCTTTCCCTCCTCCCTCTCATCCCCCTTCTTTTTCGGGCTCGCTCACGCTCTCCGCAGACGACAGTCTTCATGCGCCGCATGCGCCTTCCCTCCCTCTCTCTCCCTGCACGGCATCGAGGGGCCCTGGGGCGAAGACAGTCATCCCGGCGAAGGTGGGGGGGTGGAAGGGGGAAGTTTAGTATTAGGTGGGTTTTTTGGCGGGTTTCTGCTGGCTTTCTCTCGTACGTGTGGGTGCAGGGGGGAGGGGCGAGAGGGAAGCGAGGGACGGCGAGGCGCTTGGGAGCTGGCCCCTCGTCGTACGTGCGGTGTGGATGGGCGGGGAGGGGAGATGCACCCGCGCGGTCGGATCTGAGACCGCGGAGGAGGAGAAGGCGGAGAGAGGGCTTGGTGCGGGCTGCGTGTCGTGCGAGCGAGGAGGCGGGGCGGGGCGTGTCGGAGACGAGAGTGGGATGACCGAGGAGGAGACGAGAGTGGAGACCACGGAGGAGACGCCAGTGCAGACGAGACCGAGAGTGGGACGAGCCGAGGAGGATGGGCGTGGTGCGTCAGGAGGGCATGGGTGCGTGCGTGTCGTGCGAAGAGGAGGGAGGGCGGGGAGGACTGACACGTAGGAGCGGGAGCTGGCTGACAGATGTGCGTGCCGCCATCCATCGTACGTGTGGGCGTACCGAGATCGAAGAGGAGGATACGTCGGGGAGCGACGCCGAGCCCGTGGTGCTCGTTCCCATCGTGGGGCTGGACGCGTGCGGGTGCTGATCGCCGCGCCGTCGCGCGCGTTAACGGGGAGAGGAGCGAAGGTGTCTCCGCGCATCATACACACGCAGCCTCCCGCCTTCGCGTGCGGGCCCGTGTCGGATCGCGAGAGGGGCGGGGAGGGCGGAGTACACGCTGGGCCTGTGCCCATCGTGGGGCTGTGGGTGCTGCGTTGAGCCCTGTGGTGTCGTGCACACCAACGAGGAAGGGGGAGATGGTGTCTCCGCGCATCGTGCACACGCGGACTTTATGTTCGCAGACCTCCGCGTGCGGGAGGGAGAGAGCGCGAAGTAGAAGGAGATGAAGGTGGAGTCGTGCGGCGGGTGCGATGGGCGCTCGTCGCCGAATTGCGAGACGAGACGTGCTGGGGAGGGGGAGGAGGGAGTACGGGTGCGGTGCGCCCGCTTATCTGC
Organism: Mycena leptocephala; assembly: GCA_029378395.1. NCBI lineage: Eukaryota > Fungi > Basidiomycota > Agaricomycetes > Agaricales > Mycenaceae > Mycena > Mycena leptocephala. The sequence continues at coordinate 142,088 of JARJLF010000068.1, read as the reverse complement.
CCCCTGCGCGGGCCTGCGTCGATGATTTCTCAGCGGGGGATAATGCTGCGTGCGTGGAGGAACCGCGATACCGAGAGGGGATCGTCGACGAGTAGCGCATCGCGCGCGGATGGCGGGATGGATGATCGCAATGGTGGGCGGGACGGGGTCGTATACCGCGCTGGATATGGAGCGCGGTGGTGTGTGGAGAAGCGGGGCGTCGAGGAGCCGTGTTACCCGTCGGGGATCGGGAGACGGGATGGATGGTGCGATACCCGCTGCAGTGCCCCCGAGACGAGACGAGACGAGGAGCATGCAGCTATTGCGCTGTGTGTGGGCGTGCCCTTCGCCCGCGTCTGATGGTCTTGATGTGCGTGGGGGATGTAGGACGCGAAGAGCAGCAGCATGCACAAGGATGCTGGACTATGTCCCCGGACCCAGGGACGGTGTGCGGTGTTATCTGCAGCGGGCATGTGCGCACGCTGGGCGCACGCGAGGGCGAAATCGAGTGTAAAACATCTTTGGTGCCGCAGGTCGAGGGGGAGACGGTGGACAAGTACGATGCCGCCCGGATGGGGACACCCGTCGCTGCTCCTCGCGTCCACGTCGAGGTACAGACATGCAGCTTGGGCGACACGCTGCTGGCACTGCGTCGCCTCATCGTCGTCGTTTCCCTCCTTCCCTCCGCTCTCGTCTCTCCTCCAAGGCGTAGCCGTCGTTCCCTCTTTACATATCTACTCTTTGCCTCGCACCTTCCTCGTAACTGCTTCTTCCTTCCGTTTGCTTGTCTTCCGATCCAAGAGACCGAGACTCACCCCGTTCTTCTCCACAGGAAAATCGAGATGCTCCACTCGGGGAAGCGCTGGGTCGCGGACTGGAAGCAGTGGAACTATACGGCAGCGATCAAGGCGACGGAGGTGCGTTCTTCTTTTATCTTCACTTTCTCCTTCGAGATTTGGAGTGGGGGGTTTCTGAGGGCGAGGAGAGAGGTGGAGATCATGGATAGACGGGAGGGTACAGCGGAGCGATGGGGCGGAGACGGAGACGCGCCATGCACCCGTACACCTTGAGTCCGCACCGCTGCGCGAGCGGCGCGACAGAGGACGGGAGCTGATGGGCGTGCACCCCAAGCTCGCGCGGGTGACGCGGTCCTTATACCGCTACTTGTGTCCGCCACCGCTGAGGCTGGCGAAGCTCGGCGACGCGGATGGGATTGTGCTACCGGGCTATGCGTAATACAAGCACGGGGTGAGGGTGCACCTGAAGCTCGGCCATAGGATGGTCGTCCCCCGACACTGAGAGAACCCGAACAGGCAGTGGATTATGTCCCTGCCAAAGTCTTCGCTTGGTGGGGCGTGTACGGACGCCGATCGAGTGGAGAAAGAGCGCGGGCGGGAGATTGTCCTCGTACCGCTGCAATGTGATTGACATCGTGCGGGCGGGCCGAGTGCGCGGAGTAGAAGACAGAGGTGATATAAGCGCCTCCGGTGGATATGACGCCGCCCGAATGTTTGCGGGTGCGTCGAGCGGGCGCCTGAGTAGAGCTCGTAGACGCGGATGACATTGTGCTCGTCATGTGTGTCGTGTGGCCGAGTGAGAACGAGCAGCGGAAGTGGGAGCGTGCGGACCTCGATCGGATGGAGAAGGAACACGGAGGATGCGTGCGCTTGACGATCATGCGAGTGTTTTCAGTGGCGCGTCTAGCGGGCGCGGATTCCGCCCTGGGGATTACTGAGCACGGGGAGTATATGGAGGAGACAGTGTGTTGAATGGGACAGGCGCGCGCAAGGTGGCAGTGGGCTACATTGCCCGGGGTGGCCCGCGAGAGGAGTGGAGCGGACGTGCAAGCAGAGCAGCCGGCTGGTGTGCGTCCAGCCTACGGCTTGCCTTCTTTTCCCCTTCCACCAATGTCGTCCACTCGCTTGCTTCTCTGTCCCTCCTTTACACTTAATTACACTGTGAAAAGCCCATGTATGCATCCGTTTCGAAGATTTCTTGCTCTAATTTGAGGGCAAAGATACAAGCTCATGACAGAGGCCCTGTGAAGCTCCACCAAAGGCTGGTCCGAAAAATGGCTTTTTGGGACCAAAAAGTCGATGAACATGAACCTTGTCTGGTAAGTGGCTTTTTGAGGGGCTGAGAGCGAAAATAAATAAATATGTAGCTGCCGAGGAGAAAATCTGAGACTGAAGATCAAGAAACCCTGTACATAGGCTGTGTTAACAAGGCCGAGCGCCAGACAAGCGAAAATCTCATTTTTTACATCAACGCAACCTATATCCCAGCGCGTATTGTTTCTGGGCGGTTCATGGACATCTTGGATAGATTCTTTTTTTTTTTGGAGCGTTGGGGTCTAACCTAGCAATACTCAGGGCAGAAGCATTCCGATGTCGTCCGCTATTTGTTCGAGTTATATGCCCGGAACCCCAGAGGATGGCGTCGGACGCCGGCGGATGATGTAGGAAGGCGGCGGACATCAGCCGCCAACGGGATGTGATGGAGATCGAAGGATGCCGGTGGATGCCGAGATAAGATAGCAGCTGTCGCACATGTTCGAAGTAGATGCCCCTATGTCCTGCTCGTTGGGCGGAAGTCGCTGGAATTCGGCGGATGCAAAGGCCGCCCATGTGTTTTTTGTCGGCGCCATCTGCCGGTATCCATGCTGTAAAACAAGATGAAAAATCTAAGAAAAATCGACTTTCCTTCCGCTTTCATCATGTCTGAAGCCCACACTCCAGTCTTGACCTTGGATGAAATTAAAGGGGGTCTTATCAACTCTTCTCGCACAGTGAAGGAGCTTGTAGGAATTGCTTCTGCCATGGGAATCAGTACCGCTGGCCTAAAAAAGACCTCCTTGGCCGCGTCCAAGAGAAGCTCAGTTCTGACAAAACCCTTGCGGAGAAGGCCGAGTTCCTCAAATTCAGCATCTATCGTGCTAAACCGACTGGGAGGCCCCCGAAGAACGTCCAGAACAGCGCCAACAAAGCCGCTCAGGATGCCGTTGAGGCGAAGGCAAATCTCCCAGCCACTGGGTAAGTTTTGGGATATGCTATCGCGCATAACTAACCTAACATCAATCAGGGCCCATCGAAAGCTCTTAAAGAGCGAGGCCACGAGTGACCCGCTTCACTGGCCCGAAGGACAAGAATAATGACAAGGCTGGGGGTGCGTTAATTTTTGTTTATTAACGTGGCCTCGCACTAAATCCATGTGGCAGGGAGCATGAATTTTGACTCCCCTCCTAGCGCTCTCTCATCTTCTCCTTCGCCCAAGCCTGAATTCAATGAGAAGGATGAGAAGGAAACAAACACTCCACGCAAGGAAGGGAGAAAGGTTATTGTTCCATCAACCCCAAAGCAAAGTACGTTAGCACCTTCCGGTGCTTTACTTGATATTTACGTTTGCAGTTTGTGTTGCCTTTGGTGGGACAAATCCTCGCGAAGTCATCATCGAGTCGAGCACGCGTGTTCCTCTCACCGTTGAGAATCAGGAAGGTGCCACTAGTCCATTTTATTCGGCTTCTTTGAAGGCAGTTTTGGCCGAAGTGCACGCGAAAATGGATACACCCATGAAACGTAATCTTATCTTATCCTGGTAGACTTTGAGGCTAATACTAAATATAGCGAAGACCAAGGTTTACCGCGGTGGTCTTCTCGACCCACAGGCTGCTAGCATCAAACTAGGATCTGTCGAGGAAATCATGGCGGATAAATCAGACCAGTTAGCGATCCCGAGCGTGAACAAGTACAAGCTTGAGCCGTTTCAGGGAATGCTTCTTTGCAAGCTATTCCTGGTTGACGGAGATGACACCGAGAAAACCAAGGTGCGTGGTATTTCTATCGGTAATTAATTGAGTAGAGCTGACAGTAGGAAAGGAACCAAAACACCCAACCACATTGGTTGATGGCTCTTCAAAGCCGCTCGACGTTGCGCAGAACAGAGCCGCCGAAGCTGCCGAACTTTACCCTAGCAAAGAAAGTGCATTCATATCGTTCCTCCGCGAGATTTTGGGAGGTCCGGAAAATCCTCGGCCTGCCGCCGACAGTGCCAGAGATGTACGCGATCGTTTCTACGCTGTCAAAGATGCTGTTGCCCTCCTTAAATCCATGGGGTGGAAGAAAACTAGCGGGTACCAAGTTCCGTTGTCGCAAAAGTCCGTTTTGAGTTATAAGCCAAGATAAGGGGATTCTGAACCTTATAGGCAAGCAGGCATGCTTATAAAGCCTTATAAAGGGTTATAAGTACCTATATACACTTATAACTCAAAAGGACCCCCCTCAGGCTGCATTCCAAATCCAATATTGGTGACATACACACATGTCGAGTTGAACCTAGTGTATAAGGCTCGAAATGCCCTTATCCGGACTTATAACCCAAAAGCGATTTTTGCGACAGTACGGTATGGACTATCATTTTGCTCGATATTGCACTCCTAATTCCGCTTGCAGCTTATGAAGATTCCTTATACAACATGGAATTTGATTACAAGGGTTACGCTTTCACCAAGGAACATGTATTGAAGGCAATGCGTGTTGGCCATGCTGCTGCAGGTACCGATACTCAGATGATGGCACTTGTGCATCATTGCGCTGACGCCTCGGCCTGGGTCAAGTCCCCAGACGATGAAATTTTGGGCGCCAAATTCAACGACATGAAGAATGGGGCACTCAAGAAGCATTTGGAGGCTGCCAAGCAGAAGGCCAAGGAGAAGGCCAGGCGCAAGGAGAGGTCGAGAAAGCGCGCACGCCATTCCGATTCTGATGAATCGGCGAGCGAGAAGGAAGCGGGACCTTCTAAGAAGAAGGCCAAGTCCAAGAAGATTGTTTACACCTCTGACGTTGACGCCTCCGAATGATTCTAAGTACATATACTATATCATGCAGTCAAATTTGTTTCTGGATTTATAGTACTGCCTTGCAATGAATAATTGTCAAGAAACCGTTCCACCGAAAAAGGAAATGCGCTATCCAAATAGGGACTCCTGATTGACGACTTCCATCATGGCGGTGTCGGTGTATAACTTCATCGTATTCCTCCAATTCTTTTTCCTGGGGGTCTATCCTTGCAACGTACTCTATGCTATTGCCATTATCACATCACTCTACCCGCTATTCAGATTGCACAAACATCAGCGCCGGGAACCTCGCCAGCCGCCGGCCACTGGTTGGTATCGCAGCATAGCACAGCTTATATCTAGAGCATTCCATCCAGAATGCCAGGGTCCCGATACATGGCTTGATGAAGGCCCCAGAGATGAATACGCACAGACAATTTGTGATGATCTGGAACAGCTTTATCAGTATCTTGGCATTCTCGAGTCGTCCTCGACCAACAACGACATATTTTTCCCCGAACCTAGAGCCATACTCCTTACTTCGCGCCTCACGTGTATCTTTTGCCCTGATTCAGAGGGATTGCACAGTCTTCGGCAGCGAGAAGCCAAAACTGTGCGGTTGTTGGATAGCAATTTCCGATGGGTGGAGGCAGATTTATTTATTGCCTTCTGCCAATCTTGCGATGCAGAATACCATCCTGATCGCATAACATATTGCCAAAACCAATCACGCATGCAAAAGCCAGAATACAACACAAAGTTCCTGCGTGTATCGAAACATGGTGTATGGATGGATCGGAGAATTGCGATTACCCAGGAGAATCCCATCCTCCGCTTCCGATCTGGATGGTCTAACTTTGCTGAATGGCTCAGTGATACTATCGGTCAAGAGCCTCGTGTCACGACCCGGCAATCCCAACGTCTTTACTTCGAGCATTTTGCTTGGCGATTAATAGCGGCCCACGAACTCACGGACACCTTTTCTATTCCATCCAACTCGGACTCGAAGACTCTGGCGGAGGCCGTCCGGGAGAAGATAGGAGTTAATGGCGGCACTATAGCCCGGACAATGGCCCACGGATGTACCGACTGCACACATTTGAAGCGATACAGATCTGATTTACTGGCAAATGGCGTTTCTCTGGGAGACCGCGTAGAAGGTGTCGCTGATGACCCTTCTGAACCCAACCTTCAGGTGAAGCCTTGCTTTCTTATTCAGATTGCTCCCTCTAATCAAGTGCTTTATCAGAACGTGCCATTGCCGCAGGACGGTGAAATGGACTTACCTGCCCAGCCTAAACAACAGGATTCGCCTCCAGCAAATGGACCGCGTGGTTATGTTCGTTTGGCAGTAATGGATGGCAAAACAATTACGCACAAGGTATGTTTCGACGCCTCTCTCAGTGTTCTTCCTTCCTTCATATTTTCCCAAGATCTGTGCTGTATCGACTTGCCAAAATGAGTTGGTCAATTACAAGAATGGCCGCTTTTGCCTTGATCACTTGGACATGCGAGAAATATGCGGTATCATTCCGTGCGGACGTCCCGTACAAGCTGGATCCCTGACTTGTGATCTTCAATTACACAGGGATTGGCACGACAAATATCTGAATAGGTTTTCACGTATGTCATTCCCTGGAGTCCAGCGCGTGATTCGTAGGCAGCTCGGTGATCAGCCCCGTTTTGCTGCGCCGAACGAGACAGGACAGGATAGACCAAACTTTCACCCCGAGCTGCCAAGTCTAGATGGCGTCCCTGGGCTGGAGGTCAGCCATACCTTCAGGGCGCGCACAACCTACTGTCTGCAAACCATACAATGGGCTTGTGGCTGTCCAATTGGACGGGGTAAATGCTATTCATCGGAAAGCTCATCACAGGTTCTAGATTTTATTAATCGCGTTTGGGAAAATCACCCAAATGCAAAGCCGAGCTTCATTGCATACGATGACGCTTGCAATTTACTGCGGCATATTGTCACCCAGGATCCGAATAGTGCTTGGCTCACAACTACAAAATTCATTGTCGATGCCTGGCATTATATCGGACATCGCGCCACAGATGTTCTTTGTCGTATATGGTGTAATCCCGCCCCTACAAACGGTTCTCAGCCCGACCTTGTCCTCGTCAATGTTGATGATAATGGGAGGACTCACACGACTCGCGCGTTCAACACCGAAACCGCTGAACAGCTAAATGCGTGGCTCAATGGATTTGAAGCCCAACTTCGTCAGATGTCTGCAACAAATTACGACTTTTGTGTGCATGTCTTAATGCTACTTTACAAAGGGATGGTAGAAGGCAGGATGCTGGAGAAGGAAAGAGAATTATCAGAGGAATTTTGGGATGCTGTAGAGGGTATAGCACAGGGAAATTAGCCAGTCAAGTATCAAAATTTAAATCAAGGTGAATTCCACCGGATGACGGTGGAAAAAGCCCATAATTCCGGCGGAGGATGATGGAAATTTGGTTGATCTCTGGCGGTATCCTGCGGACAACGGCAGAACTTGTCTGAAAAGTCGGTAAAGTCTGCCCGCCTCTGGTGGAAACAGGCCAAGATTCCGGCGGACGATGGTGGAAATTCGGTCGAGCTCCGGTGGTGTCCTCAGGATGACGGTGGAATTCTTCTGAAAAGTAGCTTAAATCTGCCGGAATCTGGTGGAAACAGGCCAAGATTCCGGCGGACGACGGTGGAAATTTGGTTGAGCTCCGCTGGCATCCTGGGGATGACGGCGGAATTCTTCGGAAAAGTAGGTTAAATCTGCCAAACTCCGGCAGACGCCGCTGTACGCAGGCTACAGATCCGGCGGAAGCTGCCAGACACCGTACCAAAATTCATCGATTTCCGCCAGGTGGATGATAGAAATAGTAGAGATACAATTAAAAACGTTGATCCACTCAGACATTGGTTTTCTTCCCAAAACTTCAACTCAGGTCTGAAAAAGTTTTTTTTTTAATGGATTCGCAATGCGCACAAATAACTATCGGAATTCAGCGATATCCAATGGATTCCTGTCAGCACAGCCGGCGTCCAGTGGATTATGTCGGACGGGCGATCAGTGTCCGCTGGAATCTGGCGGATGGCCCCCGGAATCCAGCGAACGGCACCGCGTGTGGCGGTGCGCGCTTATTACTGATTTGTTCTGGTTGTAGGCCAGATGTTGCCGGGGAAGTTGCCATTACGCACTATAAAACCGCGTGTGGGACTCCAGCCTCAAATTTAGCCTATGCCTTTAACAGTATCATTACATGGCTGTATACCCACTAAAACCCCCTTTGTGTAAATCCAATCATCTGGCAGTGATTCTTCATATAATAGCAGACCACTCCAAGTGTTCAATACCAGCTGTTTATTCAGCGATAACGATCCAAACCTGAGTTTATCAGCTAGGATCCTATCCCTGTTGAGAGATGTATTAACGGACCTCAGCCACTGATTATGAATTGCTGACTGAGAGTGGATTTTTCCAGGATGTGTTTTGGATAGAATCTTAAACTGCTCATTCTGAGTGCTCTATGCAGAGGCGCGAAAACTGAGGAGGTCAAAACCTATCGCAAAAGGCTTCAGCGTAATTGCGACACTGATATTTACCGTCATGGGTCCTCCTCTGATCGTTTCTGGCCCTGGCTGGACAGTCCTGATGCCCGGCAGACAATCAAAGATGCCGTTGCAGGCTATCAGCAGAAATTGATGTCAAGCACTGGCTCCTCTCGTGATATCCTTCCGCGTTTGCAGAAGATTTTGCAAGGAATCGATTGCTGGCACCCGAGCCCGATGTTGTCAATACCACAAATGCGGAGATTGACCAATCAATATGAGAGCCAGGTGATAACCGGGTTATGCAGAATGGGGTGGGGAGATGAGTTTGTGCAATTTATTGCATATATGGAGCACTATATCTACCATGAACCATAGTTTGAACCAATTTTTTCTGACTGTAAATCTTATCTAGTCAGCTATATGTGCTGTTTTCAATTTGCCTAAAGAGACGGAACACCAATTTTTACCCTTGTGCGTTGCGTAACTCACAGATTTTATAGGACACAATTTCGCACTACAACACCTTGACCACATAAGTCTGAGCAATTAACGAAAGTCACTCAATTTTAGTTTTTTCAGGTGCCTGCACAATACTAGGTCAGCATCAATGAGCCTAGCATTTTCCCTCTCTCCATTATTACTTAAGGTATGTTAACAGCATGTCTATCAAAATTTAGTTGTATTGCCACTGGTGTCACCGTAGCTCTTATATACCGAGATTCCTCATTTGAAGAAATTTGTGTCGGAAGGATGCAAGTGATATGGTAGCACCAAATCAGTGCAGACTGCTTAACAAAACTATGGCCCTCAGCCACCTGCCTTTTTCGGCCTCTTGGCGGTTAGCTACCTGATTGGGTGTTCGGCGATGTTCAGGTTTCGGCTTTCATCGCCGACGAGCTCCATTCCTTCTTTCCATCTCCTTTCCAAGGCCTGCGGGCCCGCATCTGACGTCTTCCGAGTTATTTTTAAGGGCATGCTGCTTGCAGAAAAAAAATAGAAAGTCGTCGGATCTATACCAATTTAAAACCCATAAATACTCTGCGGGACGAATCACCGAGGAAATGGGGGGAAAAAGATATCATGGTCCCGCGTGCGCCAACTGGGCAAAAGGGCCGAAAACCTTACATTTAGGGTGCGACCACTGCAAAATCAACTGGGGGTTCTGATGGTCCCGCCAAGCTCTGGCATCTAGTAGCCTGTACGAAACCCTTTAAATTCAACATAAATGATAGATTGCCTTCAGTCATTGCCGCCAATATACGGTACACATAGTGGGAGTGTTACAACTTGGACTCGGAGTTGGTGCGGCACCGTTTCAGGTAGAAATGATACACAGGAGGCCTACTCTTCGCGTCCATCACTCCAGCCACAGTGTTCTCGTCGACATGCCGGAAATAGTCGATAACGGGCTTGTCATCGTACACCATTGCGGCGGAAACCACGCCTCTGAATTTTATTTCGCGAACCTGCAGTAGGACCAGGATCTCAGTGAGTTGCGCTAAAATTATTGGCTTGCGTACTCGAGCGCGGCCGTAAGCCTCAAGGACGACCCGTTTCCCGCCATCTCCATAGACCACCATGGGGTCGACGTCTTCCTCCGTGCGGAATGTCTTGCCTGCCCAGTTGATGGCCTTCAATGCCTGGCTCGCGGGATGGCCAGTATCGAAGTCTCCACCCTCCCATTCACTGATCAAGAATGAAGGCTCAATGGGTTTGAGCTGGTCGAAGATACTCGTAACAGCCGATTCGGATGTTTTCCCCCCAGTTTTAATCATGTCCAGATATGCTTTTTCGGGTCTGAGATAGAGATCAATAAGTATGAAGAGGTCTGCGAGGCGGTTGAGCTAACGTACGAAGACATGGTTGTGGACAAGGAGGGAAATCGGACAGAGATACCATTTGACATCCTCGCTTTTTAAGACGGACCCGAGACAGTCATAAGACGCAGTTCAGACCTAGCCTGAGAACCTTCGATTGCCCAACCGGCGGCCGAGTAATCTGTGAAACCCCCGGTATTGTTTTTTGGCTGAACGGATGGGTGCCTGACCCGGAGGGATTACAGTAGTGCACTGTTCCTAAGGGTCAAGCAATTTATTCCCGCAGTTTAAGGGTTTTCGGTTGCGTTTAGGACGCCTTATTTTCTCAGGCCCTGCCAAGGCTCTGCCATTTTGGTCATTTCCCTCTGTATGCGCACTGATCCTCGTAATCCTGCTGAGCTAGCGGCCGATGCTTTCGGCCCGGGGCCTCCTCTTCCCCTTCCGGCTTGTGGATATGTAGGCATCCGAGCTGTCGTGCTATCGCACCGGGAAACCAACTTGGTCGCGGTCACGGTCTCGCTCCCGACACGAACAAGGTCAAAAAAATTAAACTCCGAGTCTGCATCTCTTACTGGTTCTGAAGACTGGACCCACACAAAACACGACTTGTGGTCCGATACAACCTGCTTCAGCGTCTCCGTCATCCTCTATGCCCCGTGCACCCGAACACGCAGGTGCGCAATGCCACTTTCTGGAACAGCCTCAAATATCCGCCGTTCAACCTCTTCAAGATCTGCACCCGACCCCACGGTCACCAGCAGCCCATGCATGAGGACTGTTCCAGCCGTCCCGCGTGAATCACCCCCATCGAGGGTCTCCGTTGGTCCGTGCTGCCCGGTGGGGTAGACCCAGAAAATGATGCCCCGCGTGAGCTTGCCTAAAAGGGTTGAAGCTGTCATTAAAACACGTTTTTCGAGGCAGAGACTTAAGCACTCTGCTCTGCACCTTCCCTCGCACGTCCGGCGCTGGGGCCGCGCAGGTATATTTTGATAGCGCTTTCTTCGCCGTCCTTAGTTCGAGATCTCATCTAGGGCACCTGATGCGAGAATGTTTGCCAGTACGGTGCTCGCTACCGTGCTCGTCCGAATGGAGGTCCAGGGAACGTTTGCTGGGGTGGGGAGACTAGGCATGTGTGACTACCTTGTGTAGGCAAGAGGAGAATAGGTAAGCTCACAGCTCACAGCTCGCTTCCCGGGGACACAGCCTCGATGACTCGGACCGACATGGGTTTTTTTCCCAGTAGCCAGATGAAGACAGAGGAAGACAGACCTGCACAAAGGTGAGTCTAGAGAGGGTCGGAACGCAGTGATATCTAACTATGAACCACAGTTTCAATCAATCATTTCTCGCTGTCAATCCTATCTATCAAAAATTAGTTGGAAGGACCCAAATGATCTGGATCCAGTGGTAGCACAAATTGATGGCGGTATGGTGCAGAATGTTGAACAAAGCTGTGGCACTCACAATTTGAGCCACCTCCCACCATCATCCCGAAATCGAAGTACGCTGTTGGCAGCTTCGAGACAGCGCTGAACGGCCCAGTTGCCGAACCTAGCGTAGCGCGGGGGGGTGTTCAGCATAACACAAAAGAAGACGAGGAAAGGAAGGGGACGCACAGATGCATCATCATCTCCCCACCGCGCGCGCAGATGGTGTCGACGATGCGGGCGCGCTCTTCGGGACCTGCTACCTTCGCAACGAAGGCATCGTCAGCATTCACGCATACTCGTACTTTTGGGAGGAAGGCAGGAGGAAGGGAAGGGAGGGGGGAAAGGGGAGGAGGAAGGGAAGAGCGGAGGAAGAACCCACCTTGAGCTTCTGGCGGAGGAAGATGCTCGCCTACTGGTCCGCGCTCTTGATGATGCGCAGCGGCGTACGGCGGGGTGGAGTAGGGAAAGGAAGTTGATGGGCTGTGTGGCGATCGTAACGGCGGAGCGCGAGTGGGAACGTCGCGCATAGCTAGGCGATGCGCATGAGGATTACCTCGACGGGGAGATGGAGAGGCGCGACAGAAGAGCGATAAAAAATGCGGCCGCAGGAGAAAGAAGAGGACGTGATAGTGGCGTGGGGCAATGTGAGCAGACGCGCGAGAAGGAACGGGCTTGACGACGACAACGCGGTGGCGTGGAAGCAGGCGTGGGACGGATAAGCGGCACAGCGGGGTAGCTGCCGTGTAGTGGCGTGGCGTACAACGGTGGGAGAGAGCTAGTGCAAGAGTAAAAGATGAATGTGGGCGGACAGCCGAACTGGATCATGGTGCTACGGGTGGTTAGCCCGATTGCCCCCGGGCCTTTTGTAAAGAGATCGATCTGCACAGACTGCACTCATCTCGAACCGACCGTAACGGCAACACTTTATGCCGAAAGGATTATCCAGTTCTGCTTCCGAGTTGCTGTCAACCTTGCGTGACGTGGGACTCCACGTTGCACAAGCAGGCACACTTCCGGGACAACCTCGCCGTTCCAAGCGTTGACCGAATCGATCGCACGACCGATTAAATCCGACGATTTTTGGCTCGGAAGGCTTTGGCAATGGGCGCGATTCCGGCCAATTTGAACATCCTGGAATGACCAGTTTTTCAATAAAATTGAACCACGGATTTGAGCCGTTGACATACCGGCTCATTCGTAGTCGCCGGCCCGGAAGGCTCGGACTCCTTGCTTCTCGGACATTCATCGTGCGAACGTGCATGCTGTTCTCCACGAGGCGCTCAAGGTGCCCAGTCTTGTCTTCCACCTCGAAGTCCACTGCGCAGGAATACATCCTTTTCATCCTTTTCTGTGGGCCACCCTCTCTCTGTCATGTAATCTTTGCTGGTGACTGACATAGTGTTCCACCTACAGAAGATCGGCGCTGTAACGATCCGTTTTGACCATGTCAAGCGAGGGAAATGAATCTACGCCCATCATTAACAAGATTTATGGTGCGTAGGGAACTTGATTGGGATGTCAGCATCGTGATTCTTCGTCTCCAGGAGGCACAGGAGGCCAGGGTGGTGGCGGCGGCGTATACGGTGGTGGCGGCGGTCAAGGGCAGGGTCCCACATTGAATTTCGGCGGAGTTCAGAACTTGACAAATAGCATGTACGTCGGTGAAGTCCCCGTTTCTTTTCCGAAAGTCCTTTCTCAACAAGAGCAGTGTGAACCAGGGTCAAGGGTTATTCAAATTTCGCATGTCGAATATTTTTGAAGCTGAATTATGTCTAGACTCGAAGAAGTTCTGTGCAAGTGGTTGGAGTCTCCTCCTACTACAAAGGAAAGACAGCATGAGCTGCGGAAACTTCATCACGGAGCCACTGGGCGCTGGCTCCTCCATGATTTCCGATTCGTCAAATGGAAGGCCACACCCAGCGCTTTGTGGATCAAAGGAATCTGTGAGTCAGTTTCATTGTGTTCCAATCCCATGTCTAATTGGTCACAGCTGGTACTGGAAAGAGCGTACTAAGGTGTTTCGTATCGCTACTATGTACATAATCTGCCACTGATGGTACTCACATGGCTAGCTCGACAGTGATTGAAGAAATTGTTAAGGCCTGTCCCGCCCGGTCCGCAGTTGCATTTTTCTATTTTGATTTTAGGAATGAGAGGCAGCATATGGACCTCATGTTACGTTCTATCATCTGGCAGCTCTCTGGACGGTCGCCTTTGCCCTATAGTGCTCTCAATCAGCTATATAAAACACTGGGAAACGGAACTATACAGCCACAGCTCATCCATCTACAAGAAGTCCTCGAGAATTTACTTTCAGGGTTGGACCAGACATATATTGTCATTGATGGGCTCGATGAATGTAACAAGCCCGACTGGAAGCACCTTATCAAGTTCATTCACAGCCTCTGCCATACTGCCGAAAATGCGCCGCATCTCCTGTTTACCAGCCAACCTCTTGAGGAATTCCAAACAGCATTCAAGGATGTAGCCTTCATTGAGCTTGGTTCCACAGTCTCAAACGACGACATTAGCTCTTTCGTTGGTAGCGAAGTCCCCAGGGTCGGAAATTGGGCTAGTGATGACAATTATGCAAAGGATGTCACAGCACAAATTGTACGGAAAAGCAATGGAATGTAAGTCCTCTCGTCGGGCTGTGATTTCCCTCAAGCTAACTTGCATATCTAGGTTTCGCTTGGCTGCATGTCTTCTCATTGAACTGCGTGGTTGTTATTTCCGAGAGGATGTGGAGGAGACCCTTGCAGGCCTTCCAGCTGATCTGTTCGGGATTTATGACCGTTTCTTAACCCAAGCAAAAGATTCTCTCAAAAAAACAGTTTTTATCGAAGCAATTTTCCGGTGGCTTGTGTTCTCCGCCAGAAAACTTACACGAGATGAGCTAGCGGATGCTATTGCATTCCCCCTATCTGACCCCAAGTTCGACTTTTCCGACCCATCTAAATCAATTTACGACCCGAATAGACAGGGGGGCAACTCTGATATCTTCAAATTGTTAGAGGGCCTAATTGTGATCAAAAGGGAGATAGACTGGAATGAAATGTCAAGCCATGGCAGGTATAAACTGTTCATCGCTCTTGCACATTCATCTGTCAAAGATTATATCCTTTCCCTGCATTTCCAGCAAGAATTTGGCTCAATCATTGACCTTACAAAAGGTGTCTCCCACAGATTTATTACCCAAACTTGCGTCCGATATCTACTCCTTTTTGCAGATGCCAAACATTCAATGATCAAGGATATACTCCCAGACTACCCATTCTCCTTGTATGCTGGAGGATATTGGTTCCATCACCTGCGGCTTTGTGATGACCAGGACCAGGAAGCATTACTTCCCTCAACAATGTGTCTCTTGGAGGATGGGAGCAACCAATATGCTGCTTTGTACCAATTACGTCCCATCCCTCGGTATATGGGGCATGTTTGGGATCAACCCATACCACCTGCAGTGTGTATGTGTTCCGAAATGGGCTACACTGCAGGGGTGCACTTTCTGCTCCTCGAGCGCAGCACATCTGTCAACCAAGTCACCGAAGATGATGAGACTGCACTGCATCGAGCATCGAGCAACGGTCACCCCGACATTGCAAGGCTGCTCATTGAACACAATGCATCTGTCGACTTAGTTGACAAATATAGCCAGACTGCGCTGCATCTTGCATCATGGAATGGTGACCTCGACATTGCATGGCTTCTCATTGAACACAATGCATCTGTTGATTTAGTTGACAAAGATGGCTGGACTGCGCTGCATCAAGCATCGAGCAAGGGTCACCCCAACATTGCATGGCTGCTCATTGAACACCATGCATCTGTCGACCTAGCCACCAAAGATGGCTGGACTGCGCTGCATCAAGCATCGAGCAAGGGTCACCCCAACATTGCACGGCTGCTCATTGAACACCATGCATCTGTCGACCTAGCCACCAAAGATGGCTGGACTGCGCTGCATCTTGCATCGCACAAGGGTCACCCCAACATTACAAGGCTGCTCATTGAGCACACTGTATCTGCTGACCTAGCCACCAAAGATGGCCGGACTGCGCTGCATCTTGCATCGAGCAGGGGTCACCCTGACAGTGCAAGGCTGCTCATTGAACACAATGCATCTGTTAACTTAGCTGACAAAGATGGCTGGACTGCGCTGCATCTAGCATCGGAGCGGGGTCACCTCGACATCGCGAGGCTGCTCCTTGAGCACAATGCAGCTGTCGACCTAGCCACCAAAGATGGCTGGACTGCACTGCATGTTGCATCGAGCGACGGTTACCCTAACATTGTGAGGCTGCTCATTGAACACAATGCATCTGTTGACTTAGTCAACAAAGATGGCTGGACTGCGCTGCATCTTGCATTGAGCAATGGTCACCCCAACATTGCAAGGCTGCTCATTGAAAACAATGCATCTGTCGACCTAGCCACCAAAGATGGCTGGACTGCACTGCATCTAGCATCGGAGTGGGGTCACCTCAACATCGCGAGGCTGCTCCTTGAGCACAATGCAGCTGTTGACCTAGCCACCAAAGATGGCAAGACTGCACTGCATGTAGCATTGTGGTGCAGTCACCTTGACATTGCAAGGCTGCTCATTGAGCATAATGCAACTGTCACCCTGGCCATCAAAGATGGCAAGACTGCGCTGCATATAGCATTGGAGCAGGGTCACTTCAATATTGGATGGCTGCTCATAGAGAGCAAGCAGAAAAGGATGTGCAGACGCAAATCTGTCAAGAGGACAGTGGGTGAGCCCCCAAATGTCGGCACATGTCTGCCATCAATGTATGGGCACTCGGACTGCCCCATGATCATGCCCTCAATCTCCTAATCACCATTTCATTACAGTCAGACTCAATATAAACTAATAAATTTCGACTATCTTACAGCTGTTTGCAAAAGTAATGATACTACCTAAAAATAGAATAAGAAACAACAATTTGAACACACTACCTTTCCAAGCTCATTTCTCTGTCAGATTTGCCCCGATTTGCATGATTCTGGTCGCGCTCGAGAGCCACAAAGCGGGGCTTTCAGCCCATACCCGCCACCGTGGGTAAGTGCCAAAAAAAACCCGGTTTCTCAACTTTGCCTTGAATGGCTTCAATGCTAACGGGGAAGGCCTGGAACTCGATGAGTTTTTAACTAATTAAGATGATTATGGATCCGTTTGGAAGCTAACATCGAGACACATGGCTCAGATATCTAACATTTTGGTTATATAGTGAAATCACTCCTCTCAGTAATGAACATGGAACAACACAGGACTAAAACATTTAGTATTTCTGTAATGAAATGGTGATTAGGAGATTGAGGGCGTGATCATGTGGCAGTCTGAGTGCCCATGCATTGATAGCAGAGGTGTGCCGACATTTGCCCAGTAGCTCCGTGATGAAGTTTCCGCAGTTCATGCTGTCTTTCCTTTGTAGTAGGAGGAGACTCCAACCACTTGCACAGAACTTCTTCGAGTCTAGACATAATTCAGCTTCAAAAATATTCGACATGCGAAATTTGAATAACCCTTGACCCTGGTTCACACTGCTCTTGTTGAGAAAGGACTTTCGGAAAAGAAACGGCGACTTCACCGACATACATGTTATTTTTCAAGTTCTGAACTCTGCCGAAATTCACTGTGGGACCCTGTTCTTCATACATTCAAGAAATCTGCGGAGGTTATCAGCTTTGTCACAATGCATGCAGAACACTTGGCACATTGTCCCCATACCTCTAGTGCCACCCAAGCCCTAATGGCCCACACACGCGATGCCCATTGTGAGGCGCGTAAGAACCTTGTTTGCAAAAATCCCCAGTGCAGGGCTCCTGGCCAAAAGGAGCATACTGCAGATAACTGTTTCTGGCCAGGGACAGGGAAGGAGGGTCAGTGGCCCTCATGGTGGAATGGAAAGCATCATACTGGTACCCAGCAAACATTGTCAACACCCATGCCTTCACAGTCTGGACTCGTCCTGCAGCAGTGGTTCACGTGTATGATGCGGGCGGTGTACAGGCTGACCAGTTCCAGGGGAGGAATTCCTTGCGTCACCTAAGTCATTCATGACATGGAACGAAGTCGCCGGTGCAACTGTGGAGATGGAGATTCCGGTCAATATGGACCCACAAGTTTCCTTATCGGGGAAATTCAAGCCATCTACAACTTCATTCGACATCATCTCTGCTCCTAGTGACACTGACTCATCTTTCATTATCGTCAGTACGACCCCAGATACCACCGACAGCGACGATGAGCCTGTTGTTGATTATTTGGAATCCGAGTGCGGCAGCAGTCCAGATTGTACTGATGCTACCATCAGCGAGGAGACTGCATTGGCATTTCTCCTCCATGTTGGACAACTGTACCCTGGCGACGAAACGACCTGCTCAAACGATGAGATGGTCAGATTCTTCATCTATCGCACAGGAGACAACGAACACATACTTGTCGACTGCTTGCTGAGTGGCAAAATCCTAATTCCATTCGAGTGGGTTGATGACCCCAGCCCCGAGGTCGACGTTGTAAGCTGGAACCGCAACTGTAGGGCATCGCAGCTGGACAACATTGAACTCATGAATCATTTGCTGCCAGCAATTCTAGCCTTCAATGCACGTACAATGAGTTCGCAGGTGCTCTTCCTCGTAGATTCTGGGGCAATGGACCATTGCTTCGCGAATCGAACCAACTTTGTGGGATACCATCCGGTTGAGAACACGAAGGCTGCACCGCAGAAGGCTCATCTTTCTACATTCTTGCTTCAGGGAAGGCGTGTAAGATGCTGGAATATGACGGCATGAAGAGGGTGATCACCTTTGATGTGATACACACTCCCGACATTGCAGCCAACCTGATCTCGGTTGCCAAACTCGACGTGAAGGATTACTCAATCCAGTTTGGACAGGGGTGTGCTACATTTAAAGCCCTGAACGGCGCGGTGTTTATGGAAGCAATACTGGTGTATAAGTTGGATTTTGACTCCACTGGTGTGCATGCCTGGGCCGCAAATTCGAGAGATGCACCTACAGGTAGAGAGACGTGGCACCGCCGTCTCGGGCACATCGGCATGACGAGGTTGGAGTCCTTGATTTCCGGCAAGCAAGCCAATGGCCTCAACGTCCTCAGCAGAGGCGTCGACGGCTTATGTGGAAACTATTTCGCTGGTAAGCAAACTCGTCGACCATTTGATGGGGCCCATGAGCGGGAAGCAGAGCTTGGGGAATGGGAACACATGGACTTGTGGGGACCTGCACAACTCACTGGGATTGGGGTCAAGAAATGGATGTTCCATATCGTCTATGGTCACTGCGGGGGACCTTGGGTTTGCTTCCTAGCACACAAACGAGTTGTGCCCACCTTCGTCACTTCGTTACTTCGCTTAGGAATGCGAAAATCCATCAGTGTGATCGGAAACTGTGAAAGAGTGTCAGATAGAGAGAATTCTGAGAAAGCTTGTCACCTCCACCGAATTGCAGCGAATGCTCGTCACTTGGATTGTTTGATCATGTGCTGGGTTCACTGATCAGAGGCGTGGGAATCTCTTTCTTCCTTAACCACCACAAGTATATTCCACCCGCCTCTGGCGCAGAGTCCAACATAGTGTTTACCTGCTAAATCCCAATTTCACCGCAGACACGGTGGATACAGAGTCCCGGGGTTCGCCCGCACAGGGCGGATTCCAAGTCGTGGGAACCGGCTGCGACATCTCGACAGTCGGCAGCGAGAACTCGACAAAGTCTCGTGATTTATCCATGTGACTTATCAAAGTGGCTGTGCATCCTCTTTTCAAGTATAGGATCCGCACACCACCGTTGGTCGTGCTTCCCACCTGCGAAGGATGTGCTGGGCGATGAGTGGCACTCGGGTGAGTTAATTGACTTGATTACAGTGAACACTCCCAGTAACACACCTTTTTCCCAGCCCAGTCGCTTGTTCCAACCATGACGAAGACAGCGATGACATAACATATGGCTTTCAATTTCCAGGATTCAACCACTGGCACGGTATGTCAGTCGAGTCTGATGTCCCTTGTCGGAAGAAGTTCAATAATCTCCAGTGCCACTAGGGGAGACCAACAAAGTCAACAGGGCTGATCAATGTGAGTTTACATGCGCCTCCGATATGTGAAAGATACTGACACATTACCAGAGCTCTCATTGAGGTGAAAATATATATCAGAGTTCAGCATGCGCTTGGAGTTGATAAAAACTTCAGCTCGGTGCACATTAGAGTGAAAGTATTTATCTCTCTTGTTTCCGCGTCGGTCATATCCTGTCGCAATAAGATCTTGATGCCCGGCGCGTTGCTCAGCTGGAACACATGGATCAGAGTGGAAATTCGGGCTATCCTAACAACAAGGTGAGGGTTCAATCATTCTTTGTTAAGTTTTGTTGCCCTGCTGCCGACTTGAACAAATCAGAGATAAATCACATGGAACATGGTCGCACCTGGCGCACCAAATCTGAAGAGAATAATCCGAGCCTTTCAGCTATAAATTTAGAGTTGACACTGTTGAATTCTTCCACTAATTACACATACATTTCATGCATTAAAATCACCGCTGCAAATAGTCCGTTTAGCCGGCCTTACTGGTGAAATTGAGTGAAATAAACTAGGGAAATGTCAGTTTGTGCCAAGTTCGGTGGATCCCTAGACAAAAACTTGATATATTTAACCTTGTACATCAATATGTGGATTTGACGACCCATTGTGTTTGCACCCCGATCACCGAGACTGGGTTCAACATGGTCTCCAGATGGCTGCAAGTTGAAATTTTATTGGGATCCATCTTAGTCAGTTTACCTAAGCTCTCGAGAGTGATTCTTCCAAAATGGCTGAGCATGGGATCGTTGGCCCGTAACTCTCTCTCGGCCGCTGATTTCAACTGAAAGCTCACAAGCTACATATATACTGTTGACTATTCTCACAGCACATTTCACCTCAAGTTGAACCACTCAGTATTGACTCCTCCCGAAGTCTAAACTTGTCCATGCCGCTGGCGGCTTTTGGAGTTACAAAAACATCAGCATGTTCAAAGAACGAGAACAATGTTATGCCACCGAACAATGATAGTGTGCACTATCCATCTGGTCGTGATCATGTGATTATCGTCACTGCGGTCTAAGTTACAAGCTTTCACTGTGTGCAGAGGAAGTGACGAAGTTCACCTAAATCCACCTGAACTCACAAACTGTCACAGAATGTGATCAAACTCATGAACTTCCGCAACACTAAACGAAGTGAATCTGCACAAATCAGCTGTGGATGCTTTCAAATGTTTTAAAGCTGAATTCGAGACACAAACGAGCAAGCGTGTGAAGTGCGTCAGAGTTGACCAAGGAAGGGGGTGGATTAATCACTCCTCGGCGGCTACAGCCAAAATTCCCCTTTAGAAGTCGAGTTGTTCAGCGCTGCCCTCTCGTTGTCTGTCGCGATCACTCATAACTGGGTTATTCAATTATCGTCCCAGCCAGGTTATTCACTGTCCCACCAATGCCAGGTCAACCCAGGGCTTGTCTTGACAGAAGGTAGAATCTAGTCTACCCACCCTGACAATTGTCACCATGCACGAATAAAACCCTCCGAACATCACGATGCTACAGATGAATGTCTACCTGCAGAACTCTAGAGAGGAAGAAAATATAGGACAGTTGGTGGTACACACCATCATGACCCTTCTTCGCCTCGCATTCACCGGATTGCTTGTGGCCTGGTACTCCCAGGTACCCACATCACATATCTTGGCCCTCAACACAGGTGTCTCGTAGGAGCGAGACACGGCCTCATGGAAATCATCCGTGGCTATGGCCACGACTTCAGGTGTTGGCTGGCATGTTTGTGCAGACTGAAGCCACAACCCATGTTCCGCCAAGGACAACACAGAAGATGACCCGCAAGGAGGCCCGACCTCCAGAGGGAACATGGAAGGGGCCCTGCGGCCCCGAATGATGATGAATATGCAGACATGCCACCACTGATGGATGTGGTGGGTGCGCACGCTGATGACCTCTTTGTGAGGGACCCGTTTTCCTGGATGATGATGCTAGTCCCAGGCTTGGCAGAAACAATTCAGGGAATTAACAACTCCCGATGAACGGACGTACCAGAACAAGTGGTACTCGATAATGGGGAGCCTGTAGAGAAAGCAGAATGGATACTCTACGAGGCAGAACCCAGCACCGGGAAACTGGTGGAGGAAACTGAACACATACTCGGAGAACCAGAGGAGTAGGCTGAATGAAGACAGCAAGAACCCGAATGGAAATACCCGTGGTTGATCCACACCCATACCCGACTTGCATCTTTCCATCACTTGATTATCTCATCTCACTTCCAAAGGAACTCGCATGGTTTGAAAAGTTCGTAGTTCAAGAAAAAATCCAAATTACAAGATCGTGGTATTGGTCGACATGTGTAACAATATAATGAATAGAAAAATTGTTTGAAAAAATGTCCTGGTGCACACAGAAAGTCCGAACTGACCCCTTCTATCCTCACTCTTTCGCTTTCCCCTTCCCTTTTCGATCCACGGGCAGCATCTCGACATCCTGGCTCACGAGCTCCAGGACAGATGCGAAATGCGCCACATATTGAGTGTGTTGCTCGTCAAGGTCAAGAGATGGGCGGCGAGGTTTGAGGAAGGGGGGGGGGGACTGGCTCCATCTAGGTGACACGGGTGGTACCGCGGGTGTCACGCTGTCACACCATACCCGTGACCCGTGACACCGCACCCGTTTCCCACGGGTACGGGTTTTTGCGGTAATTAACCGCAGTAATTGTGCTATACCCGCGGGTGTCTATACCACAGTATATACTGTGGTTATTTCCAACGGTATTTTTGTTTCATGCAAAAGTGGGACTTATATTGTAGTGTAGTATGTTATAAACCAGAAGGAAGTGAGTAAATTAGTGTGCAAGTAATTTCTGAGTGTTATACTGCACTCAAATGTTTTTATCATGTGAAAGGAAACTGGTTCCTAGTCACATGGTCAGCCAAAAAAATAGAATATGATAATGTAGCTACACTAGAACTGTCCCACAACATCACATGGCACCTTAGTCTACTTGGATCTTCCCATTGCTAATGGTTTTTGAGTTTTTCTGAGGTCTCTGGTTCAAATCCCAAGCCTGCGTTTTTTTGCACATTACGGGTACGGGTTGCGGGAGGGGAGAGTCAATGGGTAAAACTCGATCCCATCAAATCGCGGCGCTATCACCGGAACGAGTCAGAAATGTATTTTTGAAGTTCGGAGAAGTTTCCTTGCCGCAAGAGCTGTGCCAGTGCCTTGCAGATTAAATATGTATATCTTTTGTGACAAGTCACCTCGCTTACCCGCCTACATACTACTGCTGGCCAACCCTGGCCCTCCCTGGCCGCCCTGCCCGTCTTAGGTGCCAAGGCCAGCAACAAGAGCTATTCTAGTCTTTGTCTCCCATTTCTAACCCTAGGGACTACTCCGACAAGGCGCCAACTCAGCTCACGGTCAGCAAAAAACCCTCGGCTACCCAAAACTCAGATGGGTGGCAGCGAAGAGGATGATGGCAAGGCATGCCTGGTGGGGACACGATCTTTGGGATAGTAGACAGTAAGACAGTAGGCTGAACCTGTACTTTCACCCCCTGAATCCATGGACTTGAGCCGAATTTTGAACGAGCAGGCTCCAGGTGACACGCTGGTCGACATATCCTCTCAAATAATGTCACTTACCGCTCTCTTGACCCCAACTAACCCTGTACTCGCAACCCTCGTTGTCCAGAATATTCTGGATGATGTTCTCATCTGGATTCTCGCTCCGCCTCGGCTGCCACAACCTCCTTCAATCAGCACACCACCGCGTTCTTCTTGTCAACAAGATCTCCTTCCAATTGCGACTCCTCCCCGTTCATCTTCCCCGCATTCCCCTGCGTATGAATTTGGAGAGAATATCAAAATTACTCGGCAGACTACTATTTCGTCCCTTCATACATACGAACTGGGTACCTCAGTGGAATATCCCCAGACCAGCGAGGAAGGGGTTGGCCATTTATTTATGATGGATCCTTCTGATACCGTCAACTGGCCAAATCCGATTCTCGACTTTGCTTATTCACTAGGAGATCCCAAAGGCTATACACGTGCTGGTTTCCCGAACTTCGTTGAGGTCTTGAAAGATAGCGAGAAGAATATGGTCCCATGTAGAATACAGCACGCTACCTGTACGCATCGTGTTAATGAGTAAATTTTAACCTTAATCAGTCTAAACAGGCAAAGGCGTCAAAATTTGTCCTCGCATGAATCAAATCAAAATACGGGAACCGCATTCACATGCTACCAGGGCTCTCCTGCAGGACAGATTTCGGGATGACAGACAAGTACGTCTTGACGGTGCCTCGCCAAGCCGCGATGTTTTTCAAAAAACTGCTGCTTTAGTGGCCACATTGCGCAAAATCGGATGCAGTGCACCCCTTTGTGAAGAAACAATTTTCGAGTCTGATGAAGAAGAAGTACACGACGCTCTCATTTTGCATCGCAAACCCAACCAGCGTGGGTATGTCCCCAAAGAAGAGTCGTGCGAAGGGAGATTGTACCTACGCTCCAACTTTGACCAGAAGCCATACATAGAGTAAGGTCACGTGCTGTGTATTCATCCTTTCGCTGACTACTTTCCCAGATGCGAGCATTACTCTAAGCAGAATAACAAGAACCATTATCTGAACACATCGATATCTGACGGCTCATATGACCTCTCCTATCTCGAAGCCATTTTTGCTGGTGACGACAAAGAAGTTTTGTATATTGAGGAAGCAGCAATTGGCCTCGGATTCGGGCCGCTCATTGATTGCACGACAGTCTGCAACCCTTCGTCTCAAAGAACACTTTGTCGTAATGTTCATCCGTTTTCGGGTTGCTAAGATCTCTCACATGGTATTCCAGCGTTCGACCACCGAGGTGAGAACGGAGAACTCATCCAGTTGGAGATGGAATCGCTCCCATGTGACTGCATCATCAAGGCATATGTTCCCTTCCCTGAACATCGGGTTGAATGTCCCAAGGTCTTGGTCATCGTTAAAGGTGTACATCATCATCCTATCCCTCTGCCTGAGAAAACGCCTCGGGCTATCAAGGACGAGATTATCAAGCTTTTACCGCGTTTTCAAGAAGACCTCCCAGACTTGACACCACGTCGATTCCTGCGTAACCCGATAGGCAAGTCCTACCTAATCATTAAATTTCCCGAGGTCCTCAATCCAACGCTGAGCGATCTTCACATATCATTAGCCAACCGCTCTCATCTTAAGGCGTATATTGATCAAGTCCGGGAAGCAATCTTCCCCCACGGGACAGGCTGGAAAGGTTACACTCCGTGTTTTATGTTTATCTTCACTCAGCTCATCAATTGCCAGGTCTTTCCCATTTGTTCGGGCAGCAAAATATCGAACGACCTCTAAAAGATCGATACATACGTTGCGTAGTCGATCTGGATGCTGATCTGTTCTCAGCTCATCCAGAAGACGAGCCCAACCTTGTCGGTTCCAATCACTTGCGATTCATTGTTTGCATGGGCTGGGAGGGGAGCGACCGTCTTCGAAAATGTCAATATGTCCAGAGTGACATAGGGTTCAAACGCGTCGTAGATTTCTACGAATTCGAACTTGGAGGTTGGGAGCGCGATGCCCATACATGTACGTGTTATGCTGTCGCAGGTGCTCTTTCGTAAATTCAAGTTTCAGCGGTGGTTTTTTGCCGTATTTTTCTCAATCGCCGAACTGCCGTCGCACATCAAAAGATTATTCAAGCAATAGAAGATATTGTACTCGAGGACACGAGTAACCAGCTTCAATGGCGGCATATTCACGGTGCACATCAACATGACTATGATGGAAAGATACTCCACTGGGCTGCCGATCAACATGCAGGACAGGCGAAAGGTCTGTTAGTTATCGGCTCGCAGATATCAATTTATATTTTCTTCAGGACTCGGGCTTCACCTCCAACACATTTCTCAGATGTTTCCCAATAAAATGGATCTTCATGAGCCTCATCATAAACTAGCTTCTCTTACCCCTTATGATCATCTCCACCGCAAGTTCCGACTCTGTGTTAATCACGCTTATCGAAATATTCAAAAGTGCAAAGTCCCTGAAGCGGTAAAGCACTTGATGCGAAGCCTGGTTTGCATCGAACACAATGACTGGGATGGTACCATACAACAAATCAGGCTTTTGGGCGGTAAACCCGCTTGTGGTGCGCATTTTTTGCAATATTTTCTGCATTGTTCAATTCCTTTATCAGATTGGGTCGCTGACAAGGAGCGCTCGCATTTTGCTTTCGAGGGAATGTGCTGGGCCAAGAGTTTTATTCCGAAACTTGTCTGGCAGGCAGGTGAGCGCACAAGTAATTTAATCGAGTCTGTTCATGCAGATGTTAATCGGGAAGGTGTACATTGTACGCTCCTTGGGGGTGTTCTCAAGGGAGAGTTCTATGATGCCCTTCAAATGAAGACACTGAACGTGAGTTACTCATCCGTGTCAAATCTAAACTCACTTTGCGTCATTAGGCATTCGAGGGAACAGGTATACGTTCGTCGTACTTAACGGGGCATCCCACTGAAAACACTATCAAAAGCCTGAAACGAAAATGTACGTGCTCTCTAGCCTGGAGTAATGAGTCAAATCAGTCAATTCTTACCGCAAAGGGCTTGAGGCGGAAGATAAAAAAATGTGTGAGGCTAACTCCAAGATCCAAGAAATCCACAACCATTTTTTGCAAGCGCGAAACGGTCTGAATGTTCTTGTGGCCGCACTTATGAATTGTAATCCTGTTGGACATCCAACAAGGCACACCACGTTGTTGAAAGCAGTTGGACAGGCAGAGAAACGCCTGCTCAAAGAAAGGAATGCATATCGGAAAGAGGTGGATATTGGGAAGCTCTTGATAGGAACTGGTAGTGGTCAGGTCCCTCTGGTGTACGCTG
Organism: Mycena leptocephala; assembly: GCA_029378395.1. Classification (NCBI taxonomy): domain Eukaryota; kingdom Fungi; phylum Basidiomycota; class Agaricomycetes; order Agaricales; family Mycenaceae; genus Mycena; species Mycena leptocephala. Next base: position 115,538 of record JARJLF010000068.1, on the reverse strand, counting down.
CTGCAGATGTGTAGATAGACGTATATTCAATTGCATAATTGATACCTTGCGCAATTGCCGGTGGATAACTGAAGGGTTAATAGGTTGTCCATGGCTATAAACTCTTGCCAAGGCCTGGCATGCTCTACAGTGTCGCATTAAATTTGAGTTGGGAGGATATTCTCACTTGTTGAAGTTGTTCGCGAATTGTTCGGTCACCTCACGTGCCGTGACAATTCGCGTTCCCCTCGTGGGGGAAGCGCCTCATATAGTTGTATCTCAGTGAGAATACACCTCCGTTGTAAGGTAAAAATTGAGAAGATCGACTGGGGTGTATGTATGTTACATGATAAATTCCAAAGCATTCGGGAGGAAGCCCCATGTGTCAGAAAATCGGAATGTTTATTCCAACAGTGATTTTCGGACAATTCTGGTGGACAATTTAAAAGGACATAACTTTATCTTGTACCAAGCAGTTTGGAAATAGACAGCAGCAGCTTACTTTCATGAGATTGTAGTGCACATAATATTGATTGCATGGTGTGGTAAGGCATGGAAGGGAATACCGACAATGGCTGCAGTTACTGTCATGAGATGTAGTGCACGTAATATTGACTGCATGGTATGGTACGGCATGGAAGGCAATACTGCAGCTACTGTCATGAGATGTAGTGCGCGTAATATTGACTGCATAGTATGGTACAGCATGGAAGGCAATGTGACAATGGCAGCAGCGAGAGTCCACATTGATTTTTTTGCCCTCCTCGCTCAGATTCCACAATTGTAGTGTAACTATAATCAGAAGACGGTAATATTGATGAATGGTTCCAACACATTCAGTAATAAACTAGATTAAGTACAGAAATGAGTCTGAGTGCGTAAACTATAGAGAAAAATTAAAGCGGATCAGCAGAGCAGAGACAAGACTAAGTATTGTTGCGATAAAGAACTGCCTCACGCCCCTTGCCCTTCTCTAAAAAGCTCATCTGGCCCTGACCTATGTCCTGGCATATGTAGTTGGCGTCACGATGAGCATGGTCGCCGTCGAAACAACAAATAAGGTCACATCTAGCACAGTGCACGTACGCTGTGGTGATCATAGTCCATACATCTTGTGATATTCCAATGCGAGAGTTCCAGTCGACAAAAGCGCGACCGATGGTTGTGTCGAGGAAGTCTACTTGGGTGGGGACAGAATTGCCGGATGGGTAGGTGCGAAACTCGAGGAAAGGAATGTCCTCCAAGGGTGGATGCTGACTGGGTACTGAAGACGAAGCCAGGTTATTTGCGAAGACAATGTACAGAAGGGAAGAGACTTACTGCTCGGCAAGTCCTCTGATCCTGTACACACATACCCGGCAGGGCCAAGTGCTCTCTGTTGATGATACCCTTCGATAGAGTACCAACAGGAGCATCCGGCACAGAGTAGGCTGTGAGAACACAACTTGAAGAGAGTTTCCTTACTGATGCCGACCGTGGACATGAGATCGCAGACAACACGGCCGTGCGGAAGGGTCATGTTCTGCATTTTATCTGCGAGCCGACGCTTCGAAGCATCAGGGTGGTATGGCAGGAGGATGGCAGGAGGTCGGTCCATGGCCATATAGGCTGGGTGCTCCTCCGGATGTCCTTCAAAATACAAGTCAGTACCCAGGATCAAGGATCGGAAAGGGCAGAGAACACACTTTTGTAAAAATCGTTAACTTCATTCTCCAACATTGTTGCGATGAGCTCGTAGTCTAATGCCACAGGTTAATCTCATTTTTGCATGAACGGAAAAGAAGGCAGCACGTACTCGGTGAGTTTCTCTTCGCGGCAACCATCGGGGAGAAATAAGGTCTGGCGGAAGGACCGTGGGAGGGCCGTGCCGACCGCGAGCCAGATGAACATGCAGGAGAATGGAGAGGAACAGAGGAAGAGCTCGCACCAACTGAGCTCAAGGACGATGTCCTGGAAGAACTGGACAAGTAACTTGCAACTTGCTCCTCCGAGAGACCCCGAGTGGGTGGGTGCCCGTCAGCTGTCAAGAAAGATCAGATTGGAACGATGAATAGTGCACACAAGGTAACTTACAGGTACCTGCATCGGCATTCATATCAAAGTCTTGGTCCTCTGTGTCTTGAGCATCACCGTCTGGCTTCAAGTCAGAAGAAAATCCAAGTACTCATGTGAAAGGTGCTTACCGATGTAATCTTGGGTATCGAGGTAATCTTTTAGTTCCCCCTCCATCAAAAGGACTTGGGACGAAGTGATAGGAGGAATGTCCGCTTTTAAAACCATGAATCTCCGAAAGAGGGTGAAGAAAGAACAATACGGACTGGTGAATTCACACTCGTGCGATAGGGCACGAAACACCCAGCGGTTACTGACTCTTTTGCAAGTCTGTGTTGTTTCTTCAATCGTGCAGAAGGGATTCTCAGCATGCGGACAGCGAGGCAAGTCAATGCCGGGGGTAAATTTGAATCGAGATGCAGCAAGTAGGTGCATAGAACCCCGCTTCGAAGTGCTGACAGGCCTACAGCGACTTCGTGAGAACAACCCAGAAGAGAATAGGAAATGTACGAACCTATACCAGACAGACAGTCCTGTGAGACCGTCCGCTGTCGAAGACCAAGTTAGAATCTTGCCGTCCTGCTTTGCAGCTGCAATCTCGTCGCGACAGAGCTGAAGCACCGCAGGGGAAGGATCGTGAGCACGGAGCTCGAGCACCCGTTGACGGGTTGGCTTCGCAGACGGGCGGGAAGGAGTGTAAGGGGCATAGCGGCGATGAGTCTGAGAGTAATGTGAAAACTGGTAACGGCCGGTGATGGGGTTAATGTTCATGGGCATGGTGAAGGACGCTAAACGAACCAGTAGTGGCCCTGGCTATATATGCCTCCAACTTTGGAAATCCTTCAAGTCGTCTTCAAACAGCCCAATAACTGTGTTGCTAGGCGGTAAGGAGGGTAGGCGGCGGTGAACACGAGCGGAAGCACGAGAGAGTACTGAGTACCACCCAGAGAACAGTAGCGATAGATAGCAGTGTCAGTGTACAGGGCCGTATGAACAGCCCTGTTCTATTTTCATAGTCACAGTAACAGCAGCATTTTTATTATTCACTTGAGGTACACGAGAGGCGGCAGAGCAAAAGGAGAAGAGCTAAGAAAAGGCATCATTTTACTGTAAGAGGACATATGTGTCATGGTTCCGTCAGCCGGAACACTGCCCGACACCGTTTGATGGGATCGAGTTTTACCCATCGACTCTAGACTCGGGTTGCGGTATTCACAGTTTTGAAAAATACAGGTACCGTACCCGCACCCGCGGCACCCATACCCGTAATACCGCGGGTATACCCATACCCATGTCACACACTAGCTCCATCTCCACGTCGGTGGGGAAGGCGGTTGAGGGATTGTTGAAACCCGGACCTGCTGATAAGCAGTGAATGAACACACCTATGAAAATGCTATATTTTTCGCTTTTCAAATGTGTAGTTCATTCGTATTGTATTATCTACTAGAGGCAGTACTAAGAACCCGAAGTAGCTGGCCTGTGGCCAGCATCACAAGAGCAACAGGACAATGCCCTGGTGGAAGTCAGAGGTGTGTCTGACATGTTCTCGCTCTGAAACGTGTAGGAGATTGTGTAGCCCAACTAAACCAGAGGGTATTTCATTGGTATCAGTAGTTTCGGTAGTTTCGATACCGAAACCCCGAGGACCAGAGTAACAAGCAACTATGTGGTTATCTATTTGGGAGTGTCGACATGTTCGCATCGATCCAGGTGATGTGAGAGGCACCAGAGGCGGTGTTTTGGCTGTAGCTGAGGCATCGGTTACTCGGCAGCAGACATCAGAGTGGGATAGTAAGCGAAGGGGACCCATGATCTTCGATCCCGGAGTTCCCAGGACTTCCCCTTTGGGTGATAGGAGCATTCTGGAGCATCCATCCTGAATCCACGCTTGAAGTGGGGCATCATTCGAAGCCTACATGGCTGGAGACTCTAGTTTCCATGAAGACCTTCGAGGGATACTCTCAAAATGCAAGTTACATTGCAGAAGGTGCTACATGGTGGTTGATGTCTAATCTGCCATCAATCCACCATGTGCACAATATTACCAAGGAACGGTCGGAATATACCTGGAATGGTGTGCTCAGTGCCACCAACCAATAGGACTCATTATATTTTAATTGCCAAGACGGATACACGGATTGCGAGGCGGTTAAACGGACCTTTTACTTAATTCTTTCATTGTCATAGTCATATTTTGGATTGTATAAGTAGCTAGAGCTAGAGATGCTTCTAGGGTCGAGGAGGGAGTTTCCCCCAACTAGTGAGCCTAGCTTATGCCCAAGGGAAACTTTTAGTCGATCTTTGGACACCTACCAACATCAGTTTGTAGGAGTTGGAATATCACAGTTTGTTGGATTGGATAAAACGTCTGAGCATGGCTCTTGAATCATATTGAATCGTTGGAATTGTATAGAATTGCTGGCCTTGGGTCTTGAATCATATTGAATTGTTGGAAATCATATTGAATCGGTGGCCTTGGGTCTTGAATCATATAGAATCGCTGGTCTTGGACCTTGAATCATTGGGAATCGGTTGGGAACCGTTTGGAATTGTCTGTCTTGTGGTCTGGAACCACCACCATCTTTGTCAAAACTTTGCGAAACTTTCAGTTTTGGTGAACCTCATGTTTCCCTTCATTCCAATAAACTCTATCTGTGTTGTTTGCATTGGAAACTTCGGAATCCTTTTGGATCCTTAGTTTCCATCGTTCTAGTCGGTCATAACCAACTCAAGTCTTGGTGTCCGAAACAGATATCCTTTTGGATCTCTTAGTTTCGTACATAACAAACACTTGCTACGTCTTACAATGACTTCTTGAATTAAACTTTCTCCCGATCAACCTTTACAAGGCTCTGAATCAGGACTGACACTCGTCTGGTACCTCTGGGACAAATGTTACACTGCACTTGCTGCACACTATTGGTTGTTTGGGATTAGACTCGTCTGTTCCATCTGATTCTTTGGTTGTAGTATTTTGTTTTGGCTGTTTCTGTTGGTTTCCATCCTAGGTTTGGAGCCCACTTATCGCCGCTGAAGACCCCGACATGAAGGGGGGGGGGGGGGGGCAGACGAAGGTGCCGGTCATGGAGGAGGGCCCTGACTCGAAGATGTTTGTTGAGAAAGCAGGGGTGTGGGTTCCTCATCCAGGTCGAAATACGCCAGCAAAATCCCTGGCTCGTCAGCGCGAGGGCAACGTGAAACCCGAATTTTGCGAAGGACACGCTCCAGGGTTGGTCGCAGCAGACGCCGGATGGTGAGAAGAACTCGGTGTGGCGTGGGGACGATTGGTGTTCACCATGCAAGGATGGAACAATCTGTCTGTGTTTTGAAGAGATTGGAATTCATACAGGAACGTCATGTACAAGTCCACAATACCTGCTAGAAAGGAAGAGAATCAGGCAGGGGCAATGACGAAATGCAAGATAACTCACCCAAGTGGACCAGGTCCACTGATCAAGGGTCCGGGAGCAGGAGCTGGTATCAACCCTCGTCCAGGTGCTCTCAAAATTCGAAGTGGAAGTCCCACAAGGCCCCCTCAATCCACTCGTTGAACACCTCCTGGAAATTGGTCCAGGTCTGGCACTTCTCGTGCTGCTTGTTACAGTGGTAACAAGTGTGATGCAGTTGTTGGGTCATTTTGCGTTCCAGATAATGACAACCTGCATGTCTGGTGGGCCGAAGATCTGGAAACGGAACCAAGACGCGAGGACTTGGAAAATGAAGAGCTGCTGTGCGACTTCCATGCACGACCAAGAAGAGGGGTACACCTCCGGGATGCCACCGAAGGGAACACGCTGATAGGCACAGTGGTGCCAGCGTGGAGGGAGTTGGATGTCCTGGAGGGGATGCCAGGAGTTCCTCAACCAGTCCCAGAGCACTGGGTTGAACTGGGGGGATGGGGGCCGGAAAACCACTGTAGGGAGTATAACTCCCAGTCATCCAAGAGTCACGGGGAGAGGGCCCACATATGCCCAGGTCCGAGAGGAGTCGGATGGGTCCCAGCCCCGCTCCCTGGGAATGGGGACCTGCCAAGGGTTGAGGACAAAGGGGGACTGGTCGGCAAAGATTGAAACAACATCGGGATTCAAGGGGAGGGGAGACAGCCTGAGCAGACGCTCTGGCAAAGGAACAATGGTCTCAAAATTGCGTAGACAAAGCCCAAGGTGCGCTTGGGCACACATATAGGGACGGGCCAACTGCCAGGGGAAGTCCGACATGGGGGAAAAAAAGAGAAAGATAGGAGAGGTGCCCACACCCTGACCGGGTTATATAAAGCACGGTCAGGGGCGCAAAAGAACCCACAGCACACTGCAAGCCCAGAACCCGTGTTTGCAAATGGAAGAAGCTAAAAGCTGAAACATTATGCAAAAGTCCAAATGGAGAAGCAATTAACATTTAGGTCGTGCATGATCTGCACGATTTGCTTCTGCCAAATCATGCTGATACTGTGGCAGTACTCGGGGATCACTGCTCAAAAGGCCGTTTACCACAATCAAATATTGGGATGAAGAGGAATAGATGCCAAAAGGAGGAGACAACCAGGTTCAACCGGGTTCCTCTGGGAAGTGCAGAAGGAAATCCATGCTCCGGAATATTCTAAGGTCGCTGGGACATCGACCTTGTAGAGGGGGGCAATGTCATGATTCGACATGCCTTCAACTTTTCTAGCCCAATTCAAATCTACAACCCCAGACGTCCCGGGTTATCGAAATGACGATACTAGGCAAATAACTGAACATATTTGCAACCAACAACAAGATGGCGGGGCGGAATAACCAACTAGGGGTTATTCATGTTCTCAATTGGAGATTAGTGACGATCAAGACTTGGGATAACCAACCAGCGGTTATTCAATATGTCTTCACCCCAAACCGAAACGAACAATCGTGATACCCTGATCACCTGTTACCATGATTGAACACCTAGGAGCATCCAGTATTTCATAAGGAACCAGCCATCAGTTTCAGGGAATATAGTATATAAACTCGGTAGAATCTACATGTACCTTAGATTCTACCTCGTCTAATATCAAGTCTACTTTGACCTGACAACGGCACAGCACTTTCTCACCACAACCACGAACGACACTCGTACACACATCATCTTCTACTCGAGATTTCCTCGAGTACAGTGACTAGGCAGTTACTCCACCGCCTCTCAAGAGTCTTGCGACATCCCGCCTCGACGGCTACAGCCAAAATTCCCCTTTAGAAGTCGGGTTGTTCAGCGCTGCCCTCTCGTTGTCTGTTGCGATCACTCATAACTGGGTTATTCAATTATCGTCCCAGCCAGGTTATTCACTGTCCCACCAACGCCAGGTCGACCCAGGGCTTGTCGCACTGGAGGCAAGACACCATGGGAGATTTACAAGAACATGACACCTGATATTTTTCACCTTTGTGTTTTCTGTTCCGTCGCTTATGCGAAGATCTACCCTATTGGGAAAGCCGGCGGCAAATTCAATCCCTGCATGCTAAAGGCCGTGATGGTCGTCTATAATAAAACAGCCAGCTATCAGCTCTGGGATCCAGCGAAGCGTAACCTCTTCGACTGTCGGGACGTGGTTTTTGAGGAGGGGTCTGGGCACTGGTCTCGTCGTCCAGCAGGGGGAGAAGTGGAGATAGCTGGAGTTGACAAGTTGCACGTTCCCATTCCATCTGATAATGCTCATGCTGACGAGTCGGGTTCTGCGGAAGTAGGTTTAAAGGAGGATGTGGATCCTCAAGCAAACACGGATCCTCAGGCAAATATGGGCCCAGCTGTTCTACCTGCGGAGCCTGCTGTTGTTGCTCCTTCTTGTTGCTCTGATCGTCCACACATGCCGTGGAGGGCGATTCAAGATTCACGCGAGTTCCAGGCCTCCAAGGCAGCTGCGAAGGCTGCTTGCGAGGACTAGGCCACTTCTTGCAGAAAGCCAAAGGTGCGGGCAGTTGCTGCCTACAATATTTCTTCCCCAGTGGTGCACAGAAGCTTCCGTGAAGTGATGCAGCATCCTGAGGTCTGGATGAAGCCGATGGAAAAGGATTACACATCATTGGTTGGATGGGAAGTGTGGGTCCTTGTGGACTTACCTCCCAGCGCAAACATTATTGACTGCAAGTGGGTATTTGCTGTCAAATACGATATCGCAGGCGAGATTATCAAGTGGAAAGCTCGACTGGTAGCCAAGGGCTTCCAGCAGATCCCAGGCATTGAATTCTTTGAGACCTATGCTGGCGTTGTCTGTTATGAGTCTCTTAGAATGCTCTGGGCAATTCTGGTGGATGAACCAGGCTGGGCCATGGATGTCTCAGCCTATTTGAACAGCGAGATGAAGGAAGTGATTTACATGCATCAACCCGAGGGGTTCATCGTATCCAGCCAAGAATCTAAGGTGTGCTTGATGAAGCACTCCTTGTATGGCATGATGCAGTCGGGGCGCAATTGGGCTAAGCACTTAGAGGCGTCTTTCAGGTCGCTTGGATGGGTTCGGTCCCGTGCTGACCCCGTGATTCGCATTCAGGAGTCCGAGTCTGGGGTTTCTATTGTGGGGGTCTATACAGACAACATCAATGGGATTTCTTCTTCCAAGCACTGCGTTCTGACCCTTTCTAGACTCAGCCTAAGTGTAGGGACCCAGAAGTAGCTACACTGATGATTGAGGCTAGGTGCCTACAGAATAGTCTGTGGAGATCTGCCTAGCTCTGGCTAGGTTAGTGTAGGTCGGTCTAGGTCTGGGAGGGTCTGTGTAGGCTGTCACAGGTGCTTGTAGCCACCTACAACAGGGGGAAGGCATGCAGATACTCAAAATATTGGCTAATGGAACTGTTGCTCCGCGAGCTCTTCTGGTTCAGCTGTCTAAAAATCGCACTACAACTAGTCCCTGCGCAGCTAAATTTTGAGGATCACAGTGTACGGAGAAACTTGAGCTTAAAACTTGATGGTCTCCATGGAACTGCAAGCAATGTGCAAGACAAAAAAAAAATTCAAAAGGGAAATCTAGGTCTGTGCAGCTGAGTTTAGGGAGCTAGCCTCGCCTTCCACAAGCTACCCTTACCTGAGTTTAGGGGCCTTACTGGGTACTCCAGAAGCCAAATGAACATTACATGTAGTCACCTAGATGGGGGGCTGTGTAGTGATCTACACTGACCTAACTCCATCTAGCACAACCTACAGCACCTAGCCTCAGCTGAGTCTAGGACGGGTCGGAACGCAGTGAAGGCAGCTGCCAGCAGAGCAGAAACTGTAATTAAATCTGTCTACGAGGTTACTGACGTCCCACGCACTGCGATATCACTTGGCATGACCATCAAGTACGATGAGGAAGCAGGGACTCTGTCCATCTCATCACATCCGTACCTCGAACGCATGCTTTCGCGCTACAGAATGATCGACTGCAACCCCAGATCTACGCTACTTCCCATCGGTCTTCAATTGTCTGCCTCGCAATCCCCTTCGACTTCTGCGGAACTCTCTTTCATGGCTGATAAACCCTACCATGAAGCCGTGGGATCGATCCAGCATGCCGCTAACACTACTTGTCCTGATATTGTGTTTGCTATCAATCGCCTGCCCATGTTCCTCCAGAGTCCTGACCCTGAACATTGGAAGGCAGTGCAACATTTAGTTGCTTATCTGAAGGGTACTCTCGACTATCTATCGCCAGGGCGCAGGATCTGGCATCACTTCAGTTGGCTGGGTAGATGCGGATTATGATTCGGACACAGACTCCCGCCGCTCGACATCAGACGAGATATTCATGATGTTGGGGGCCCAGTGTCATGGTCATCCAAGAAGCAGTCGACTGTGGCACTATTGACGACAGAGGCAGAGTATATTGTGCTCACAGGTAGTGAACAGGCCATGTGGATGTTTAGCTTCCTCGAGGAGCTGTGAATGCCACAAGCGCGTCCCGTGGTACTTCACTGCGATGGCTCGTGATGCCAAAGGCCACGCTCGCGTCAAGCATATCGACGTGCGCAAGCATTATATATGCGAGCGTGTCGAGGAAGGTGACATCAAGGTCGAGCATGTGTCGTCCAACGAGAATCAGGCGGACTTGTTCACTGAGATACTTCCAGGCAATGGCCATCTCGCTCTCATTCGTGCCTCGGCCTGACAGAGTAGACATCTATGTGTGGTGGAGGGGCATAGATCCCCATGGCCCGTTGTGTTACTATTTTCCCTTACCATACTATGCCCATCCCGCTCCCCTATATAGTTGCCACCATTCTGTACTGTGGCTATACTGTGCCACAGCCAAAAAATATTGAACTTCATAGGGTTAAAACCAATCAAGCATGGTGTACGGTACACCGCCTCCCCCCATAAGTGTGTTTGACCAAAAATTGTTGGAGGCACGGTTCAACTCCCCGTGTACGAACTTCAGTGCAACATCAACCTTTTTTTTGCTTGGTCATCCTCCCAGCGACGAGCATGTTCAAACCTCAGCAACAAGCCTGTTTAAATCCCATGTCCAACACAGATGATGCAAATTTCTGGTCGGTGTAACGGACTTATATTTCTTTCAACCCCCAATCTCATCTTGTTCCCTTTTACTTATTAACTTGTTACCAGACTCTTTCTTTATGCTGACGCAGCCCCACACTCTTTACTATACCCACCATTCACTCTGTGTCTTGCAGCTGCCCACACTTGTTGACTCCATTTCATCTCGACATCTCAACCATCTTAATGACCACTTCAATAGGTACAAACTTTGATTCAATATAAAAGCCTGAGTCACGGCCAAAATGATGTTCCCAACCAAATTAGGAAATTTCCATCAATCCCACTCCTTTTGCCTGTTTTTCGGCTCATACACCAGATATGTGATTGAAAATATATTCTGAATGACTCTTAGTAGTCAGTACTCTGTCTGGACAAGATATGGATAAAGTCTGAACATGAACAATGGAATTTAGCTGGATCCTGATTATTTCCATTCACTGAATTCACTGTGAACAACTAGCTTTCTCCTGGGGAATCATTATTATTGCAAGTGATATACCTGTGATTAGAACATTGGAAACACATTTTCCAAACTGAATACCGCCCGTCTGAGCTGAAAAGCAGGCAAAAGGAGTGGGATTGATGGGAATTTCCTAATTTGGTTGGGAACATCATTTTGGCCGTGACTGTAGATCAGATTCCTCGGTTAATCTATAACTTACACCAGTTACTCTCAGATTGACCACCTCAAACCTCATGTGCCGTGTCAAGACAAGCCCTGGGTCGACCTGGCTGTGGCGGGACAGTGAATAACCCGGCCGGGACAATAGTCGAATAACCCAGTCTGAAGTGATCGCAACCGACAACGAGAGGGCAGCACTGAACAACCCGGCTCTACTGGGGAAGTTTGGCTGTGGCTGTCGAGGTGGAGCGTCGCGAGACTTGGAAAAGACGGCGGAGTAACCGCCTGGTCACCGAACTCGAGGAGAAGATGATATGTGTACGAGTGTCGTTCGTAGTCGTGGTGAGAGAGCGCTGCGCCGTTGTCAGGTCAAAGTAGACTTGATATTAGACGAGGTAGAATCTAGAGTACATGCAGATTCTACTGAGTTTATATACTGTATCCTATGAAACTGATGGTTGTCCCTTCTATGAAATAGCGACCGCCCTTAGGTGTTCGATCTTGGTAACGGGCAATCGGGGTATCCCGATCGTTGTTTGAATAACCCCTGGTTGGTTATTCTGATATTCCGATCGTCGTTTGAATAACCCCTGGTTGGTTATTCTGAATCCAATCGCACTACGCGCGTCCCGATCATCATTTGAATAACCCCTGGTTGGTTATTCCGAATCCAATTGTCCCAAGCCAATACGAATAACCCCCTGGTGGTTATTCTGTATGCTTGTGATAACCCGGGATACCCGGGGTTGAGTTTGAGCGAAAATGTTGGAAGTATGCCAAATCATGACATGCTGGACTAGCATCTAGCTCTCCGTCACAGGGGCTTCTTGGGTGTCCTTTGTTCCCACTAGAATATTTGCTGAATTTCGCTGCCATATTGCAGTCGGACCACTGCGGCCCAAGTGAGGTTTGTGATGATATGAGGAATCGGTCATAGTGTGCGGTACACTGGTCTCATATTATGAGTGATAGTTCTTGGAGGCCCATTGGCGTTCCACGTTCCATTTTTAATCCTTCTTGCCCACCTTGATGTCAGGAGGTAAGACAAATTGGATGAACACAACCGTGGATCTCCAAAACGGCTCATGAATCATGGCTCACCCAGAAAGCAGTTTAGACAATATAAATACTTGAGCTTGAGCGTGTGCAAGCGAGTTGGCTCGTTTCGGGCATCTCGGGCGTCTATATTTTGCTGAATCTGACTGATGCTGTACAAAAGTGCGGCCTAGCAAGCTTCAACTCTGAGTGAGAGGAATCGGACGTGGCGTACGGTACACCACCTCTCATCTTGTGCTTAGGGAAAGCTTGTTGGAGGTAGTGCGGGGTTTGACTCAATGAAATCGGGCAAAAAAGTTTTTTCCCCCTTTTTTGATGTTTTATTGCCCCAGCAGTTACTAGGACTGGACTGCTATATTTTCAGCCACCCACGACGTTCGATCGATCGTGATATCCAGCGCTTTTGACCTCCCTTCCCACTAGAGTGTAGCACGAGTAGTGAGTATCACGAATATTCGTGCCAAGCCATTCGCAAATTGCGAATATTCGTATTCGTGAGTTGCTGTGGCTGTGCTACTCGTGCGAATGCAAGTATCAGTTTCTGTGAAAGTTAATATTCACGAATATTCGTCGGGTAATCCTAGGTTATTTGACGTGGAAGAGAACAACCTCGGATCAGAGAGAACCAACTGCATTTTGGCAGATTTAATGTCCATCTGGATTCCATTTTATAGCAACCTCTGTTGACGCTGAACGGCTTTTCTCCTTCTCAGGAGGGACAATATCGAAACTTCACAACCAGCTGTCTGAGAAATCTGCCCATTCCGCTGTGATGGTTGGCCAGTGGGCAAGCGACCCGGACCTCATTGCAGTTGACGAGTTTGAAAGCCAGCTTGCTGAGGGTTGGACACGCAAAAAGAAGCGGAGAGTACCAAATGCAGCTGAGGCACAGGGATCATCTAAGGTTATTGTTGTTGAAGACACCAGCTTATAGTTCAGTAGCTGAAATTGAACGTTATATATGCTATTCGTGAATACCTCGCAACTAACGAATATTCAAACTCGCTGAATGTAAATAGTTGCCACTCACGAGTATTCGCGAATATCGCTGACTAAGCGACGAATATTCGTGATCAATATTCGTACGAATGCGAGTATCAATCTCCAGGTGTCGGCGAATATATACTCGTGCTATTCCCTACTTCCCACGCTACTAGGAGTCCGTTCTACAAATAGCAGCCTCTAGTCCAGTGCTTATCTGATCAGTAAGTACTTCAATACTACATAGGATGTTCGAAGAAATTGCTAAGCATCATTGGTGAGGGAATAGCTCAGATATTGCGCACCGTACACCACCTCCACACGTACGGGTGATCCAATATTGTTGGAGGTTCATTGGTAAGGGAATAACTCAGACATGGTGCATGGTACACCGCCTCTCATCTTGTGGGAGATTTGGAAAGATTATCGGAGACAGCCGGGGTTCGACTCCCCATATCCGAGTAGCAGTGGTCATCCGTTCTTTTGAATCATGCTGACTCGTGGAAAATTTCTCCCTCGTGAACGCGGCAAAAGGTTAAATAGAACCTAGTGAGGTTGAATCCGTGCCGCACCCCCTGCGGACATCTCTCAATTGCGTTCTGTGCATATTTTGCTCTGGAATGTTGCAGAAGATGTGCGGCCTGGTTAGGTTTGTAGGAATATAGGGGGGAGATCAGTGCACCGAAATCGGGTATACTTTATGATACACGGCCTCCCGACATCAGGGCAAAGACATAAAGATTGCTGGAGGAAGAGCGGGGTTCGACTCCCCGTGTCCGAATTTTCAATTTGACTGCCTCTTCTTTTTTCGCAAGACTTCGATTTTTTAAATTGGCGAGCACAATTCAGAACAAAAGATAGTCCTGAATTCTGATGTCGCTGTTAGATTCTTTCGGGCATCTCGGACCTTTCGTGCACCCCTAGTTGTAGGATTTGGTCTCCTGGCATGGAGCCAGCCAGGGTAATCGTTGTTTATTGCCCTGTCTCTAGCCATGGGTGGCTAGGGCCGAAGCCATTAGACTATTGGTTATTAAAAACAATGGAAGGCAGCAACAGGAATCGAACCCAAAAAGTGAGGGTGCAGCTTACACAAAGTATAAAAGTAGCACTGTAACCAACTGAGCTAAACAGAAGTGACAACTTACTTAACTAGTAGGGATAGACCAGTGCAATCCAAAGCACAGAATAAGCATTTTCACCCACATTATGGCCCGCATAGGGCCAGGTTAGTGTTAGAGTTAGTGTTAGAGGTTAGTGGTTAGAGTTAGGGGTTAGGAGGTTAGGTGTTAGGGTCCCAAGGTATAGTATTTTTTTGTTGGTTAGAGGTTGGTTAGGATTGGTTGGGGTTGGTTAGGGTTGGTTAGGGTTGGTTAGGTTTTTTGGTTAGGTTGGTTATGGTTAGAATACTGCCAAACAGAGAATAAGCATGTAGAACAATTTCGAAGACCTAGGGCAGCTTGCCTGCCCTAGGTGTGGGTACAAGCTGGCACAGGTAGGGTAAGGCTAGCCTTACCCTAGCTGGGAACAAAAAATAGCATGTATTAGCAGTATGGTCTAGTAGGTTTTGATACCTGTCTCAATATTTCTCATCAGGTAGTGGTTCAATGGTTCAATCCCTGTTACTATCATTCATTTTGCCACTATTAGAGAATAAGGACCATTAGCCTTTTACCATGAACCCAGCCATGGGCTTGGCTGGCTCCGTGGCTTTAGAAACAATTACCATGGCTAGGACCATGTACATTAGACTAAATCTTACTGCTATGGCTCTTTCGTGTTCCGTTCATATTTTATTCGAAGTGACTGGGCTGTTCTAAAAAATTGTAGTCTAATGCCCTTCAAATGGTGAAACAAATCGGACATGGTGTACAGTACACGGCCTCTCATCTTGCATCAACGTTGCTAGGATGTTGGAGGTAGTGCGGGGTTCGACTCCCCGTGTCCGAATATTTGACTTGAGTGCCTCTTCTTTTTGTCGCAAGACTTCGATTTTTTTAATTGGCCAGCACGATTCAGAACAAAAGATAGTCCTGAATCCTGATGTCGCTGTTGGATTCTTTCGGGCATCTCGGACCTTTCACTGCATTCCGTGAGCCCGTCGGCAGAGCCTGTGACATGGGTGGACGTCGGTCGACCTCTGCCGACATGTACCGAAGTGGCGTCGACAGACTCTGCCGACTATGGTCGGCCGAGGTCGACCGATCTCAACCCAGGCAGACAGACCTTGCCGACGTAGGGCCGGAATGCAGTGTTTCGTGTTCCGTTCGTATTTTATTCGAAGTGACTGGGCTGTTCTGAAAAATTGTAGTCTAATGCCCTTCAAATGGGTGAAATAAATCGGACATGGTGTACAGTACATGGCCTCTTATCTTGCATCAACGTTGTTAGGATGTTGGAGGTAGACTGGGGTTCGACCCCCCGTGTCCGAATATTTGCGCAAGCTTCCACTTTTTTATTCGTACGTAATTCGTCCTCCCAGCAACGAGCGTACGTGTGTTGAGATACCAAAGCACAGCGGATGTTACCACGATTCAAATATCGTCCAGGCGTTTTGAATATCATTGTGTTGTGTCCATATTTTATTCGATCCGACTGGGATGGTGCTTCGGGCTCTAGGGTCACTTTGAAAATTTCGGAAAGGATTTGGATATGGTTTACGGTACATCGCCTCTATTTCTACGACTATCATTTGGCGGCTTTGGAGGCAGACCGGGTTCGACTCCCCGTATCTGAATGGTTTGGTTATCACCGTGGGCTTTTTTCTTTTATTTCGTGGCAAGTTCCCAGGACCCTTTTTTTGGATCAATTTCGGGAATAGTGTCATCGGCTCAATGTGGTCGTTTTTCACCGTGAACCTAGCAACTTTGTGATGTTGAATTATTTGGGCATCTCGGGCATCCGAAGCTGCATGATGTATCGCGCAATTCGGTTGGGCAGTTCTAAAAAATCACCAGGTAATCGAACAAAGGTAGGATGCAGCCTCAGTCGGATATGGTGCACGGTATACGGCCTCCCCACATAAGGCTGCCGAAAATATTGTTGCAGGCAGATCGGGGTTCGATTCCCCGTGTCCGAATACAACTTTACATTGCGTCTTTTTTTATAACAACTATAGCGCGCTGTTGCGGCAGAGCCCACTAACCAGTCTGTAAGCTGCAACACATTTACCATGATTTTTTTTTTTTTTTTGTGGTGAGCCAGTCCACAATTGCCAGAACCTCAATCAAGGTGTAAATTTTTAATCACGATCCTGTATTCATCAGTAAAACTACTCGTATCCGCAGCTGATTAGGTTGCTCTTGAGAACTGTTCCAACAAAAAATATCTGTGTAGTTCTCGAGTGAATAATTCACATCAGCAAAACCACCCACGTAGCCGATTGGGTTGCTTTTGAGAGATTTTCGAAGAAAAATATCTCTGTGGTTCTCGGGTGAACATTTACATTGGCTACAAAGGTGCCAGAAACCCGAAAGCTTGAGTCCTGGCTAAAATCATGATACTTAGTCTCTGGACTCGATTCATGCGGCCCGAGCCCCCTCCGTATAAAGCTGAGACAACCTTGTGGTATATGCTCTTACAGACTGTGGTTATTCTTCGCCCCTGACTTGCAGTCCCATCAAAAGCCGTGGGGTGCGGAATATTTAGGAATATAGCAGGCAGAAAGATATGTGAAATGCCATGGCTTGCCTGAACAACATGTAACGATCAATAACATTCGCCGAATGATACGGAATAGATATTCAGGGTCCTTTCAATATGTTTCAATTCTAGCTATTGTACACTGTACGCAAATGGTCCAGTGCTGCGGAGGGATAGTAACTGGATTTATCATCCATAAAAAAAAGTGAGCAGCACATACAATAAGACTAAGCTTTTGCTGGCATAAATAGCAAAGGAGATTCTCGGGGGTGGGTGCTGGTCTATCAACAACTGGATCTACGGAGAGGAACTAACGGACATGTGCTTCACACCGATGGCGAAAAGCCCGGTGTATAAACCCCGCAGCAGACTAGGGATCAGCAGGCGGAGCTAAATGAATTGAACGTCAAGTGATGGCCAATCTGACTAGAAAAAAATATGAGCCCTAGGTGCGGTGTATGCGAGAGGCACTAAACCAGAAACGTGTCTGTCAGGGATTGCAGAAGTAATCCAATTTTTTGCCATACTCGTAGAGATAATGGCAGTGGCATCGTAATCTACAGGACAAACATGGTTATGAGCACAACCATGGTACCATCTGGAAGGGACAAGTTATATGCTGGCGGACTCGGTGCTTCCAGGACATGAAGGGGAGGACGAGGATAAAAGGTGTATCACGGATGCCTCGGCCCAAGTCAATGCTGTCGAGATTTTCTTTTCTTCTTTTTCTGCAAACTTGAGGAAGATGAACAGGAAAAGATGTGAAACAGGCACGGGGATCTTGAGGATGGGGAACTTGAGGGTCACCAGGTAGATACTTAGGCAGTAAGCAAAAAAAAGATAGCAGCCAAGAGTCTTGCGCATTGAAAACTTGCAGGCCGTGATGGTGTTGATGTTGTGTTGAAAAAGCACAAGCAGTCTTGACCAGAAAAAAGAATGAGGTTGGTGGATTCTTCCGACAGTGAAGAGTGGTGGGGAAAAGATGGTGGGGCAGGAAATAAAGGTCGACGTGGCAACAATCGAGTTTGGCTCGGTTGTGAGACTGGCCGATCGGCAATCTCTGATTTTCACTTGGCGACAAAAGAAAAGAAATAGGGGAATTCAAGACGAGAGGGTTCATTGATGGCGAGGTACCCGTAGCTAATAAAAATATTTCGGTGTTACCTCCATATAATCAATGAATGGCATCGCCAAACATCAGCCATAAGGAAGCTATAGAATATTTTAAAAGACGATGGCTATGAGGATCGAAACCACGACCTTCTGGGTAGCCAAACACGACCAAATGTCTCAAATTTGGCGGAGAGCTGAATTAGGGCGCCACAGGACCCACTACCTGGGCATTTTGACCTTTCATTCAGGGGCGTAGGTTCGCAGATCTAGTATAAGTATTTTCACCCATGCTGGATGTTCGACCAATCGCGATCGCGATATCCACCGCTTTGACCGGCACGTTATCCTTCCCACGCTGCCACGTCATTCCCAAAACGGCATCCCTCTCCAGCGCTTATTCCACTCTCACCAGACACAAGACAACGATGCCCGCCCCAGCCGACATTGACGCCTCTGCCTTCATCGCCCGTCCGAAGCCGTCACCATCCCCTCCATCTCCGAGTCTAGCAAAGAAGACCGTATTGGTGTACGGACACTTCGATGTGCAGCCCGCGGTGAAGAGCGACGGGTGGGACACCGAGTAGTGTTGCCGCGGTCAGATTCTGAACCGCTGGTGAACCTGAACCGGACCAAAAGTCCGGTTCAGTGGCTGTGAGGTTCTCCGAACCGAACCAAAGGTTCAGTTCAAGGTTCAAAAATTTTCAGAATTTTGTGAACCTTGCTGAACCGGTTCGAACCCATTCGAACCTCTCACTGGGAGTAGCCTAGTTGCGGAGAAAAATCTGTTTCAACCACCATTTAATCTTCAAGTTTGAACTGTCTGCCAGTGTAAGTCCTTTCAGCAATGTTCTGATCGACAATTCCATTGTACACTGAGGATAAATCTGCTCTCTTGATAGTATTTGTGCTTTTTGTCACTCAGTTGTTATTTTTCTTTTCTACAGGACAATGTTCGGTCGGAAGTCTAAGCTCAAGTGCGACTGAAGAGTGTCGAAAAATATCTGCCTAATTGAAACTAGTACGACAGACCCGAATACTTATCATGGTCATTGGTCACAGTACCCATAAAATATCAAAAGAGGTCAGCGTTACTTGGGAAGGCGGTATGCTCGGGTATATCGGTGGGTGGGTGGTTTCATTTGCTGTAACTCGCGCTGCAAACTTTTTTTTTTCATGATTAGGGCCGCAGGAAAGAAAAATAGGTTCGAACCCGTCCGAACCGCCTCTGAACCTGGACCGAACCTCGCCGAACCTGAACCTGAGGTCCAGTCCAAGGTTCAATAATTTTGCTGAACCGAACCCGAGGTCCAGTCTGGGGTTCGGAAAATTTAGGTGTTGAACTGGACCGAACCGGACCGCGGCAACACTAACACCGAGCTTTTCACTCTCACCGAGGAGAAGGACAGGCAGCTGGTGGGGAGGGGTAACGGTGACGCCAAGGGGGTGCTAGACTGGTTTGGGGTGCTGCAGTGGCATTATAAGCACAAGAAAGAGATGCCGGTTAATCTTGTGACGTGTTTTTGAGGGGATGGAGGAGAACGGGAGCAAGGGGCTGGCTCGTGGAGATGGAGAGAGACGGGTGGTTTAAGGGTGGATTGTGTTTGTATCGTGAGTCTGTCTGTCCTCTCGTTTTCGACTTGATTTCTTTTTAGATTTCCTTCTCGTTATTCCTTTACTGATATTTTGGGTGAGGAGCGATAATCCTTCCTTCAGGGGTGGGATGCTGTGGCTGCAAGCCTCCTTCCAGGAACCAACTAGGTATGGCCGGCGTTCATTATTAGAGGGGGGTTGGGCGGCACAACACGGTGATGCTGAATTCTGACAACCTCTCTCCATTTCGGTCCGGAAATAGACGGCCATGAGTAGATCTTTATGCTGTCCTGAACTGTTCCGGGGCTAATTTTGTTTGACAAAGATATTATTGGCATTTTCTTCCGGCGACGCTCAATATACCGAGGGTCTAGACTGCCGATTTCCTTTGATAAAAATATTCTTTTGGGATACAACTCCCCCAATCTGCCATTTAAACCCAATCCGAGTTCTGTCCGTCCTGTGTATTCCTATGGGGTAAGGTTCCGAATTCATCTTTAACTCTAGCCGTCTGGGACCGAGTGACCTATTGGGGTAATGTTCCCGTCGCCATCCATATTATTTTGACAAAGATATTCCCCATACGAGCATGAAGTGCTTCAGAACATTATAAAAGGCAGAGCATCCTAGGTTGAGGACCATTCACTCGAGGCAAACAACCCAGGAATGAAGATCACATTTGCTCTCCTGTTCCCATTCATCGCAGCTGTGGTGGCTACCGTGCGTTCACCTGTACAACGGGTATTTTTCGCGGAACTAACGTCGCTCGCAGCCTGCCCCGACTCCAGATGACTCTGTGCTCGATTCCCACGCTGTAAGCCCAGCTAGATCCCGTTCTGCCATTCATTGAGGCGTTTTGCGCAGTCGATCAACCCCGGTTGCACCTGGGTGGTGAACTGCGGTGGCCTCGGTGACTGCGAGGCCTTCCCATGCATCGACGACGGATACTCTTGCGATGGACCCGGCATCCCGACCTTGGCCCTAGGGGGGACAGTGAATGCTACGTGCACGACCGCATGCTCCTGCGAGTTTTTCTGTGGCCCTGGGCCTGTGTGCCTTCCTTGAATTTCACTGCCCGAATTCAGGATGAATGGTTGAAAGGACAAGGGTTGGTGGTTGAACCTGAATCATGGCGTGGTTTGGCAATAATATTTTACTGCGGATGATGGCGGGTTCCCCATTCTCGCGACCAACATCAGCTGGCACCGTCGCCGTATCCAGGTTTGTTTTGCGCAATGGGGGACTCCAGGAAAACAGTTGTCAGAGTAGAGCCATTAGGCAGAGATGCGATTTACATGCCGACACTCGAGAGGTGGCACCTCATCTGAAGGTGGTTGAGACGGCAGAGGCGAGACTGTCATTCTGTGCTGAGAATTCTTTCCGACTACAATGGTGGAATCAGTTGTTCTGCCCAGTGTGGAGTACTATAAAGCAATGTTCCCAGGTTCCACACAGTTGAGTCTTCCTTGCAAACACTAACATCCTCATTCTATACATAAGAACTCAGGCTGTTTACCGCATGCCCAGCACTCCTGCAAAGGTATCGCTAATAGTGGGAGTCATGACAACATGACAGGCAGACCCCACCGTTACTTAAGTAACGAGCTGATGACTTGTGGCAGCCAGGATAGAATTCTTACTCATGCCAGATTTGGCAGAAGTTGTGGATGAGCTTAAGGTGCTGCAGTAAGAACTTAAGATCTGACCAACCCTTGTGATATATAGGCCTGTACGCTACATTTACAGAACTTAAGAGGTACTACAACTTAAGACCCCATGGCGGTTCCGACCACCCGGATCTTAAGAGGAGCTAATACAGTGATGAGCATCACCTGTCGCTGATCACGGAATATCCCGATCCGTTGACATCCGAACAGATTTATTTTGTTTCCGCGAGCACAGCCCACAAATCATATTTCTTGTCTCGGAATCAATATCGTTCCGACGCCTCCCCCTAATTCGTATAGCCTCAAGGGCTTCCCCTTTACTCCTTTATTGTCTTACCCACTGTATATATTGCACCCTGTATATTACTTTACACAGTTTTTTATGTTATTCTTTCGCCTCCGATCACGTATGTCGCCTTGAGTCCTCGTCGTTGCTCATGCTCGCCTCTGTCAACACCTTTGTATTGTCCCTCGTCGTCCACTTCGTATTCCTCGCGCTATGTTTTATCATCCCCGTCTCTGCTCGCCGTCTCGCTGCGAATATATCGCATTCCCCTCTGCATCCCTTTCCCCCCATCTCCTACCAGTCAAGATCTGAGCTTGGATTGGCCCACTCGCACATTTTTAGTCTTACGGTCCTCGGAGTTTTGGGCTTGGTATTTTATTTATCAGCTCGCGCTCTCAGACGCGCCGTCAGCGTATCAACAGTATTTGCAATGATCGACATTGATACTTTCGAAATCACACCGCGACCAACCGTGACAGTTACGTTTTGTGGAGAAGTCTTCAGAATACCGAGTTTTCGAATACCGGTTCGATGTCGGGGTGCTCCCATATATTTTCTGCCCACTTTCCCTTGTGCGTCGCATGTCACTAGACACCCACTCTTGCTTGGACATCCGCATTGGAAGGGACTTGTTGGCTGACATCCCACCACTCGTCTCATATGTGTTGATTCTGGCCATGTTGCTCATGGTCAGCCAGACCAGCCAACCAAACGTTATCGCGTAAATCTCAAAGGCGCTGACCCTCCTGCGCTTGGAATGATTGAAACTCGATCGCGACTGGTACTACCTGGCACCATTTTGGGATACAGCCCAGTTCTTTGCCTTCGCCGCACGTTATGATTTTTTCTATGCAATTTGTTTGGTTGAGGCACAGGAACATATCACTGGGATTCCTTGGAAGTGCAGAGTGCAAGAAACCCTGTGAGCACCAGACAGAAGCTTCGATAAAAAAATTGATATCAGAATGGGAAAGTCTGGGCGGGGTCAATCGCACCGTCCGTTATATGCTCATTTCGGTTAGTACAAGACTTGTGAATAAATAAATTCATCACTAAACACAAAAACATGGGACATGCCCTACGAAACACCTTGCTGGGCCCGGGGATTCACCCGATTCCCGAATTCCCTGATCCATTCTGTCGTTCAAAGTCAGTGTATGTACGCACGAGTGCGGATGGAATAGCTGGGAGAATGCGCTTCAAACGAAGGATTCGGGTGAAAGAAAGACGATAAATCAGCACGTACCCCGGTCATGCTGCACCACCAACACGCCCCGCGCGTGCATCTCCTTGAATGCGGGTACGACAGCCGAGCTGTCATAATTGGTGTACCTGTGTGCAGTGGAATCCATGATGTTGGGATGCAGGCGCGCGACGGACACCTCAACACGTGTGAGTGCCGGTAAGCGTAGGCCCGCGAGAACCGCGTCAATTGGTGCGAGGATGTCCACGTTGATGATAAAGCCGCGGGCGGCGAGTGTGATGACTTTGAGACGGTCCGAGTGCGAGGGGAGCGTCAAAAGCGCGTTGCGCAAGGTCGGTGGGTCGCCCTGCAGCTACAGGGTCGTTAGAGAGGGGAAGGTCGTGAGGGGGTGGCCGGCGATAACGTCCTCTGGAACGGCCAGTCAACATTGGTTCAACGGCAGGAAAATGGGAGACACAACGCACGTGCATTAAGGCGCAGTTCTTCGATTGTCGTGCGAGCGGCGGGGAGGAACATCAGCGGGAGAGAGACTGCGATGTAGACTTCGAAGCGCTGAAGCTGGCTGCAGTCGATTGGCGACTGCGGATCCAAGAACCATCGCGCTGCCTGAGGCGAGATTCCTAAGAGTGCGAGGTTCATGATGTGGGCACGGGGACCTGAATTTGTCGGCGCATCCGGAGGCTCAGGGGCCTTTCCAATGACACTGAAGTGGCTTATTTCAAGAGTACGCAAGGAAGGGGTGCAGCGGGAGAAGAACAGGTCGAATCTAGCGCGGTTAGAAAAACCTATGCTCAGTATTAACCAGTTGATGGATGGTAGGGCAATTAGATCCCGTGCGACGCTGAGGATAGCAGTGCTTTGTGCAAGCCCGGTGAGGGAGAGACAATTCAGGTGGTAAGGCACATATTACCGACGTGTGTCAGGAGGGTGAGGTCCAGTGGTGCGTACAGAGTTCGGACAAGGAGACGGAGGTGGCGTGCCTCCACCATAATTTCGCTGAGGCGGGCGGCCTTCTTCTCATTGCGTCGAATGTTGGTCGGGTTGGAACCCCCGATATCGAGATTAATAACACGGAAAAGATGTGACTGGGCGGGGAAAGTGAATTTATCGGTAACGAGCGCACAGGATTTGAGATCAGTGGTAGAGTCTTGGAGAAAATCAATGATGGTGGTACAGAGTTCAGATGTTCTGAGGACGGAATCACATGGCTCAGATGTCTTCATAACGGATTTACCGTCGGGAAACTTGGAGGGAGTCCAAGGAACCGGTAGCCGCTCGTGGACTGTTTGTATAGACGCTAACGGGCCACGGCGCTGAAACTTCAGCAAAGAAAATGAGCGTGAAAAATCGAAACACGTACTCGTGTTCAGCGGAAGGGAGATGGCTTGAAGAGACACCTCATGGAGCGACCATGACCTAAGGCACCTACGTTTGGGTTACGTAAAGGGCCTGTTAGGTAGGTTAAATGACGTAGTAAAACCTACCTAAGAGGGGTGCCGAAGACGAAGGTCTTCGGCTTCTATTAGTCAACAACAACTATTCCCTTTCGGAAACACCTACCTTTACCCATGGTGGCCTTCGCCATCTTCATTTGTTCACCACGTGCTTCCCAATTGACCCAATCAGGAAACACCTACGCTGGCCTTCGTCACCTTCAGTGGTATCATCATATCGCCGGGGGGGCTATGCAGGGCATATACAGACAAGAACACAACATCAATTAGGTTGTTGGGGGCAAAATATACAGAAGTAAATGATATATACAGTACAAGAACGGTGTATAGTACAGCAAGAAATATGTACAATAGGGATATAGCAATGGTGCAGGGTTACCAAGACATTGGACTACGATACAAGGATATATATACAGTAGCGCGATACGAGGGTCCAAGAAAAAATAAATGCGAAGGCCTTCGCGGATGCGCGAAGGGTTCCGAGAATCAAATCAAATTGATGTTATGCCAGGTGTTGAGGGCTTCAACGAGTTGTAGGAGTACGGTGACATTCCAGAGATGTGGGAGAAGCAGTATTCAGCAAAAACAATCCACACAGAGGCTTTCGTGGAAGCGCGAAGGTCACGGAAGTACATAAAAAGTTCATCAAATCAATGAATGCCCCTATAATGGAAAAGATGATAAGAGATCACTTGAAATTACCAGAGAACACAAATGAAACACGATGGCAGAACTAATTTTCGAATGAAGATAGTGACGCATAAAGTTTACCCCATCATGTGACCGTACTCGAAAGGCTTGTTCCGAGACTGTACCGCCACTGATGCGACTAACCATTTTAGACCGATTAAAGCCGACCGCCGATTTTACGACATATCTCGCACAGCCACCCGCCCCCAAAGTCGGTCTGGAAGGAAAGTTTCGGTTGCCAAATGCAGTTTCGGGGGGTTCAACTTTTATTTGTTTTTGAAAAAATTGGTCCATATGTAACAACCTTCTTAGCCTCTGCTGGTGACCTTCGCCACCTCTGCAGCGACCTTCACCACCTCTGCAATGACCTTCACTGCCTCCGTGATGGCCTTTGCCACCTCTGCAACAACCTTCGCCACCTCCTCCAATGTTGTACACGTAATTGACAGATGCCACCGCCTCGGATTACCTCATCTCATCAGCCAATAGGAAGCATTATAACCGTCAACCATCATTGTCTTTTTTTCTTACGAGGACTCCTGCACAGATTTGTGTGCTTCAATGCCGGAAATTACATTTCTGTATTGCCCGAAGGCCTCTGATTTTAGTTTAGAATTTTCTGTGATAGTGGGAAACCAATGCACGAAATGAGCTGAAAGACAGCTAAGTTCTCATTAATGATTTGACCTCAACCACCATTTTTATTATGTGCTGCCATAGAAAGCATCTCTCCCATGCTCAGCAAGTCTCAGCAAGTCAAGAAAACATTCTGGAGTACATTAGAAGCCTCTAGTGCGTGTTTATTGTCTTGTCCAAAGTCCTATTGACCATATAATTATAGGGGTCAACTCGTTCGAGCAAGCTTCTGTGCATCCAGACCACTGGCACAAAGCTCAATCCGACCTCCGACCACCTTCTTGCACCCTGCGTGGCCCTCCTCCATTTGGTACTTGGCCTTCAACAAGTTATTGGCAGATATATTGCATGAATTGTGTTCAACTACGCGAACAGAATGCAGGAGGCATCCAACTTCGAGAAGGCATCATTCTCATGGGCTTGCATGCATGCTCCGTCGACTGTACTATCTTCCATTCCTTGAATAGATCGGATTCTCTTGAATAGACCTCCAAATTCTCTTAAATCAACCTATGAATGAGAATTGGTCATTCAAACTCATTGGATGGGCAACAGTGGATAATGGAAACACAAGAAATACATTCAGCGAAAGAAATTACAGCTTTAAATAACAAGGTGACTGGGCCACGAAGGCCACAGAAGGTGTCACCAAGGATTACCAAAGGTGTCACAGAAGGTCGCCGTGCAGAGGCAGTGATGGTGTCATTGGCATACACAAGTGTCCTGTAAGGCAGCTTGTTTGACATCAAGCTGTTGAGCAATACTTTTAGTGGGATCTCAAGGCGGCGCAGGTGCTGAAGGTGCAGAAAAACACACGGTTTTTGTGGTGTGTATGCTCATGTATTGGAGCCAAGAGGTTCCCGACTGAGGCAGTGAACACATTTATGCATCATCACCATTGGGCAGTGCTTTTAGTGGGACCCCGAGGCGGCGAAGGTTGTGGCAGAGGTGCTGAAGGGTGGCGAAGGTGCAGGAAATTAAACTGTTTACCCTGTGCATGCTCAACTGAAGCAGGGAATGAGTTTATACATCATCAAGCGGTTGAGCAGCACTTTTAGTGGGATCCTGAGGCGGCGAAGGTTGTGGCGAAGGTGCCAAAGGTCCAAAAAATTTTGTAGTTTGCCAAGTTTATGCCCATGTACGGGGCCCAAGAGGTTTCCACCCGAGGCAGCAGACAATTCCATAGCCCTATCTTAACAGGCACATTAAGAGCTGTGTCCCAAGCACTGGCGAAGGTGGTGGCGAAGGTGACAGTAGCTCCAAGTCGGTCCAATCAGGCACATTTACATCTACATCCAGCAGCCCCACAGGAACAGTAGTGGGTACTATGTCTGGAGTGCTGGGCCAGCTCCCGACCCAAGAAAGTGTCTAGATGCTGTACTTCCTCGGACTTTCCACATGTCCGACCTAGCCTCTGTACGGCCCGTTCCTTGCATTTATTGCAGGTCCTCAGAGGGTTCTTGAAGTGGGTGTCCAGGCCAACATGTTCAGTAAGATGGTTAGTGCATACAGAGTGTTTGTAGCTGGGTGGAGGAAGAGGAAGGAAGGAAAGAAGGTCACGAGATTCTGCCTAATTTGTAATAATTGATCTGATGACTAAAAGAAGCACAAACCTTCACGAAGACGTACCCCTCTTAGGTAAGTTCTGCTACGCCACTTAACCTACCTGACAGGCCCTTACGGCACAAACGTAGGTGCCTGGGGTGACCATGGTGGTCACTGTTCGGCGGAAGATGTCAGTCAGTGTGACTAGGAGTGACTCGAGTCACATCATCTCCGTCTGCCAAGGGGTTTCGGGCCGGACAAGCCGAGACCTAGGGTCGGCCGTCAGGCTCCTTCACCGTCCAGCTGCCTACCCCGTCAAGTCTAGCGGCTATTGCAAGCTGCGCACCCTCCTTGTTCTCCTTCCCTCGCGTCGGACTTATCCGAGTCCTCTGCTCAGCTCCTTCCGGCTTAAGGCTCCAACCGTTTCCGTTTATACACGTTTTCAAACGGTTTTAACCGTTTTTATTTCCATTTAGTTTGCCCAGGATAGCAAACAGTTTACAAACCGTTTGTAAACGATTTAAATGGTTGTCAAGAATCAATCACTTACCACATCTTGGAGGTTGCGTTCATCAGGAAAAAATGGATCGAGGCATAAATTTGTGCCAGCCCGGTCGTTTCATGTGTTACACATAGTCCCGGGGTACAGAACCGCCTACCGACACGCAGGACCTTCCAAATTAGTATGTACTGTACTATTTAATTCAATTCGTCGGTCACGCGTCACAGGCTCCCAAATCGACGAATAATTTCGCGCCTGTCACAGGTCACCGAGGCTGAGCGCGAACTTGTCAAAAAAGTCACAAAATCGCGAAAAAAAATGCGTCCAAAATCAAAAATTTTCTTCACTAACGCGCCCTGATGTTGGAATGGCCGCAGCGGAGAAACTCGACTTGTCCCGCACCCACACGCACTCGCTCGACGCTAAAGCACTGCGAATCGGACTGGCAGTTCACAAAGCCTTCAAGTTCTATTGAAACTACTTGGTAGATAAAGGGAGTTCAATACCAGGAACAGGGATATCCTGGTCCTTGTTGTTGGTGTGGCGCCAAAACTCGCCCGCGTATTTGGTGTTGGGGCGACGCGTGGGCATGCCTCGGCCCTTGGGTGCGGCCTCCTCATCAGAAGTATCCTCGGCCGGCAGCTCTGCGTCAATATCCTTAGTGTCCCCACGTGCACTGGAAACCAGACCGACAGATCCATCCAAAGTTCTGGAGCAAAGCGCGAATTTTTTTTGTGTCACGGTCCCCAGGGGCAATCGACGAATATGAAAGTTCGTTGCTCCATGTCACGGGTCACAGGGCGCGCGAATTGAATTAAATAGTACATATTTTGATAGCGCCTCAGCCAACGACATACCTGCATTCCGCCCTTATCCCGCTTTCACGAACATCTTGGTACACTTCGGGGTCAATAGATGCAATCAATTTGTTGTAGGCATGTCAGAATGGTCAAATTACTTGATTTGACCCTTCATACAAGTGAGAGCAAACTGCCCTGCCAGTGAAAAATACCATTTATAAACAGTTTAAACCGTTTTAAACTGTTTATATACCGTTTCCGTTTGTTTTGCCCGGGTCCACAAACAAAAACTAAATGGTTCCAGGAATCCGACTCCATCAGCCAACCATCAGCTCTAAAAATATAATTGATAGAAATTTTGTCATATCGCCTACTGTACCTTGTACTGTACTCTCATCTCGAGGTGTTTTCATGAAGCCCTCGGAAACGTATTCCGCATTGTTCTCGATGCGCCGTTGATTCTCTTGGATCATGCTGCCCCATTCCCCGGATGATCTCCAATTCGACTGGTCGACTCTCCTTACACAGGACCACATCGTTTTGTCCCACTACAAGGGAATGGTTCTTGAGCAAGACAAAGATACCGCTCTGTTGAGGCGATGCTACATTTCTTCGTTGAATTCGAGAGTACGTGCCGGGTGGAGATCCTTGCGGATACTCCGACAGCTGCGTACTACCTGACTAGCATTTCCATCTCAATAGGACAACGCATCGGACATGGTGTGTGGTACACAACCTCCCCACATACGGATTGGACCGATTGGTAGTAAAAATTGTTGCAGGCAGACCGGGGTTCGACTCCCCGTGTGTTCTTGATCTGCGGTTTTTGTTTTCTCTTTTGATGCCCAGCGCTCATAAATTTGCAACTTCGCGGATGACCCAGACAACAGGTTCAATATTAATGGGGCTTGTAATGGCATGCTAGTTAGGTTATGTTAATTCGGCAGCGTGCAGTTGCGTTTGGTGAATCTGATTGGGATGAGCCAGAAAATGCTAACCTAGTAAAGTTCTTTAGATGCCAGGGAATCGGGCATGATATACGGTACATGGCCTCTCATCTTGCCAATGTCTGAATGCTGAGCTCAGAGGCAGCTCGGGGTTCGACTCCCGGTGTCCGAATGTGTATTTCCAGCCCAAGTTGCACATTTTTTGTTTTGTTTTTGTCCATCGCACAAACGTCATCTGATATTCGCGACACTCGCTTTCTGTCTTTCTGCCATTTTAAATACATGCCCGCTCATTCGAGTCGTTGTGACCGAGAGTGTAGTTTTTTGGCGTCTCGGACATGTTGCGCACGCCGCACCGTGCATATATTTTTTGCTCAATCACTGGCTGCCGGGACCTTCCAGGGAATTGATAATGTGCTAGGCTTTGTGACATACAGAATAGCTCGGATATGGTGTAGGGTGCACCGCCTCTATCTCTACTAGAGGCTGTCCGGGGTTCGACCCCCCGTGTCCGAATAGCATTGCGCGATCACACCCTTTTTTTTCTGGTTCAGCACTTTCATGTCAGGTTGCTGGAGAAACCAGCGTAGATCTCCATCCATTGTTTTTGCGCCGAGTTTAAAAAAAAATGCGACTCGTCTTGAGTGCCGTTCATACTTGAGCTTTGGTGGTTGAGTCGACTATCTGACTGGGCTGGCAGTGGGACGTTACAGAAGAGTAGGACCTAATGAGGTATCTAATGGTACGAGGAATCGGACATGGTGTAGGCTACACTGCCTCCTGACATCTGATGATGAGACCATTGTTGGAGGTAGACCGGGGTTCGAATCCCCGTGTCCGAATGAACCTTACCAACGCTTTTTTTTTGAACTTATCCAACTTCAAATTCTTCGACGCCGCGGTGCGGTTCGGGAATGAGGATGCAAGATGTGCGTGGTGGTGTTGGATTATTACAGACCTACCAGGTAACTCAGAAATTGAATGTTGCGGGGCACCTATAATTTCTACGCTAGTGAACGAGTGTGGTCTTGGTAGGGATAGAGGAAATCAGACATGGTGTACTACACAACCTTCCGTCATTTAGGTTATATGACAAAGTTGTTGGAGGCAGCTCGGGGTTCGACTCCCCGTGTCCGAATGCGTTTGGTTCCAGGAATCTTTTCGTTTTATTTCCCAGAACACCTTTTTTGTATCAATTTTGGTCATACATAGGTGATCGGCTCAACGGTCGTTCTTTCACTGTGAACCTAGCAACTTTGTGATGTTGAATTATTTGGGCATCTCGGGCATCCGAAGCTGCATGATGTATCGCGCAATTCGGTTGGGCAGTTCTAAAAAATCACCAGGTAATCTAGCTAGTCTCGAAGGATAGAGCATCAATCGGATATAGTGTACGGTACACGGCCTCCCCACATGAGCTGTTGGTAGACAAATATTGTTCAAGGCAGTCCGGGGTTCGACTCCCCGTATCCGAATAAGAAGGCACACCAAAAGGTTTTTTGGGACTTTTTATTTATTTATTTTGGACGTTTCACTCTGGACATACGTTCGCAGAACCAGTATATTTTAAATTTGCAGCCACCCTCGGTCAACCGATCGCGCTATCCACCGCTTTGACCGGCACGTTATCCTTCCCACGCTGCCACGTCATTCTCAAAACGGCATCCTCTCCAACACTTCACCGGACACAAGACAACGATGCCCGCCCCAGCCAACATCGATGCCTCCGCCTTCATCGCCCGGCTCTCCGAAGCCGTCGCCATCCCCTCCATCTCCGAGTCCAGCAAAGAAGACCGTATTGGTGTACGGACACCTTGACGTGCAGCCCGCGGTGAAGAGCGACGGGTGGGACACCGAGCCGTTCGTTCTCACCGAGGAGAAGGACGTGGGGAGGGGGAGCAGTGACGCCAAGGGGCCGGTGGTCGGCTGGTTTGGGGTGCTGCAGTGGCATTATGAGCACAAGAAAGAGATGCCCGTGAATTTGGTGATGTGTTTCGAGGGGATGGAGGAGAGAGGGAGAAGGACGCGTGGTTCAAGGATGTGGATTGTGTTTGCATCGTGAGTGCCGTTTGATTCGTTTTTTTGGGTTCCGTTCTCATTTTCTAGGCCTTGTGCAGAGCGACAACTACTGGCTTAACACCCGCATGCGCGCGCTCACCTATGTCTTGAGAGGGCTCGTGTATTTCAAGCTTACTATGTCGGGGCCGGGGAGGGACTTGCATTCTGGTGCGTGCAGGTGTTGCGTCTCATTCCTTCGTATCCCACATATTTCCTTAAAACTCCCTTATCCTCTGTTTTGTTATTATTTAAACGTAACAAACGCTAACCCCCTCCCCCCAGGCGTATTCGGCCGCACAGTACACGAGCCCATGACCGACCTCATTTTCCCTCAAGTCACGCCTCGTCGACTCGGCGGGGAATATACTCGTGCCCGGCGTGGACGATATGGAGCGGTGCGTTTTTTTTGGTTCTTGTTCTCTATCTCTTTTTTTTGGTTTGGGAGGGAGGGGCGGGGGGCGTTTTGGGCTGGGAGCGCGTGCGGGGCGCGTCCGACCGTCTTTTCGTGATTCTTTCGGGCGAGTATTTTGCTGGATGCACGCATTTACGCCCTCCTCACATTTCTTCCGAGCGTTCTGTGGGAAGCGACGCGTCTGAATTATCTTTCTTCCCCCTCCCCTTCCCCTTCCCCTGCCCTCCCTTTCGAGCGGTTGTTCGGGAAAGTGTTGTTTCTTTTTTGGGTTTTTGGCACATTTCGCATCTCTAGAGGGAGGGGACGCTCCTCGTGTCATTTTCTTCGGGACGTTGAGCGCGTCTCGTCTCGTCCCGCCGCCCCTCTTTTATATATATATATCTTATCTCTCACCGTCCTCTTGCTCTCGTTATTTTATTTTTATATTTTTTATTATACTAACGCACTCAAACAGCGCGATCTACGAAAAGACTCGACTACAGCATCACGCGATGATAAGGTGTCTACTTTATTTTTGAGCGACGGGAGGGGACGGGAGGGGAGGGTTTTTTCTTTTTTTTTTGTCGATGAGCGGGGGAGAGTGGAGGGGAGGGGGTGCACGGGGTGGGATGCGCTTGCGGTTTTCGTTTGAGCAGAAGGAGAGGAGGGAGAGCGTGTGCCGCGGGTGCGTGCGTGAAGAGGACGAGGGGGCACGATGATGTGGAGCTCGGCGATGCGGATGCGGATGCGGGACGTGGATGAGGGCGCGCGAGGCTGACGCAATCCGATGTGAGGACGAGAGGGAGAGGATGGAGGTGCTGCTGCTGCTGGGACGGCGTGCCGAGGACGTGCATGTCGACGTCGACGGGGATGGGGAGGTGCTGCTGGCGGGGGAGCCGATGCGAGGCGATGCGGGGCTCGACGATGCGGCTACTGCTGGTGGAGGTGTGGTGCGAGTGTGCGCACAAGGGGGAGGCGTTTCCCAGCATGGGCCGCACACGCACGAACGAGGTAATGCGGACGGAATAGACCTCTAGAGGCGGAGTGCTCATTGCGTGAGGGAGACGACGCGCCCGACGTAGATGCGAGGGGTGGAGAGATGTCGGCGCGAGGACGGGGTGCAGAAGACCGTCGGGGTGGAGCTGCAGATCGAGAATGAGAGAAGACGCGCGCGGAGAGAGATGGCGGCGCGAAAGGGATCTTGGGAACGTGCGGACGTGCCCGCGCCGAAGGGACACCGTGCAGAGGACGGGTGTTGCTTCCAGATCGAGACGAGTTCGGCGCCAGCGTCTGCTTTCCCTCCTCTCTTCTTCACTCCCTTTCTTCCCTCCTTCCCTCCCTTTCTTCCCTCCTTCCCACCTTCCCTCTTATGTCCCTTCCTTTCCTTTCCTTTCCTTTTCGGGCTCGCTTACGCTCTCCACACAGACGACGGACCGCATGCGCTGCATGCGCCTCCCCTCCCTCTCCCTGCACGCCTTCGCTGGCCCTGGGGCGAAGATGGTTATCTGGGGGGAGGGAAGTTTGGTATTAGGTGGGTTTTTTTTGCGGGTTTCTACTGTCTTTCTCTTGGAGGTGTGGGTGCGGGGAGGAGGGGCGAGAGGGAAGTGAGGGACGGCGAGGCGCTTGGGAGCTGGCCCCTCGTCGTACGTGTGGTGTGGATGGGCGGGGAGCGGGGGATGCACCCGCACGGTCGGATCCGAGACCGCGGAGGAGGAGAAGGCGGAGAGAGGGCTTGGTGCGGGCTGTGTGTCGTGCTAGGAGGCGGGGCGGGATGTGTCGGAGACGAGAGTGGGATGACGAGGGTGGGACGAGACGAGGAGGATGGGCGTAGTGCGTCAGGAGGGCATGCGTGCGTGCGTGTCGTGCGAAGAGGAGGGAGGGCGGGGAGGACAGACACGTAGGAGCGGGAGCTGGCTGACAGATGTGCGTGCCGCCGTCCATTGTACGTGTGGGCGTACCGAGATTGAGGAGGATACGTCGGGGAGCGACGCCGAGCCTGTGGTGCTCGTTCCCATTGTGGGGCTGGATGCGTGCGGGTGCTGATCGCTGCGCGTGTTAATGGGGAGAGGGGAGAACGTGTCTCCGCGCATCATACACGCAGCCTCCCGCCTTCGCGTGCGGGCCCGTGTCGGATCGCGAGAGGGGCGGGGATGGCGGAGTGCACGCTGGGCCTGTGCCCATCATGGGGCTGTGAGTGCTGCGCTGAGCCCTGTGGTGTCGTGCGCACCGACGAGGAATGGGGAGAAGGTGTCTCCGCGCATCGTGCACACGCGGACTTTATGCTCGCAGACCTCCGCGTGCGGGAGGGAGAGAGCGCGGGGGAGATGGGGAAGGAGGAGTAGAAGGAGATGAAGGTGGAGTTATGCGGCGGGTGTGATGGGCGCTCGTCGCCGAATTGTGAGACGAGTCACTGGGGAGGGGGAGGAGGGAGTACGGGCGCGGTGCGCCCACTCATCTGCCCCCTGCGCGGGCCTGCGTCGATGATTTCTTAGCGGGAGATGATGCTGTCCTCTCTTTCCCTTTCCCTTTCCCCCCTCCTCTTTTCCTTCTTAACCTTTGTATCTGTATCATAACTGACACACTCGCAGACTCGTTCCCCTGCCGGCCGCCGAGCCCCTCGTAGTGCAGTACCTCGAGAGCGAGTTTGCGAAGCTCGCGAGCAAGAGTCGGATGTGCGTGCTTTATTTCCTTTCTTCTTGTTCTTTCTTCTTCCTATTCCTCGCGTATCTGTTTTCGGCTTGGATGGGGCGAGAGGAGTGGGGAGGCAGAGAGCGGAGTTGCTTTACTCTCGAGATGGAGACCGGAGTTCAGCGGGGGAGGTACCGATATGACGATACCTCCCTCCTGCCCGCGCGTGCTCCTGGAGACGCAGAGACATACACCTTGTCCGAGTGCTGCGATGCGGCTGTGGACGGCGGTGGTGCGTGGCGCGATACCGAGAGGGGAGCGCATCGCGCACGCGGATGGCAGGATGGATGATCGTGATGGTGGGCGGGACGGGGTCGCATACCGTGCTGGATATGGAGCGCGGTGGTGTGTGGAGAAGCGGAGCGTCACGTTACCCGTCGGGGATCGGGGGCGGGATGGATGGTCGCGGTGGTGAGCGGGACAGGGTCGTGGAGCGCATACCAGACGCGCTGGATGTGGATGTAGCGCAGGAAGGCTATCCCAGCGGGCGTGGTGCACGCGGGGTCGGCGTGCGTTCTTTGCTCGATGGGGCGGATGAAGAGGAGCGTCGAGCCAATCGATGCGATACCCGCTGCGGTGCCCCCGAGACGAGACGAGACGAGAAGCATGCAGCTATTGCGCTGTGTGTGGGCGTGCGTTTCAGAAGAGCGTGCCCTTCGCCCGCGTCTGATGGTCTTGATGTGCGTAGGGGATGGAGGACGCGGAGAGTAGCAGCATGGTCACAAGATTGCTGGACTATGGCCCCGGACCCAGGGACGGTGTGCGGTGTTATCTGCAGCGGGCATGTGCGCACGCTGGGCGCACGTGAGGGCGAAATCGATTGTAAAACATCTTTGGCGCCGCAGGTCGAGGGGGAGACGGTGGACAAGTACGATGCCGCCGGGATGGGGACACCCGTTGCCGCTCCTCGCGTCCACGTCGAGGTACAGCCATGCAGTTTGGGCGACACGCTGCTGGCACTGCGTCGCCTCATCGTTGTCGTCTCCCTCCTTCCCTCCGCTCTCGTCTCTCCTCCAAGGCGTAGCCGTCGTTCCCTCTTTATATATCTACTCTTTGTCTCGCACCTACCTCGTAACTGCTTTTTCCTTCCGTTTGCTTGTCTTCCGATCCAAGAGGCCGAGACTCACCCTGTTCTTCTCCCCAGGGAAATCGAGATGCTCCACTCGGGCAAGCGCTGGGTCACGGACTGGAAGCACTGGAACTATACGGCAGCGATCAAGGCGACGGAGGTGCGTTTTTCTTTTGTCTTGACTTTCTCCTTCGAGATTTGGAGTGGGGGGTTTCTGAGGGCGAGGAGAGAGGTGGAGATCGTGGATAGACGGGAGGGTACAGCAGAGCGATGGGGCAGAGACGGAGACGCGCGCCATGCACCCGTACACCTTGAGCCCGCACTGCTGCGCGAGCGGCGCGACAGAGGACGGGAGCTGATGGGCGTGCACCCTAAGCTCGCGCGGGTGACGCGGTCCTTATACCGCTACTTGTGTCCGCCACCGCTGAGGCTGGTGAAGCTCAGTGACGCGGATGGGATTGTGCTGCCGGGCTATGCGTAATACAAGCACGCGGCGAGGGTGCACCTGAAGCTCGGCCATCGGATGGTCGTCCGCCGACGCTGTGTCTGCGTCCGGGTTGCGAGGAGCGCGGGAGCGTGAGGAGCGCGGAGGAGCACGGGAGAGAGCCCGAACAGGCGGTGGATTATGTCCCTGCCAAAGCTTTCGCTCGGTGGGGCGCGTACGGACGCCGATCGAGTGGAGAAGGAGCGCGGGCGGGGGATCGTCCTCGTACCGCTGCGATGTGATTGACATCGTGCGGGCGGGTCGAGTGCACCGAGTAGAAGGCAGAGGTGATATAAGCGCCTCCGGTGGATATGACGCCGCCCGAATGTTTGCGGATGCGTCGAGCGGGCGCCTGGGTAGAGCTCGTAGACGCGGATGTCATTGTGCTCGTCATGTGTCGTGTGGCCGAGTGAGAACGAGCGGCGGAAGTGGGAGCGTGCGGACCTCGATCGGATGGAGAAGGAACGCGGAGGGTGCGCGCACTTGACGATCATGCGAGCGTTTTCAGTGGCGCGTCTAGCGAGCGCGGATTCCGCCCTGGCGATTAATGAGCACTGGGAGTATATGGAGGAGACAGTGTGTCGAATGGGACAGGCGCGCGCAAAGTGACAGTGGGCTACATTGCTCGGGGTGGCCCGCGAGAGCCCGAACAGGAGTGGAGCGGATGCGCAAGCAGAGCAGCCGGCTGGTGTGCGTCCAGCCTACGGCTTGCCTTCTTTTCCCCTTCCACCAATGTCGTCCACTCGCTTGTTTCCGGGTCCCTCCTTTACACTTAATTAACGCCGCCCGACCTCTGACTAACCTCTCCCTCCTCGCAGGCAATCTACTCCAAAACCCCGGACCTCAAGCGCGAGGGCAGCTCGATCCCCGTCACGCTCACCTTTGCGGAGATGCTGAACGTGAATGTGGTGCTGTTGCCGATGGGGAGGGGCGACGATGGGGCGGAGTGAGTTTCTGTCTTTTCTCGTTCTCCTTGGAGAGGTCTACGGGTGGATGATTTGCCGTGGAGGGGCGGTGCTGTGTAGGAGAGAAGTACAGCCCCTCGTGGAGGGGATCCTACACATCCGTCTCGATCGCCACGCAGATCGATATCACGTCGCGTCGTAGAGCGGATGTTCGCGCTTCTGGGTGCAGCATGTGCTATCTCCACTTGTACTCCGGCGTCACGATTCGCACGAATATTCCGTGATCTCCTTTCTCGTTCCCGTGTTCCTCATCCAAATTGCCGCTGACCCCGTTCTCTGCAGCTCGACGAACGAGAAGCTGGATAAGAGCAATTTCATCGAGGGGGTAAGGTTTCCCTTCTTCTCCCATCCCGCTCCCTTGTAACTCCTGCTCGCACATCCAATCCCTCACCTCCTTCATCGTGACGATCGAATGCTCATATATTTTTGGCCTTTTTGCAGACGAAGCTCCTTGGGACATACCTGTATGAGCTCGCAGACATCAAGGCTGATGCGAAGTAGCCTGGCATTGGTGCTGAGAATCGCCGACGAACGAAGAAAAAGGAGGGGAAAATGGACGTGTAATTGTACCCTGTTTTTAGAATAAGATAAGAGCCAATTCAGGTGCTCAATATGTGGCGTCCGAACGGTTTGCCCACCAAAGCTTAGAAACACCACTAAGATAGAAAATCGAAGAGAAACAAAGCATAAGCACTGCCACTGACCGGACTTATCTGATCATGACGGATTGCTGACAGACCACCATTGCTCAACATAGCCGTTAATCGCGAAGAGGAGGCCGAAGCGGCCAAGGTTTGGGCGGTATATGTATCCGAAGCAGAGAAATACGACAGAGGGTTAGTGGAAAGCTGGAAGAGCGATATGGAAGGGCTCCTTATCTTCGTAAGAAACGTACTAACAATTCGGGGGAATACTTAATGGCGCTCAAGACGCGTTCCAGGTCCCAATCTGTCGGAGTCGAAGTTGTGTGAGTCAAAGATGTGGAATATCGGGTGGAACGATGGCGTATACACGTGGTGGTGTCGGCACTGGGCGTAATGAACCGAGAAGATATCAGCGAAGATCAGATTGCGACGCAATCGAAGCCGGAAACCAATGGCTGGTGCAGATCGCCGTCGTGGTCCTCTTGGCCGTGGAAGGGAGCCGGGGCAAGCGCAGTGGTCCCAGGGACGGGAATACATGTGCGGGCATGGGACATGTGGAACTAAGTTTGATCGAAGTCCGATCAATGTCGGAGATTAAGACGGCGTTATTAATGGTACGGCCACCGATCCGGTTGAAAGTGGAAAAGGGAGTTAGTTAGCACCTCCTCATCTCACAGGTTGGACTCCATTCCCACCCCAGTTCATTGCCTGCATCCCCGATTTTTCTTTTCTACTTTGAGTCGGAGCTCAAGATTGAATCTTCGTTGTGCGAGATGAAAGCTTGCTGTCATGCAGAACTTCAAGCAGAAGCGCCACTGTCAATCCAAGTTTGGCACCCACGTAAGTACTGTACCCGAACAATACGGCAACCACGCAACATCCTCAAGTCCTCATTCAGGGTACCGCAGCTACTACCCTCCAGACTAAGCTGCAAAAACGACTGATTAACATTTCGAGCGGGACTGCAGCAGTTCATCAGCTGGCTGTCATCATGCAAGCGCCACATCAATCTAAGTTCGATGTTCATGTAGTAATGGATCAGAACAATGAGGCCGACTTCCCCGGATCTTCCATCACAGCCTTCTATCCAATTTAAAGCGCAACGTGCTCTGTGCATGTTCCTCTGACCCTTCCTCTTATACTTGTCTATGCACCAATACATTCTTCGTGCCTCTACTGCAGCAATTTATTCTCTTTGGTCAGTTCTGTCTCTCATGTGAATTTTGATACTGGCTGACACAGTGCTGTCCTTTATACATAAGATCCATACTTACAAGAATAGTCATGTCTCATCAGCCAAGTGAACCCCACACATTTAACCTTTATGGTGCGGAATAAATTGATTAGGATACCAGTATCAGTATTTATATTACCCAGGAGGCAGAGGAGGCGATGGTGGACAGGGCGGCCAACAGGGTGGTGGCGGAGGTGTTGGGTATGGTCCCAATGTAAATGCCGGACCTGGAACGATGCATGTCCACTACCATGGGGAAGCAGAAAACCGAGACATCATCCTTAACTGGCTTTCACCAATCAATTTCTTTCTACGACAGGCAGATATTTCACAGATGCGGGAGAAGGGGACTGGTGGATGGCTGCTTGCACATCCCATCTTTAAAAAATGGGAATCTGGTTCTGGAAGCACCCTTTGGTGCCGTGGAATTCGTATGTGATACATCACCCTTATATGTTCCCCAGACTAACCAAGCTAAAATTTCCAGCCGGTGCTGGGAAAACAGTCCTTGCGTGCGTCCATTCTCCACATCAAGTAGCTACCACTAATTGTGACAATCCTAGATCAATGGTTGTGGACCATCTCAGTGCTGCATTCAGAAACAACAAGGATATTGGTGTAGCTTGCATTTATTTGAACCACAAGGAAGCCGACCAGCAACCACCACCCAAACTTCTGGCAGGTCTCTGGAGACAGCTTGTACTTGACAGGGACATCAGCTCCACTGCAGAAGATTTATACAAGCAGCACCGGGGGAAGGGCACTGTACCATCCCTGGAAGAAGTTCTCAATGTACTCAGGTCTAGCCTGAAAGAGTTTTCAAAGGTCTTTGTTATCACTGATGCTATGGATGAATATCCCAATAACTCTCCCACATTTCAACGGGAAATTCTACTCCAACATCTAGCAGAAATGGGTAGCAATGTGAACTTAATGATCACTTCACGGCCAAATATTTCTCCAGAGCCCTCCTTTTTTCCTAATCTTAAAACACTGGATATTCAGGGAGCACCAGAAGATATTCGAAGATATATCAATGCACAGATCAAGTTGTCCCCACACCTGCGTAGGCACATTCAGAAGAAACCTGTGTTACAAGAGGAAATTCATACAAAAATCACAGATACTGTGGATGGGATGTAAGTTGCAATGAATCACTATTTGGAAATGACTGACACATATGACCAGGTTCCTACTTGCTAAGCTCCACATTGAATCGCTCTCCGAAAAGGCCACAGTAAAGGCAGTTCAAGAGGCTCTCAAACATCTGTCAAAGGGCCTGAATGCAGCCTATGATGGTGCAATGAAGCGAATTGAAGACCAGGGAGACACAAACAAGCAAACTGCCCACTCAACCCTTACTTGGGTTGTGAATGCCAAGAGGCCATTAACAGTCACAGAACTACAGACAGCACTGGCTGTTGAGCCAGGGTTACAGCAGCTCGATGAGGACAATGTTATGGATATTGAGACTATTCTTGCTGTCTGTGCTGGGCTTGTCATTGTGGACAGGGAGTCTTCTGTGGTGCGACTTGTTCACTACACCACACAGGAATATTTAGACAGTATTCAGGCCCAGAAATTCCCAGATGCACAAATAAAGATAACACACACTCTACTCACTCTCCTCAACTTTGATGGATATCCAGATTCCTCCTGGACCTCTCTTCAGAAGAAAGACTTACCCCCTCTTGTTGAGTATTCTCAGTATTGCCTTGCACATGCTGCTGGACAGTCTGAAGTTCAACTCAGAAAAGTTCTTTTGGAATTTCTTGGAGGAGCTTTTCCATGGAAAAAAACATTGGCTGGGGGAGAGTACTCCTGGATGGGGCAATGGAACTCCATGCCTTGGAATTATTCAGGTTGGCCATCACAACCCTCTGTATTGTGGATTTCAGCAGCTGCAAACCTTGTGGACACAGCAAAATTTCTCTTAGACCAGGCCCCATTGCAGCTGCATTCAGGACACCCAGAGATCATTGTAGCATCATACTATGGCCATGCAGAGATTGTGTGCTTCCTTCTTGAAAAGGGTGCTGACATCAATGCAGCAGGGGGAGAAGATGGGAGCTCATTGCAGATTGCTGCTGCTCGAGGCCACACAGAGATTGTCAGGATCCTTCTTGAAAGGGTGCTGATGTCAATGCAACAGGGGGAAGACTTGAGGGCTCATTGCAGGCTGCTGCTGCTGGACGCCACACAGAGATTGTTGGCATCCTTCTTGAAAAGGGTGCTGACATCAATGCAGCAGGGGGATTCTATGGGAGCTCATTGCAGATTGCTGCTGCTGGAGGCCACACAGAGATTGTTGGCATCCTTCTTGAAAAGGGTGCTGACATCAATGCAGCAGGGGGAAGACATGGGAGCTCATTGCAGATTGCTGCTGCTGGAGGCCACACAGAGATTGTCGGCATCCTTCTTGAAAAGGGTGCCAACATCAATGCAGCAGGGGGAAGACGTGGGAGCTCATTGCAGGCTGCTGCTGCTCGAGGCCGCACAGAGATTGTTGGCATTCTTCTTAAAAAGGGTGCTGATGTCAATGCAGCAGGGGGAGAAGATGGGAGCTCATTGCAGGCTGCTGCTGCTGGAGGCTACACAGAGATTGTTAGGATCCTTCTTGAAAGGGGTGCCATGTCAATGCAGCAGAGGGAAGACATGGGAGCTCATTGCAGGCTGCTGCTGCTGGAGGCTACACAGAGATTGTCGGATCCTTCTTGAAAGGGTGCCGATGTCAATGCAGCAGGGGGAAGACATGAGAGCTCATTGCAGATTGCTGCTGCTGGAGGCCACACAGAGATTTTTGGCATCCTTCTTGAAAAGGGTGCTGACGTCAATGCAGCAGGGGGAAGACATGGGAGCTCATTGCAGATTGCTGCTGCTGGAGGCCACACAGAGATTGTTGGCATCCTTCTTGAAAAGGGTGCCGACATCAGTGCAGCAGGGGGAGAAGATGGGAGCTCATTGCAGACTGCTGCTGCTGGAGGCCACACAGAGATTGTTGGCATCCTTCTTGAAAAGGGTGCCGACATCAATGCAGCAGGGGGAGAAGATGGGAGCTCATTGCAGGCTGCTGCTGCTCGAGGCCACACAGAGATCGTCAGGATCCTTCTTGAAAAGGGTGCTGACATCAATGCAGCAGGGGATTCTATGGGAGCTCATTGCAGATTGCTGCTGCTGGAGGCCACACAGAGATTGTTGACATCCTTCTTGAAAAGGGTGCTGACATCAATGCAGCAGGGGGACTCTATGGGAGCTCATTGGAGGCTGCTGCTGCTGGAGGCCACATAGAAATTGTTAGGATCCTTCTTGAAAAAGGTGCTGACATCAATGCAGCGGGGGAGAAGATGGGAGCTCATTGCAGGCTGCTGCTGCTGGAGGTCACACAGAGATTGTCAGCATCCTTCTTGAAAAGGGTGCCACTATCAATGCAGCAGGGGGATTCTATGGGAGCTCATTGCAGGCTGCTGGTGCTGAAGGCCACACAGAGATTGTTAGGATCCTTCTTGAAAGGGGTGCCGATGTCAATGCAGCAGGGGGAAGACATGGGAGCTCACTGCAGGCTGCTGCTGCTGAAGGCCACACAGAGATTGTCAGCATCCTTCTTGAAAAGGATGCTGATGTCAATGCAGCAAGGGGAAGACATGGGAGCTCATTGCAGGCTGCTGCTGCTGGAGGCCACATAGAGATTGTTAGGATCCTTCTTGAAAAGGGTGCCAATGTCAATGTAGCAGAGGGAAGACTTGGGGGCTCATTGGGGGCTGCTGCTGCTGGAGGCCATACAGAGATTGTCAGGATCCTTATTGAAAAGGGTGCCAATGTCAATGCAGCAGGGAGAAGACATGGGAGCTCATTGCAGATTGCTGCTGCTCGAGGCCATACAGAGATTGTTGGCATCCTTCTTGAAAAGGGTGCCGACATCAGTGCAGCAGGGGGAAGACATGGGAGCTCATTGCAGATTGCTGCTGCTCGAGGCCACACAGAGATTGTAGACATCCTTCTTGCAAAGGGTGCTGACGTCAATGCAGCATGGGGAAAACATTAGTGCTGGGTCCTAAAGGCAGTATAAAATGATTGTATTATACAAGACATATTACTAGGTATCAAACATTAAATACCTTGAGGCTGTTGAAGGTTATGTATTTACAGCTCTTTGCGGTACAACAGGTGTGGTCCATTTTTTTCTGTTTGGCAAGTTTCCACGAGAACAGCTGTCCTGAGCTCAATTCTCAACCGTTTCGCCTCAAAATAAGCTCATTCGATTTGCATTGAGTGAATGGAATACCGGTATTTTTGATCCTTTTATGTAATAGAATTCTTTCCAGAGAAACTTGGTTTTGAGTGGGACACCTGTAGCACTTGGAATACTGCCCCGATTGGCCTAATCTTTGGATATGCTATACGTCCGATGTGACTCTAGCGAATGTGGGTGTTTACAGAGCCTAATGTACTCAAACCTTCATGGACAGCTCTACTTATGGCAGTGCCTGGATATCTACTTTGCTAAAGTGTGCGCTAAATCACAATCATTCACGATGTGATATAAATAAACCGGCCATTGTCTAGGGCCACATCAGATGTATAACATATCCAAAAACTAGGGCAGTATTCCGAGTGCTACAGGTGTCCTACTCAAAACCAAATTCTTCCGGAAAAAAATATATTACATAAAAGGATCAAAAATACCAGTATTCCATTCGCTGTGGATTCTCAATGCGATTCGAATAAGCTTATTTGAGGCGAAACAGTTGAG
The DNA here is from genome assembly GCA_029378395.1 of Mycena leptocephala. NCBI lineage: Eukaryota > Fungi > Basidiomycota > Agaricomycetes > Agaricales > Mycenaceae > Mycena > Mycena leptocephala. The sequence continues at coordinate 71,999 of JARJLF010000068.1, read as the reverse complement.
AATTGAGCTCAGGGCAGCTGTTCTCGTGAAAACTTGCCAAAACAGAAAAAAATGGGCCGCGCCTGTTGTACCACAAAGAGCTGTAATGGGTATAAAATGCCTTAAAGTTTCGACAGGCAGTGTGAATGGCTCGCAAAACTTATGAGCATGGTAGAGCAATTTTAGGGCCACATCTGGGTAAATTCATGTGTGGTTGAGATCAGACTCAGAACTCAGGCCCGGTTGGCTAAAGATGATCATGTGCCTGTGTGAACAGGTAGGGTGCATTGAATACAGCAATAAATACATGTATTATACATTAAATACGTCAAATTTGAGGCTGGCAGCGCTGGTATTTATTATACCAGCCCTACATTCCAGACATAGAGGCTGCTGCACGCCCTCGTATTATACAATGTATTAAACCATCCAGACCCAGCACTAGAAAACATGGGAGCTTATTGCAGATTGCTGCTGCTGGAGGCTACACAGAGATCGTTGGTAGCCTTCTTGAAAAGGGTGCTGACATCAATGCGGCATGGGGAGCACATGGCACTGTGCTGGAAATCGCAACAATCCCTAGGAGAGGGGCTAAATTTCAAACCTTTTACCAGGAACCTAAGTAGGCTTGAGGTGAACATTTCGTTTCGTTCAGTATTGAGGAACAGCTCTTTTGGTGAAGACAGGAAAATTCCTGCAGACGTCACCATCGGGTATCCGTGCCAAATACCATTGAGGGTGCATGCCGCGAAATGGGTGGTTGTTGGGCTTTGAGCAATAGCTTGCATAGGGCTGAGTGATACCGCTTCATAGACGTAAATGTGCCTATCCACAAGTTTGGGACTGCTAATGCACCACCCTGCTCTGATGAGATTTTGATTGCCCAGGGCTACTGGACTGGCAAAAGTGCAGGGGTCACAGTTCGCCAGGAACCTCAACAGCTCTGTCACTAGACCTCGTGGGCAAAATATGTTGAGTGTCACAGGGGCCGGAATTGTCCCCGCAAATAGTATGTTGGACACGAGAGTTCCGCCAACAATGCAGCTTGTAGCAGCCTGCATAAATCGCAGGTATGTCACTAGCAAATTGAATGGTGCAAGAGCGCACTGTGAGGCTGGTGCTTGTGCTACACCCTGCACACCACCTCATGGCCCCTTCAACCGAGTCCAGGACGAGAACGTACGAGGGGCCCGTTCATCCAAATCGGGAATCGAAGTTACCAAATCCGGTTTCTCATCAAACGCGCGCAGCTTACGCTCCTCATCCGACCCTCTGCATCGCACATACCACCCATCCGACCATGGTGTAACCACTGCTGAACGCCCTCACCATCTGAATTCCCTTTCCACGAGTTTGTGCCCCGCATATGAGTGTGGCGCCGCATGCTACGGCCCACGAGAATGGTACGGACCAACCAATAGCAGGCATCCTTCCTCTTTCCACACCCGAGAAGTCACCAACACTCGAACGCAAGCCTCTTCCGATCCACTTTCCACTCATCCAAGCCACTTGAAACCCCCCTCAGATGCGTCCAGATGTGTCTTCCAACCAATAACTGACCATTTGTGACCCATGAATCCACTCTGCTGTGGAATGGGTCCTGCGTCCATACTGATTTGCGTCGTACTCTCCGTCCGTTCATGGAAACGAACCCTAAAATTCGAACGTAAGCCTTGTCTGTGGCCCCAAAAACTGAACGCACCCTACGTACGTTCCTGCGCAAGCACCCTCAAATGCGAAGGGGATGGAACCAAACAAGTGGGCATCAAGGGGATGGTCGGGAGGGAAAAGGTATAAAAGGATAGCGGAAAAGGGCATTGTAGTCAGTCAATTCTCGGAGCTCAGTTCTCCTCCGCCACCTGTACCCCCACCTGTGCAACTAAGCCTCGCTCACACTGAGTTGACCACATCCTCACTTGCCTCTAGCAGGGCATTTCACTCTCACACCCCCTTTAGCAAGGTCCTGACTCATCGGACCCCAAGTCATATGGTCGGGCTTCCCTGTAATAGATCACCAACTTCGCGAGCTCCATGCTCTGTAGAAGTCGGCCTGGGTGAAGCCATATTGGTTTAAATTGCCATCTGCAAACCAGCGTCACGACCAGACATCCCGTACGTTCGACTGACCAGCACCAGCCAGCGTCGCTGTCACTTGCTTTATAACCGTCAAATGTTGTATTAAGCCTTCCACCTTCGTTGGGAACATCAGGGAAATGCGAAGGAAGGATTGCAGCATAGGCATCGGATTTTACAGGGAACAACGTGTCGTTCATTCGAGCTTGTGACTTAGGACAGGTAACTATTACCCCCACACCCATTTACAGCTAACAGCAGGTACCCCCAACACGAACCCACAGAACGTACGCCTCGTGCGATCCCATGCAACACTCTCACTCGGACCACGCACACGTCCCAATCCTACATCCCCACTATCCTCCAACATTAATTAACCCCTAGAGGCCGAACGTGCTGTCTATTGGATAAAACAAATTCTCATAGCGGCGCCGCGGTCCTTATCACAGCGCACGCAGTCCAACAGCAGACTTGAGCAGATTACATGCTGCAGGTACTACAGGCAGACCTTTAAGTGCCCCTAATAGCGTAATTGCACCCCTTTATATAACCACCCTATGAGGGGCTTTCGGGAGTGGGAGAGGTTTGTGATGGGAGCACTTAAGCCACCTTTAGGGGGGTGTATTAGGGATGTCTGGCAGGCTCTCCCAAGGTCTTCCCCCTCTGCAATGTGAAGCTCCCAGGCTCCCAGTCTGAATTGTAACCCTCTATTTTGCACTACCTTCTGTATGTGCCACAGCTGAATAGCTAGCTTCCCAGTCCCCTCAGTAGAGTTGAATGATACCATTGACAAAGGCTCTCATAATACAGTGTGTAAACTGTGTGTAATCAATTGACATAGCTGCCAGTACTTCCTGACCTGGGCAACCATTGCTTTGATGAAGCCTGACACATCCAAGTACACCGCCGTTTGTGACAAATGTCTCGGGGATGTTTTCGCTGCAATGTTACGAAACAATTGTCGGATCATCACAAAATGCTGTGCCGAACATTTTTGAAACAAAGATAATCATATCCCACAAGGCTTCTGCAATGTGTCATTGCGGAAACCTTTTCAAAAAGCTTTACTGGACCTTCAGTCAGATGTTAAGCAGACTGTTTCATGATTTCCAGAATTTGACAGCACGAAAAATCATTTGTTATTACACAACGGGCGACAGGCTATGGTATACTAACTATAACTGGTCGCCAATCGCCGAAATTGAAGGTTGTTGTCTTGCGGTGGTGGTAGTGTGATGTAGGCCATGGGTCACCGTCATACCCATACACCAACATCCGGAACTGAAAAGAGGCCAGCAAAGATGTGCACTGGGTCATGCAGGGCGCCGGGGACGTGGGGCACATGGTGTGGAACCGCGCAGTTGCCGCAGTGGGACCACGAAAGCCAAATCCCGAGGACAGAGGTGTCATGATTTGGCATACTTTCAACATTTTTGCTCAACTTCAACCCCGGGTATCCCGGGTTATCACAAACATACGGAATAACCACCAGGGGGTTATTCGTAGTCGCTTGGGACGATTGGATTCGGAATAACCAACCAGGGGTTATTCAAATGATGATCGGGACGCGCGTAGGGCGATTGGATTCAGAATAACCAACCAGGGGTTATTCAAACGACGATCGGGATATCAGAATAACCAACCAGGGGTTATTCAAACAACGATCGGGATACCCCGATCGCCCGTTACCAAGATCGAGCACCTGAAGACGGTCGCTATTTCATAGAAGGGACAACCATCAGTTTCATAGGATACAGTATATAAACTCAGTAGAATCTACATGTACTCTAGATTCTACCTCGTCTAATATCAAGTCTACTTTGACCTGACAACGGTGCAGCGCTCTCTCACCCCGACTACGAACGACACTCGTGCACATATCATCTCCTCCTCGAGTTCTCCTCGAGTTTGGTGACCAGGCGGCTACTCCGCCGTCTCTTCCAAGTCTCGCGACACTCCACCTCGACGGCTACAGCCAAACTTCCCCAGTAGAGCCGGGTTGTTCAGCGCTGCCCTCTTGTTGTCGGTCGTGATCACTTCAGACCGGGTTATTCGACTATCGTCCCGGCCGGGTTATTCCCTGTCCCGCCACAGCCAGGTCGACCCAGGGCTTGTCTTGACAAGAGGCTGGAGGACAGGTTCAGGAAAGAGAGGTTGCAGGGTTGCCCAGCGATAGTTATGGGCAGTGGAGACGCATTTTCAAGTCCCTAAAGCTTGAAGTTTGAAAAATGGCCGCGATTGACAGCTTGGAGTTGGCTTGAAACGACGGGATTTCTTCATTCTTGGTGTAATAAGTTGATGGAGACAAGGGAACACCACTACAGCACATGTTGTGGGTCTTTGAGGTGCTTGCTTCAGTGTTGTTTCAGTGTTAAACTAGTGAGCAGACTTGGGGACGCAGTGTGGTCGTGCGGAAGGACAAGGAAGGTTTGTGGGCACAACTAATATTGGCTGGAAGTGGCTAGGCCAAACAGTGGGCACAATGATGGTGAAAGGAGGCTGAGAGATCGGCTTTGTCCCTACGCAATGGGGATGGATATGTCGAGAGCGGCCAGGCGAGGCGCAGTTGGCGTTGAGTCCTCAGGCTTGCAGTGTCGTCAGGGGTGATGGCCGAAGGGCTGGACCCTGGTCTCGTTGATATTGGCTTGCGAGCTTGGGTGAGCCACTGTTCCAGGAACCTGGCAAAAGCGGGGGCCTGGGGAAGAGCGGAGTGAGTGAGTGGTGGAAAATGTCAAGATCCTTTGTGGGTGCACCAACATGGCACTTGTTTGGTTTGATGCGCATGGACCACCACTCTTTCAACTTGTCATGGCTGAAGCTTTTTATCAGGGCAAATTTTGTTGCATTAATTAGTTGAATAGACCCAAGAATTCGTTACATTGTACCATAAAGGAAAATTCATGGCCATTGTCAATTTTTTCTTTGCAGAAGAGTCGCCTCGGCACCGCACAGTTTGCTCTCCGAGTCGTAGCTCACGGTATGTACCTATGCAGAACCTGAATTTGAGCCAAATAAGAGGAAGATTGCCTCCACGCAAACTCCGAATTGTGTAAACAGCTGCTGTGAGTCCAAGTAGATTTGGATATGTTTCTCGTGATGTATTTTCAACACTTAAACAACATTGTCAGAGGCTTCTCAAGACATATCTGCAACGTTGGATTTTGAAGGTTTCGACAATGTTCAAATGATATGTTACAAATGTTGAGCCAAACATCCTCGCAAGATCAATTGCCAACATTTGACCAACATCAGACTCGATTGGGGGTGTACTCTGTTCATATGACCTTGTGTGGCAACCGGGCTGCAGTTCAATTCATCCGAATCTATCCTCGCTTTCAAAAGCGTCAAAGATTATGTGGGGTAAGACATCCTTCTAGAGCAGCCTTGATTACGATCACCTCAATTTTCCCCAGGACTGTCTCTTTTGTTCTGCAGCTCAAGCACTATGGGTATCAATCCTGACATTCCAGCTGCACACAGTCTGTGAGGTTGGTATAACAAAGCAGGCAAAAACACCAGCTACCAGGCACACCAATCTTCCGGGAGTGGAGGAGGTGGGCCTGGTGGGCCTGGTTTTCAGCGAGGTGAGATCTATAGCATTCTAGACATCAAGACTTCGCAACTTGGTACAAATGTCAATTCCGAGTACTCCTCTACCTGCATGACCATCATTTTCATGAAGCCTGATGCAATGTGGTACCCTGCCTGCCAGAAGCCAGACTGCAACAAGAAGGTCATTGACAATGGTGGTCAATGGGAGTGCGAAAAATGCAACCAAAGCTGGGGCCAGCCAAAATACCTGTAAGCTTTCTCTTGTGTCTCCTGGAATTGTGCTCAATTTCTCAGCTATATTATGTCCATGGTGTGTTCCGATTGGTTGGACCAAGCTTGGCTGCAGGGTTTCAAGGATGTCAGTGATATAGCTTTCAGACAGATGGTCCATGAACTCCCAGATCTCAAGCTTTGACATTTGCTATGCATCCTTTGTAGCCATTAAGTCTGTCCTCGCAGCATGACATACAGCATGACATAAGGATGTTTGCTGCTACCATTCAAGAAGCCACATACAATTTCCTGTGTCGCACCAAAACTGACACCTACAACATGCATTTTTTGTTTCCTTACTCTCAAGCTGCCACCCTGAATATCTGTTTATGCAGGGCCAGTCTGCTCTCAATACGGAATCTCAATCATCCAACCTCTCAACTACAAAGCAGCCTTCCTTCCATGCCTTTGGCAGACACTCCTGCCGCCTTCCAGAAGCCTCTCCGGAAGGTCTACGTCTGCCTTCCAAGCATTATATGGGAGGTCCCGATGCCTCCCATTTGAACAGATAGGAGCCTCCCACAGGCTTCCACTCTCTCTCTGGAAGGTCAATGTTTCCCTTCCAAGCATTATGTGGGAGGTCCCGATGCCTCCCATTTGTACCAGTGGGAGCCTTCCATAACCTTCCACCCTCCCTCTGGAAGGGCAGTGTCTCCCTTCCAAGTATTAAGCGGGAGCTCCCGCCGCCTCCCAATTCAACATGTGGGAGCCTCCCGCAAACTCCCATATTGTTCTGCCAGTTGCTATTCTGGTTCAAAGTTTTTGTGGGAGCTTCCATCAGACCCAGTCGGAGCCTCCCACTTTTATTCACTTAGCAATAAATATGTGATCTCGCCTGTCTCATCTTATCGTATCTTATCTTATCTTATTGGGCCAAACAAACAACTGCACATCCGAATATGGGAACTTATCACGACCTTGTACAAAAACCAAAGAAACCATTCAATTCCAATAAGAAGTCTTAAATCCATAGTCAACAGTACAAAAAGAAGATATAGGTAAATTTGAAGACATAAATGTATACGGTGATAAGTGTGTAAGTGTGAGAGCGTGCTAAGGCCAACCAGCATAACAATACCATAAGTATGTAAGTATTAGAACTCTGCCTCTCCTATCATGGAGAGCATGCTCTCGAACTGGATGGTATTGGGCCTACCTCGGCAGCGTGATGATGCGATGGTAATACCCGCTTTTTGCTTGTGCCAAGCAGAAATCGCGGCCGCGAGCTTGCTGAAGGTAGACCTCAGCTCACCCCAGACGCTGCCAATGCGATTGAAGCGGTATACCACCAGCAAGGACTGGGGGACACTGGGGGGCATGAGTTGTTTGGCGGCAGGTGCCACTGAAATAAGTTTCAGATGAGTCAGCAAAGCGGGTGCAACAGGGGAACGTGCCGGAGTGAAAGGGACAGTCGGGGGTGTTAGATTTTACACGGTAGATGCACTAGCAGCAAAAACAAACAAAAAATGAGGGAGGTGGGATGAGTCCAAGCGCAAGGAGTCCACTGGAGTTCATTGTGGCCTGAAATCTCTACCTGTTTCAGGCTTATATGGCCGCCCATCCCTTAGATGATCTGCCCATGTGGTTCCCGCTATTTACCGTGTTGTCCACTCATAGTCGGCGCCACCTACCACCACATAAAGGGTGCCGCAATTCTTGTACCATCCCGTCGCATACTACCCATCTGTTTTTTTCGCTGTGACAGATACCACCCCCCATCGCCTTTTCTAGTCGTGCCTTTCACAAAAAGTTGAAGCCGGAGCTTCAATCAATTGCGACAGCCATGGGTTTGAATGCGGATGCGACAGTTCTGACCCTTCAAAAGTCGATTCAGAAGCAATTGCGCGACCACCCGGAGCTTGCGGATGATCCGCGGTTTCTGCCTCTTTATGCGCATCGTACTGTGCCGAAGGCAGCTGGCAAGAATAGCGGTGACAAGGCCGCTGAGGACGCTTCCCAAACAGCTATTCCCACGCCTGATGTCACTGGGTACGTTTCAATCTAATTTATGTTTGCGGATTCAACATCAATTTTAAGGCGAACAAGACCCTTTTTGCGCGCAATGTCAAGACCGGGCATGGGGAAAGTGCCGCTGTGCCTATGTAAGTGCTGTAGACTGCCGCTGCAAAAAGTCAGATTGCTGCGACACTGCCGCTGTCTCACGCTAGTCATGTTGCAGGATTTCTTCAGCAATATTTATCTTTGCCGCAGCAGCACATTTTGAGCATATTTGTGTGGGATATAATTTATTAAGGTATTTATGATGGTCTGAAGTAATATTAATCGAATCCACGACTATAAATCGCACATGGTAAGAACTGCGCTGCAGAGTCCTCAGCTATAATCATGATGGGTTATGCAGAAAGATCGTTCAGTCACCGGATGTCACTGCACCACACTCGGGAGCCAGAAATTCAATCAGATGTCGTCAGACCACGATACTCACGCCGAAGGTTTTGAACCTAGGTTGCGTCGCGGCGGAAATTATGTTCATAGGCTCACAGAATATCTAGCAGTGATATCAGTGATATCAGCACTTTGGTTTAATCTCCGCTGCATATTTGCGAAAGGTTGGGTTTAATCAGCTAAATCTACATATAATCTGGTGCAATGTATCCTCGTATTAAATCCCAATCTCTGCTCAGATTAGATCCTGCATTGATTAAATCCTGCATAGGCCTGAGATTAAACTGTTAAATCCAAGATTTTGTGTACGTACGATCAGCTGGATTAAATCCCGCGAGTGTGATCGGATTAAATACGAGTCTTGGTGTCAAAAATAAAATCTGGATAGAGGGAGAGATTATCCTCCCCATCACAAATAGCGCAAGTGGTAGCCAGAAGTAGGGCTTGAACCCGTACCGTCTCCTGGTTCTAAAATCGAGAAACGTACGGGTCCCGGCCTTTTCGACGGGTCTTGATGCATCCTTAAATCATGCCATAAACCTTGCGTAGACCAGCGCGACTACAAGAGATTAAGTATCTTGCTGGCTCCAATCTGCAGAGGGCATAGATTGCAAGTAGCGTAAACCGGGTAAATGGCCCGAGGGAGGGTTTAAAGTCATTTAGATAAGCCAGGGGTACATCGTGTAGGCGCCAGAGGGTGTGGGGAGGCGTAGGACAAGGGCAGATACAGTCACGAGAACATATGAGGCATGGGGAGGTCGGGTCGGGTCAGACCGCGATTTGAATGGGAATCAAACATAAAGGGCCGACCTGACCCGACCCGACCCAGAGGCGGTGCGGCACGTGCAGTTCCACGTGCCGGGTCGGGTCGGGTCGCTTGACCATTCAAATTGGCATCAACAACAACAACGCGTCAACAACGCGTCAACAATCCTTGAATGTATTGACCCTTTGCCCTCCCTTTTTGTCTTCCGGTATATGTACTACTATTTAAGCCTTTCCTCCACAAATGCTGCTTCCTCCGCCGTATTTGTAATGCTTTGAGCATGCATCAGAGCACAAACTTGGATTTTGGACGCCTAAATTCCCAAACTCTTAAAAGATCCAATGGGAAAAATGTTTTTGAAAAAGTGAATGTATTCAACCTGACTGCAATAGCCTCAGATAGGGGGTTGAATTGTGCCCATTTCTGCAAGGGATCCACCCAATTACTATCATAAAAGAAAACCCCTTTTGAAGCAAGTGGTTCATACAAATATCTGAACAGTGGCAGAACATTGCTTATATACTAAAGAATCAATACAAAGGAGTAGATCGGGCGGCGCACAGGCTTGGCGGAAGGCTCTAGTACTTAAAGTTACTGAGAGACAACTGGACGGTCCGCATTTGCCGGGCCTGGGCCTTGCACGTGCCAGCACAGCCCCTGGGTCGGGTCGGGTCGGGTCGCACCGACCTGACCCAAGCTCCCCATCACACCGACTTTCTGACAGTCACTGCCGAGAGCATCTATCAAGCGGCAAAGATCCGGCATCGATGGCACCATGTGATGTGCTCACCGGAACACATTCTTTCTGTTCCTGAGGGAGACCCGTCGAAGCCGTCGAATGGCCAGGTACGGGCCAACCCGTCCGTACCCGTCCCGGCACATGTAGGCTCCAAGACCCAAAATGTACGGGTCCAAAGCCGTCCGTCCCGGCCGTCAACCCGTCGAAAACGGGGACGGGTTCAAGCCCCTAGCCAGAAGATCCCATGCGCCAGATTAAATCTGCAGAGCTTCGACTCAGACATAATCTCAGCTTAAATTATGTAAACATTAGAAACATACCTGTGGTCGAAAATCTTGACGGTTCAGATTTGGTTATGTGCAACTTCAGATTATTACTGACAGGATTAAATCTCCGCAAGCCCCAGATTTTTCTGTACACGATCAAGCGTGAGATGGAATCCAGTAATATAACTCATGCACACGCACCATAGGACTGTCCATTGCCATAAATGTGTATCGTTCATTCAACATAGTCCAGGACAGAGGAGTTCCAAGAGGCTGCAAAGTCATTTGGCCCAAAATTCTGTAAAGATAAAGGAATGCCACCTTTGTTGGCAGTGGCTCCCCGCATTGAAACTTGAGGCTCGTGAGCAGCCATGAGAGACCTTCGTGAATGATTAACCAGCTAGGCTGCAGGCTCTTTAATGACTGTGGGGAGGGCACCAACTCGGAGGATGGTGGAAGTAAGATGAAGGCAAGATGAAAGCGCAAGTAAAGGCACAACTAGAAAGATGGCATCAATCACGGTTATTCCCGGGCCGACTACGTGTTATTTGTGAACTCCTAGTGCCTTTGTTATTGCTTTGTTACCTTTCATCTCTCACTCGTCTAACACTTTACCTTCTCCACACCAGAGCAGCTACACCTGCCAATACATCTTAAAAGCAACTTAAAAAACTAACTAGCAGCAACTCGCCGAGTTGCCAGCAACCTCAGGTTGCCACTGCTGGTTCAGTGGCAACATCCACCTTCATGGTATCTCAATTATACAAAATTTCTTCCCTTTTTGTTATCATCCACTGATGACTGCATTGCAGTGCTCACACCAATACCTCTGGGGCATATCAATCTTTGATAGTGCGCCCTGAAGAATCATAGTGGGTCTACCTGTTCTTGTACCTGCCACTGTATCTTTCCAAGATCTTTTCTTGTCTTACATTTCAATAGAAGATCAGATTTCATCGGCGTCAGTTTCACCAGTGACTCTGAAGGGGTTTAACTGATGGCTTTCCCGCTGCAGATCAAGAGAGGCTTGTTTCTAGATTTAATTCATTGCAGATATAATCTGGGCTAAGATTTATTGCGAGGTTTTTTCTCAGATTTAATCCGAGTAGGATTGTTTTTGACTCCACTGGTTGCAGATATAATCTGGGTCAACATTTATTCAGAAGTGCGTTGCTTAGATTCAATCCCAGTAGATTTTATCTAATCGGACTGGCTGCAGATTTAATCTGGCCAAGATTTACTGAGAGGTATGCTGCCAAGATTCAATCGGAGTAGGATTTTATTTGACTGAACTCATTGCAGATTTAATTTGGACGACAATTTATGGGAGGAAGATTTTCGCCAGGATGTTATTGCAAGTCGGACTTAATCTACGTAGAACCTAGATTACTTTGTTACCCTGTATTCCTCGGCTCTGAAAAAATGACCACTGCGAAATCAACTGGGAGTTCTGGTGGTCTCCCCACGCTCTGGTATCTAGTAGCCTGTATGAAACCCTTTAAATTCGACATAGATGATAGATTGCCTTCAGTCATTGCCGCCAATATACGGTACACATAGCGGGAGTGTTACAACTTGGACTCGGAGTTGGTGCGGCACCGTGTCAGGTAGAAATGATACACAGGAGGCCTACTCTTCGCGTCCATCACTCCGGCCACAGTGTTCTCGTCGACATACCGGAAATAGTCGATAACGGGCTTGTCATCGTACACCATTGCGGCGGAAACCACGCCTCTGAATTTTATTTCGCGAACCTGCAGTAGGACCAGGATCTCAGTGATTTGCGCTAAAATTATTGGCTTGCGTACTCGAGCGCAGCCGTAAGCCTCAAGGACGACGCGTTTCCCGCCATCTCCATAGACCACCATGGGGTCGACGTCTTCCTCCGTGCGGAATGTCTTGCCTGCCCAGTTGATGGCCTTCAATGCCTGGCTCGCGGGATGGCCCGTATCGAAGTTTCCACCTTCCCATTCACTCATCAAAAATGAAGGCTCGATGGGTTTGAGCTGGTCGAAGATACTCGTAACAGCCGATTCGGAGGTTTTCCCCCCAGTTTTAATCATGTCCAAATATGCTTTTTCGGGTCTGAGATAGTGATCAATAAGTATGAAGAGGCGTGCGAGGCGGTTGAGCTAACGTACGAAGACATGGTCGTGGACAAGAAGGGAAATCGGACAGAGATACCATTTGACATCCTCGCTTTTTAAGACGGACCCGAGACAGTCATAAGACGCAGTTCAGACTTAGCCTGAGAACCTTCGATTGCCCAACCGGCGGCCGAGTGATCTGTGAAACCCCGGTATTTTTTTTTGGCTGAACGGATGGGTGACTGACCCAGAGGGATTACAGTAGTGCACTGTTCCTGAGGGTCAAGCAATTTATTCCCGCTGTTCAAGGGTTTTCGGTTGCGTTTAGGGCGCCTTATTTTCTCAGGACCTCCCCAGGCTCTGCCATTTTGGACATTTCCCTCTGCATGCGCACTGATCCTCGTAATCCTGCTGAGCTAGCGGCCGATGCTTTCGGCCCGGGGCCCAAGACCTACTCCTCTTCCTCTTCCGGCTCATGGATATGTAGGCATCCGAGCTGTATCGTGCTATCGCACCGGGAAACCGACTTGGACGCGTTCACGGTCTCCCTCCCGACACGAACAAGGTCAAAAAATTAAATTCTGCATCTCTTACTGGTTCTGAAGACTGGACCCACACAAGACACGACTTGTGGTCCGATACAACCTGCTTCAGCGTCTCCGTCTTCCTCTATGCCCCGGGCGCCTGAACATGTAGGTGCACAATGCCACTTTCTGGTACAGCCTCAAATATCCGCCGTTCAGCATCCTCAACATCTGCACCCGACTCCACGGTCACCAGCAGCCCATACATGAGGACCGTTCCAGCCGTCCCGTGTGAATCACCTCCATCGAGCGTCTCCGTTGGTCCGTGCTGCCCAGTGGGGTAGACCCAGAAAATGATGCCCCGCGTGAGGATACGCTTGTGGGCGAGCGCGGGTTTTTGCTATCGGGCGGGCGGAAGCAGCGGATTGCGATTGCGCGCGCGATAGTGGCGGATCCGAAGATACTTCTGCTTGACGGGGCGACGAGCGTGCTGGACACAGCGCGCGTTGGATAATGCGCGGGCGGGTGCGTGTCCCCCCCCCTTTTGCTTTTTTTCTTTTTCCGTTCTCCACCTTGAGCCTAATACTCTGCGTAGGGAGAACGTGCGTGACGATCGCGCACTGCCTGTCGACGGTCAAGGACGCGGACGCGATATACGTCATGGCCGACGGAGCGGTCCTGGAGCACGGCACGCACAACGAGCTACTCGCGGATCCGGGCAGCATGTACTCGCAGCTCGTCGAGGCGCAGAAGTTGCGTGATGACAAGGCGTCCACGGACAAAGTTGTGTCTAAGGCTGGCAACGGTCGCACCATGTCAGTGACGATATAAAGCAATTCAAGTCTTCAGACTTGTATCAAGAATAAGCAAGCGCCAGGCCGAGTAGCATTGAAACTCGTGGTGGTAAGTATCGGCAGCCTGTTCGATTATGACTCTAACTCCGTGTGTAATCATCCAGCTCAAACATTCCAAGCGTAATAAGGTAAGTATTATCATTCTTCATAGCCCTATGTATTAGCCCAAGACTAAAAATGACCCACATTGCTGAACTACTGCTAGCACTGCCTACAAGCCTAATTCACTACTGGAACCATCGCATCATTGTCGCAGTTCGGCTTCCAGCATGGCGAGTACCCATTATAAGTATTGTCCCACGACATCTGGATGCTTCCCGTTGAAATCCATGTGTTTTGAGTCTTCTCGCACACGCAGGTATCCCATGCCTGCCGTGCCACGATATCCTTCGCCATGTCTACAAGCGCCGGCTCAAACCCGTTTTTCTTGTCGTATGTCGTTCCCAGGTCGGCCTGGAACTCCTGTATCTGCGCCTTCGTCCCGTGCACGTCCAAACCGTAGTACATGGTCGCGGGGGCGTTCGGCGGGACGGTAGACCCCGGCCTGGTGCAGTCCTTGACCTCTCCGAGGCTAATGCATCCGCTTGGAAGCGCCGCCTGAAGAGTTGTTTTAGCCGGAAGAATCGCTTTACTGGTTCTCTCGGTAACAGTGGGTTCAAGCGCGGTCAGACTATTCTGGCGGCGGCGAAGCCCAGAAGGAGTGGAAGTCGATGTGGAAGTGCGGTTGGAGGCGTGAGGGAACGGGACCGTAAAATGCAACCGTGGGTTCCCCGAATCGGGATTATGCACACTCGACCAGACATTGACGGTATGCGAATGGTCCGCCTTGAAGGCGGGGTGACTGTGCAAGACGGTGATAGGATGCGTCGAATTGGCCCTGGCAACATCCCACAGGGTCACAGGTTTGCCGCTGGCGTGGTGGCGGGCACCAGGGATCGTCGAATTCTGAAGGAGGGCGTGGTAGGCTGCACTGAATGTGGGATTCTTCGCGCGCCTGACGAGGTCAGTTTGTGTCCCAGCCTGCGCCCATGACCTGGTGACGTCGACCAGCTCGAAGTTAGCGTTGCTAGTGGCCGTCGCTAGCGATGCCGCGACTTTGGCCTGGTACACCCCGCTGATGCCAATCAACGTGGTAATGCCGCCCAGGACGCAAAATGTCGCACCCGGTATGCTTATCCCCTTCGCTACCCACTCCCAGATACATTCGCCTAGCCCGAAGAGACCGATTGCAGTGCTGGCGTAGGGTACCCACTTCAGCAGGGACTTGGCCCACGAGAAGAAACCGCGGCGGAAGACGATGTTGGATAGCTCCGTGCGCGTGTCGCGGAGCTGAAGGTCCGTACGAGATGAGGGTTCGCGTGGCAGCGTGCGGACATGGCGGTCGGAGCAGGCAAGGGGGATCATCTTGAACAGGCGAAGGTGGCCGTCGGTGCCGTGGATGGCGGCGTTGTAAATTTCAACCGTGGATGAGTCGATCACGACATGGGTAACGGGCACACAAACAGAAGTCGGGGAGGCCGGAGCGGCTGTCGCAATAATGGCGGTGAGAAATGCGCAAAGTACGATGAACAAAACTCGGCTCACAAGCAGAAGCGGTTGAGCCGGCAATGGCTGTCGCGGAAGATATGGTAGCGCTGAGAAAGGCGCCAAGAAAGACAAAGAGGTTTAGAGTATTCCTCATGGTAAATGAGGTTGGAGTGAGAGCACCTCCCTCTCCCATTTATATAGAAATCCGCCAAGCTTGGATCGGAGAGCGCCCGGGTTTCAAAACATGCCCAGCCCAATTGTCATACCGTAAGGTTGACGCGCTAAACTGAACCGTACGTTCCCGGCCAGCTTGGCCATGAGTCCAGACACGGGACAGCACCAAATGGAGGTCTTGAGTGTTCAGGAAACGATAAATGACAAGCAAGTCAAAACGGAATCAATCCTCCAGGAACTTAGCATTATCGGATAGCGCGGAGGCCAAGCCATTGGTCCGTGAAAAGCGCGTTTCGTGTGGCCGCGCCTGATTTCATTGAGCGGAAGGCATCATATGTGTAGAATCGAGAGCCGCGAACTGTTGCGTAAACTCCAAGAGTTTTGTGGTGGTGGTTCAAGAGAGAAGGGTTTTGATGGTGCATCAAATTGAATACACCCGTGCTTCGAATTGCGTCCTCTTCTCGACCAACTGGTAAGCACAGCGATCGTCGTACAAAAATATTGGGGGTCAGGATTCTGGAAGACCGGATTGGCCGTGATAAACGATAAAGAAAGGTATTCCGAGTGACTTGTCGCTTCTGTACGACACTAAATCCACCGGAAGCCACCTAACACTCCGCAAAAGTCAAGTTTCGGGGCTCCCAAAAACATTTCTGAAATAATTCGCATCAGCAAGCAAATATGCCCTGAAATTGCCACCAAAATGCAATGTTTCCGAAGGATTGAAATGCATGTCCAAGGGGCTTCTTGATCCGTTACCACCACCATCTTCCACTTTCCCACGCTGGCCTTCGCCGGTCGAGTCGGGTCGACGCTGGGATGAAGCGAGATTGGTGGCGGGGATGGGTCAAGGAGGGTTTGCAGCCCAAGGGTGACCCCCCCACCCGCGTAGCCTACGAGCTACACCGCACAGGTTGCGGAAGGAGCCTACGAGCCCAATAATCACGAGCTCATGTCATTGTCAGATACGACCGTCCTGTTCGACAGGGTGAAGACCAGTAGCTATGCATGGTGTGTGTCTTTCGCCTCCTTCGGAGTCTTCCCCTCGCCTACCCCTACCCTTCCTCACCGCTGGCGTCGTCGACGATCGTCGCCAACCCCATGACCATCACCTGTGACTCCACAACGGGACCGAGATCACGTGACTATTGTGCCTGAAACCGATTTCTTGTGCTGCCCGAGGCTGCTCGTATCGGCCATGGCCGTCACTGTAAATAGCCTCGCTGTGCAATGCCCCGGGTGATGGCAGCTTTCCAGAGAATGCAGGCAATTCTCGACTCATTCTGACGTGGGAATATTGAACAAAAACTGAATTTATAGCGAATGAGACTGGTCTAAGCCTAAATGAAATACACCTATCCTTTCGGGGACTCCCACAGGTCGCCATTCCAACATTCCAACTTCAAGACTTGAGAAGTTGTACTGAACATGCAGCGTGCACTAAGTAATGTGACTGTACTACTTCTGCGGGCCGCGCCGAAGGCTTCAAACACAGTCAATAGACTGATAACATACTTTGTAAAGTATTTCGAGGCATTCTTTGTGTCTGAGGGAACACTATCAAACTCGGCCTACAAGGAGTACTCGAAGCTTGGTCCATAATCCAAACTTTCCGACGTAAATGTCAAACGGGTAGTCATCGCAAACTTAAACTATTCACGACATTACCTCGACCTTCATATGTATTCAAAATCCAGTATGCAGTAAGGGAAACGATAATTTGTGCTCCAAACTCTCAGCTTTTGCCATTGAGCTCCCGGGGCCATTGCCCATGGCCCCGATGAATTCATCAAAAACAAATACTTCATGACGGCGGTCATTAAACGCACCTTCTTATATGCTTACACAACCTAATGAAACCGATGTAAGTACCTTGGGCCCTCCTGGTGCACGGGAGGGTTTTTGGGATGTGGTACACCCCTCTCGTGAGTGCCTGCAGGCTGCAAGTCCAGAATATGAAATCAGCAGGAGTCAGGGGACCCAGGGGCCTATCCCTGGCTATGAAATGTGCGGCCCCTCCTGTGACAGTCTTGTTGCTCTAGCTATTACAGGGCAAAGCGAAGGGCAACAGGGTAGTACCCCAAATAATATTTCCGCTCTAGCCCAAAGCTTTCCGAGAGCGGATCCCAATGCCATGGAAGACATTGAGCTGGAGCCGTAACGGAGTATTATGGAAGGTACTTCCCACCACGTAGAGATGCAGAGGAGAGAAGCTCAAGATTTGTGTCTAAATGATAACAGTATACCAGCCCATTCAGTGAATAATATGGACACGGAAGGGAGAGCAGGAGAATTGAACTTGAATGATGAAAATGGCTGGGAACGATTGAATCTGAAGATACGGAAGTTAAATAAACCGCCGCGGGTACGAAACTCTGGCAAATTCACACGCTCGAGTGTAACAATTGGTTCACTTAATAGACAGGTTGCGCACGAGCCATTGGAGCCACCCAGTGGCTCTCGGACCGTGCGCAAACGGGTGGCTCCACCGCCCAAAATATGACGTGAATGGCTGTGAGTGGCTTGTTGGAGCCACTCGCCTGCTATTTTTGCGCACGGTCCGAGAGCCACTGAGTGGCTCCAATGGCTCGTGCGCAACCTGTCTAATATCGCAGGCCGGGACACAAACATGTCTATGTATAATCGAAACCACAAGTTTCAATTCCTCAAACAAACCATTGATTCAAATAATCTCGGTGTTCTAGGTTTGCAGGAGTCCCATTTTGATCCTGATTCGGCGACACAATTTAATAACATTTTCAACCGCTGGTTCAAACTATTTTACTCCGCCCACCCAGAGAAACCCTGTTCCACTGCTGGGGTTGCTTTTGTTGTAAACAAGAAATTCCTGGACACTGAGAACATCGTTGAATATGAATTGATCCCGGGACGTGCTTTAATGATCGTGATTCCATGGCACAAGGGTTCAACACTGAATATTTTGAACATATATGCTCCAAATCGCTCCGATGACAGAGACAAAATGTGGAAGGAGCTCTGGAATCTTTGGCTCAACAATCCTCAATTACCCTTGCCCAATGTTACATTGGGAGACTGGAATTTCGTCGAGGATCCAATAGATCGTAACTCAGGGAACACGGATTTAGTACCAGAAAGTTACAAACGAATCAAGCACCTACTCCGACTACGCGATGGTTGGCGGGCAACCTTCCCAGACACTCGAGATTATACCTGTGTCCAACACCGAACAGATTCACGAACAAATGAAGTACATGACTCGTACTCCAGAATTGACCGAATCAATGTAGATAGCCAAGACTATGATTCATACAGAAACTGGTCAATCAAGCATTGCCCAGTGAAAAGCGACCACCGATTGGTGGTGGTCCAATTGACATGCCGCCAGGATGAACGACCTGGACAGGGAAGGT
The DNA here is from genome assembly GCA_029378395.1 of Mycena leptocephala. Lineage (NCBI taxonomy): Eukaryota > Fungi > Basidiomycota > Agaricomycetes > Agaricales > Mycenaceae > Mycena > Mycena leptocephala. The sequence continues at coordinate 53,387 of JARJLF010000068.1, read as the reverse complement.
GGAGCTTACCACTGTACCTGTTGAAATCATCAAAATTCATGAAACAAGTGCAAGCTCTGGCGGCAAACCTTTCGACAGATCTCGAGGATTTGAACAGCTGTGAGCGTAATACAACTCAGAATATTCAGTCCTTATGGGCGCAATTTAAGCCAGATGTTACAAAATACGGAAAGCACTGCTCGCGATTCAGCACTAGTGAATCAACTCGTCAAATTCGGACCTGAAAGGCTCAATTGACTCTAGTCCTCCATGATGATGATATGCCCCTACAGGATAAGTCAGAGGCAATCTACATGCTCGAAAATAAAATCCGCAAGTGCCTGGAAGACGAAGCGGAAAGAAAGAAAGCCTCAGCTGAGGCTCGTTATGATGTTGAAGGTGAGACATTGCGAACGAAATCATGGACGCAGTCTGCAAAATACCACTGCCCAAAGGACTCCATAAATGAGTTCAAGAAAAACTCAGAATCAGAGGAGCCAGTACCAAGTTACGAAACTAGGCCAAAACAGATGGCAAAGATGGCGAGAGATTACCATAACTCGATCCAATTCAAGGACCAGTCCGATGAGTATGGGAGGATTATGGCGACTGAAATTACTTTAGAGAAATGCAAGGTCCGATTATCAGAAAGCCAATTCAATTCAATGAACAAGGACATGTCATCGGGAGACGTGGACCGTGCACTAAAACTCTCAAACAATGGAAAGTCCCCAGGACTTGATGGGATCCCATATGAATTCTACAAGATGTTGGACGTCTTATTCCGGCAGAGCAAAGGTGCTGACCAGAAACTTTTTGACATAGTGACCTTCCTGACCAAGCTGTACGTCGACATTGAGAAATATGGAATGGTTGAGACTTGTAAATTCAACGCTGGATGGCTATGCCCAATGTTCAAGAAGGGAGATAAATCCGTAATCAGTAATTATCGGCCTGTCACCCTACTAAACTGCGACTACAAGTTAATGACAAAGACCTACTCTTTAGCACTGATGGATGTTGCCCCTCTCTGGTACACCCTAACCAAGCTGGTTTCATGAAGGGCAGGAAAATTGAGGACCAGGTGAAGCTTGCAAAATTCCTCCTGAACTATGCCGAGGCAGCAGAACAGGATGGACTCATAGTTGCGTTGGATCAGGAGAAGGCCTATGACAGAATAAACCATGCATACCTATTGAGGGTCCTTCAACATATGGGGTTCCCACCAAATTTTACAACACAATCAAAGCCCTATACACAAATGCTGAGACCGTGGTAATGATTAACGGGGAGATTAGCGAATCATTCATAGTCATCCGGGGAGTTCGACAGGGAGACCCCCTCTCATGCCTTTTATTTAACCTTGCAATCGAGCCGCTGGCCTGTTTATTAAGAGATTCAGAGCTTAAAGGCATTAAAGTGCCTGGAAAAGACGAGGAGCTCATCGTCTCACTTTTTGCAGACGATACAACAATATATCTGTCATCCAGTAATGCCCTAGAAAAACTCTGGGAAATTTTGCGTCTATGGTGTGCCGCATCAACAGCGAGATTTAATGAACACAAAACAGTCCTTTTACCATTTGGTCGGCCCGTTTATCGGGCAAAGGTGCTACAGGAGAGAAGGCTAAATGACAAGATGCGAATTGGCGCAATTGAAGAAACATGAGAATAATTCCTGATGGTCAAACTTGCCACATGTTGGGCGCATGGATCGGAAATAATGTGACATACATCACGCCATGGCCCAGTGTAGTTGAAAAAATTAACAGTGAACTCGAGAGATGGAAACTAACATCACCCGGTCTCGAGGGGAAACGGCACATAATCAACATGGTGATTGGAGGCCGAACACAATATCTGACCAGAGTCCAGGGCATGCCAAAAGACGTTGAAGACACTTTGATAAAAGCCGAACATATCTTCCTTTGGGATGGAAAACGGGCCAGAGTAGCACATGAGACGATGATTCTAGACATTGCCAACGGCGGGAAGCAAATCCTGGATATCCCAGCGAGAAATGAGGCAATTGATTTGTGGAATTTACAAACATACCTGGTACAAGGTCATGAACGTGCTACTTGGTGCTATTTCATGGACTATATGCTGACCAAATTCTTGGAGAATAGCTACCTCAATATCCGACCTAGCCAAGTCTTGAATGTTTTCTTGCAAGACATCCATATCCCTGTATCCAACGAAACACCACTGCCAGATGAGATCAAACGGATGATTCTGACTGCCCGAAAATACAACCTAAAACTCACGGCATTGTCAATTAGCAATTCGGTGAAGTTGGAAATGCCGATCTGGAAACATCCAGCGGTGAATGTGATCCAGTACAAGAGTGCTAATCGACGTGATTCTGCGAAATGCTTACGACTCAACCATAAAGTTCGAACGGTCCATGAAGCACTTATAATTGCAACGCGGAGAACCACTGTATCAAGAAAGCCTCATACAGTAAATCCCTCAGGAATCGGGCGCAAGAACTGTGGATGCCCCTTGTGCCAACGAGATCGAAATGAATTCAACTGTGAACATCCTGGGAAATGCATTGAAACGGCCAAAATGTTTATAGACTGTCTTACGCAGAAATGGAACCCAACCATTGCAAACGGTGACCTATGTGAGAACCTCGCTCTGACAAATGCGGAGCTAGAAGAAAACGAAATGGCAATACAGACAGATCAAGCCATGGTTTTCGATCCGGATTTTACTCTGGCTAAAATTTAAACGGGATTCCGCATCTTTGCCTCTGAGGAATCGCTTAACGAGATCTCAGCCAAGAGACGTATTCATGGAGAAGCACCGCGCCCGATCACATACTTCCTGCACCCACAGATTTCACATGCCGGCGAGTTTGAGCCGGAAATCAAACTTAGTTTCACGCGAGTAATTGACTCTGTACAGGATAGTATGGTCCTATCCATGACTTTTGATAGGGCTGATATACCAATGACTTTCCCATCTGCACTATTGGGAGCATTGTTATTAATACTGCAAAATACTTAACAAGATGTTCCGCTTCTGATCTGTGCCTCCTCCGACTTCCTACTACGAGCTTTGGTCAAAGATAGAAAGAAATATGAAAATGACTTGTTAGATCCAAACTTCCGCCTGCTCAAGGCTGTGGTCGCCATGTTGAACGAGAGGGTGGGCCGAACACAATTCAAGAAAGTTGAACAGAACCCTGCTAAATTCAATGGCAATGAACCGACTCAGACAGTTGAATTAGACACAGAGCCCGACATTATGTTCCTGTCTCCAGGAATGCTTTTATCACAGGGCTCCCAGAGAGTATCCACCAAGATTATACGCTCACTGCGTCCAATACCCCACCGAAAAACGACTTTTGTAAATCTAGACCGCATTCGCTGCTCCATCGAGGAAATTTCTGGGTACAAACCATCTGATGCGATGATTTGGACATCCATTGGATCGTCTACAATACAACGGCGTTCACGAGAGTTCTTATGGAAATGCATTCACAACACCTTCAGAGTAGGTGATTTCTGGTCCCATATGGACACTCTGGAGATAAATGGCAGATGTCATGTCTGTAATGTGACTGAATCTTTAGAGCACATTGCTTTAGAATGTTATTCTCCGGAGCAAAAGATTATATGGTCTCTCACGAGACAACTGTGGTCAAGGAAATATTCATCTTGGCCAAAACTCGACTGGGGGTTGATCTTGGGCTGTGACCTCGTACGATTTAAAACAGCAAATGGAGTCAGACCCGAGCAAGGGAGACTGTTTGCAATATCGGTCTCAGTCGGATGGCATTGTATCTGGGACCTGCGGGTGAACCGAGTTATTACAAATCCTGGTACAACACTTACCGTGGCTAACATCCACGACCACTGGCTGAAATCAGTGAATTCAGCCTTGCAACGCGATCGTATCTTAACGGACAAAATTAAATTTGGCCCATTCGCGTTGAGAAAGCAAATGGTACTAAACACATGGAGCGGGCTGCTTTGGGATGAGGACTCATTGCCGGATGATTGGACACTCACAGAGGGGCTTTTAGGGGTATATGGCCAATGAATGGTATAGGATAACTCACACAGGCCAGAGTCCCACACTGGTTAAAATATTGTGCATAACGGCATTTCCTCCTGGACAAAACTCACCGGCATGACTGGCCCAAAACCAGCAACACAAGCGGACAAACATAGAATGCTTCTGCGGACTTTGACTTTGTTATTCCAAACGCTCCAAAAAAAAAAAAAAAAAAAGCATGCTGAAACGAGTCATTTCAGCATCAGTTTTCCTTCACCTGAAATGTCCTGTACCAGGAACCATATTGGCCTTCCAGAAACTCCTGCTGAAATCATACATTTCAGGAGCAGTTTATTGTTACCGCAAATGAATCATATAAGCTACAGTTTCGGGTGCCCCCGAAACTGTTGTTTTCAGACTGCCTGAAACCCATCGGCCCGGCCCGGCCCGTTCCGTTTTGGGAAGCATAGTATCGGGAACACCCGAAATTGTGGCAGATATTATTGTTTTCAGGGCACAATGAACTGCTCCTGAAACCCTTCGTTTCAGCTTCTGTATCAGTAAGGCGGATATGGACCCAGAAACGGGAATTTTTGGGTCCTCAGATGCTGTTCCCGAAACGACCCGTTTATGTTACCATTTCAGCTCGACCAGAAACACAGATTTCAGGTACACTTTCAGGTCTACTTATTCTGTTGCTGATATGAACCATTTCCGAAACGTTTTTGGCCCCACTGAAACCAGACTCGTTACCAGTCTGCCACGGCAATTCTTTAGTGCAAGCACTATGCCGTAGGCAGACTGGTACAACTCGGGACACCCTAAAGGGCCGAGCCCGGAGTTTGAAATTCTTGAGTGGCGCCGATGACGGCAGATGACGTCGTTACCGGTGACGTCAGTCCGAAAGTAAGTTTCTCGATTAAAACTGGCTCTCTCTCTGGGGGTAAAATCTGAAAAGACAGAAGTGTAGCTATGAGCCTTACATCCCTACCCCTCCTTTGAACTGAAAAGAAATAATTAAATTTGATGCCATAACGATGGAAATGGAAATTTTCAAACTCCGCGCTCAGCCCTTTTAACACTCCCGAGTTGTACCAGTCTGCCTACGGCATACTAAAGAATTGCCGTGGCAGACTGGTAACGAGTCTACACTGAAACCTCACTTTTTCCAGTGTAAGAACAAGCAAGACCGTATACCGAACAACGACAAAGCGGCCTACGATCCTCTTCTGTTGGTGTTGTTGAGATTTTATGACGCTCAAGAGGGCCTGAATTGCGTTCGTTTGATTTTCCGAGGAAAAGTTGGAGGATGGTGGCCCATTCCAGGTCCCAGCATAAACATTACTACCACTTGTCGTACTGAGGTCAACCACGGCGTTGAACTATAACCAAAACAAGGGCAATTATTATAGGTCCAGACTACCTGGGGACCTTGGTACGACCTTGAACACCCGGATAAGCTCCAATATAAGAACGTATCGCAGCCGTTGTCGCATTTCGGGCAATAAGGGTAGTCAGGGTGCGAGGTAGAAAACGATCTCCTGATTTTGACACTGGGATAGAGTATTTAATGACATGACAATATTATTAAAACAGGGGGGGGGCCTCCTTGATCCGAAACCACCATCATCCTTTGCTTTCCAGCTTTTTTGCGGATGGCATGCAATGGCGGCGACGATGAAGGAGGGGTTTTCAACCCGGAGTAACATCCAGGACTCGCCCCATCCTTGCCATATATGTAGGCCTGCAGTCCTCGACGCTGCTGCCGCTTTTGCGGATCACATGTATATCTTACTCGTATTTCTCCAAAAACACACCAATGTCGATTACCCATACTATGATCGTTGGGGTGAATCCTTGATATGGGCAACTCCATGTCCTCCTCAACGCTCAAGCTCGAGACACCGAGGGTACGAATGGCGAAGGTGTACGACATACACAGTTACACTGTTTCCAAGTCACATCAATGATGGTACCTCACTGACAGCACGCCTTCCTCACCACTTCATACTCTCTCCCACCTCGACGACATCGGACAGACTACCTTGAGGCACCCCGCTGCCTCGACGAATGCCCTCGACGCTGCTACTGCGCTTCGCGGCTCTTGTTTCGATCGCTCTATTGTCTTGGAATTTTGACTCACTGACGTATACGAGTCACTGCGCGGTCAGTCTCCAACGCCGCCGCAGTTTATATTGAGGGTGAACTAGCGATAGCCCTCGGGTACCTTTTAAGGTCCAACCTCTTTCTACTTGTAGTGGGAGCCTTTCCATAGTATAGTCGAAGGATGGCTAAGCTACAAAACATGGTGCGTACGCTGCACAATTTTCCCCGGCCCATGAGCTCAACCCGCAGTCTCCCTTTGCCGCAGTCGTGATCGCTGCGGCGTGCTGAAAGAAATGCTAAATTCTATTGTTAATTCCCTTAAACGGTCTGTCACTGCGCACGTCTGAGACAAACTAAATCACCTTAAATAACACACAGAATGTCTCTTGGGTCAAATCCTCTTCCACACACTAACTTTAACCCTCCCCCTCACCGCTTACCAACCACTTATGGACACCGCGACGTCCGAACAGATCACGGTGCGAAATCCTATCCCACGATACGATAAAAATTGACTATGATTTTGCTATAGTCCGGTCTCGGAATCATCGACGACGAGACCCAAGTCATGCCCGATCGCCCTGTTAAAGACTACTTGGTCGGCCCCAAGAGCAGTGAGCCGGTTGCGCACGGATGGACGACGGAGTCTATCATCTTCAATCACCTCGACGAAAATGTGGAAAAAGTCATGAATAAACCCAGTGTGTCTCTACAACCCTTGGAATGGATTGCAACAACTTAATCTTTATCTCCAGTGTCCACAGTTGCCGCAGTGATAATCACCCGGGACCGCCCGTCTGACCGCCCCTCGGGTGCGGACGCCATCGCCAACGCACTTGACGACCTTAAACTCGCCAAGAAAGAAGATATCATCGTCATTCCCCCCACTCCTAAGGTCGGAGATCCCAATGCACCCATCCTACCGCATACCAACATCATCATCTGTAATTCTGCGGAGCTGAAGGACAAGCTGACAGGGGATTTGGCGAAGGCTGTTGTCCACACTACACGCAAGGATGGAACCGACGGGTTCAGCTTCTACCTCATTCCCGCGTTCCTGGAGCCAAGCTGGTTCATAGGAACCTACGTCGGTCTGTCTGATCGCGTTACCAGGGTAGAATTCATGTCCGCGTTATTCGACAAACTCATCAGCGACCGCGTTGTGATCAAAATGATCCAGGAACACCACGATCGTGTCCCCGATGCACACGACATTCCTTTCGCCGTTCGAGTCCTACTCGAATACGCAGATACGAAAGTATGCCAGGTACCTAATTTTTTCAACAATACTTCGTTCATCTCACCATCCGTGTAAAGGTATGGATGCCTGGACGCCAGGGCCGTGCTCCGGAGCGTCAAAACGCTATCCGTCTCTACATGCCGACTCCCTCATTTGACGCTACCGCCAGCAAAGAGTTCAAGGACCACTTGACGTCGCCCTCCTTCTCATTCATCGTTGATTGTCGTGGTCGCGCAGCCCCATTCAGACCTGCACGTGGTGGACGACCCCGTCCCATGGAGTGTAGCGAGTGTCTCGGACTCGACCACTACAAAGACGACTGCCCTATTGTCACGTCCCCCGAGTTCCTTGCGGTCCATATGAATGACGCTGAGCTCGAGTCTGCAAATGTGGGATCAACCCTCGGATCTATCGGTAACCACATCGACATCGCTGCCTCAGATGGCTTCAAGACCGTCTCCTACCGTACATCCCGCGATCGCCTGACACGTAGTTATGGTGGTGCACGCTTCCGTGGTCGTGGCCGTGGCCGTACTCGCGGACGTAACCTCTGAACAAGACAGGCTGCGCTCTCGACGCCTCCCTCTCATCCAAATATAAGGTAGGTTACGACCGTTGTATTAAATATCGTCCAGATCCTTGTATGTAAATTACCTGAATGAAAGATATTGATTTCTCCCTGTCCTAATGTCCGACTACGACTCCCGAGGACTGCTGACAACATCGGTGTTCCTTCTTCAGGCCTTTGACCCGCCCCGCCACCCAGCCCAAAATCCACCTTGATCTTCCCCGCCGCCGCTAGCGCCTGCACGACCGCCCCACCACACACGTCATGAACCTCCACCCATTCCATTCCCAGCCGTTGGGCCACGGGATACGCGCTGACGCGTACATCTCTCAGGTACTATCAAGCCAGAAATGATGAGCACCCGCACATGATGATTAGTATCAGTCACACAGAAATCCTCTGCCGCCAAAACTAGTAACAGATAAAAGTACAAGACTGCAATTAATCTGAGACATCCAACTGCGGTACAAGACAATATGCTTGTACGCGCGTCCTCTGAGTGGACATTTCCTTTAAAATCAACTCGAAAGTCTCGGACGGCGCAATAACAATGTCTACTCCACCCCCGACTTACTCTGCTCGAGTCGACAATGTCGACATGGACACTGGCACGGACACCAACCTCGCTCGAGACAACCCAACGGACGCATCTGACACCGAGACGGACGACAGCATGCCTGACCTTATCCCGGCCTCTTCCGTCACCCCAGATGAGACTACCGCGACTAACGGAGCTCACTCGGGTCTGTGTTCTTTTCTGGATGCGGAAATTGTCTTCTTTTTTTTCACCTCATAAGCAAAGATTATTTGCCCTGCTCGTGAGTACCTCCATGCACCTAATCTGGAGATTAAGGAACGAACGACGGTTCCATAAGAGTGACGAACATCACACACACACCGAGATACATAATCGTTGGGTAGCGACGATTGATCTCGCGCTAAAGCGCGACCGTCTATCTACAAATAAAATCCACTTCGGTCGCCTCGCCTTCAAGAGACAGATGGTATTAAATACCTGGAGTGGCATCCTTTGGGACGAAGATTCGTTGCCAGATGACTGGATACAGTCAGATCGGGTTTTAGTGGGTATACGACCCATATATTCAAAGCGTGGAATTGGTTAGTACAATTCTAGGTCGGAGTCCCACACTAAGTTCTGAAAACTGTGCATAATTGGCATTTCCCGACGGACAACTTACTGGCTTCTACTGATTAAAAATCGGTTACCCAAGCGGATGAACTTGGAATGCATTGCAGACTGAGTCTCATTATTCAACGCTCCAAAAAAAAAAAAAAAAAAAAAAAAAAAAAAAAATTTTTAAACAGCCCACACGTCCATTTCCGATAATTCTATTGCTGCCCTGCCATCCCGAATATTCAATTGCCGCAGGCACCATTCATTGAACTCAAATCGGCGAGAACGGCAGTTAGTATGGAATGGATCTAGAGGAAAACCTTGTCCACTCACGTATCAAATATCGAGGCACTCCGCGTGATTGAATGTAGGATAGCCAATCCCCCAATCATTAGACCTGAATTGCAGGACTGTTGGTCGCCGTTTTCCGCTTCCTCATTTATAGCGCAGTTGTCGGTTGCCCCGGGCATTCAATGAATGGGCATGGATAAAGTCAGCCGACTTTCTTGCGACTGCCAGATACACGTCCTTTCTCGTTGTTTCGGCCAAGAGAGCGGACAGCCTGGACTGACGTATCAGGGACCGCAGACGGGTGAAAGAATTGTAATCAACACACACCAGAAAACCCCTAGAATACAATCAATTAGCACTCATAGTCTTTGGCAACTGCGCGGACCTTCTGCGTGCCGGGAATGACATCCGGTCTATTTCTTGATTGGGCAAGCGGAGGTTCGAGGCATGGCAGAGTTTGTTCCAATATTTTTCTGACCTTGGGATTTGCTTGGGCTTGCTCATGCCTACCTTACCCCATGCAACAGTAAGTCAAATAAGCCGTCGTGGCCTTGGAGGCCGCCCCCGAATATTGGATAAGAGTTGTGGGGGAGATGGGGGTTTGAATCTTTCCGATGGCATGAGCCAGACATTCATTTTTTTTTTTCGTTTTACTCCCGCTGTGCCTACTAGCTGTAGCTACCCAGAACTTGCCCAAATAAGCCATTGTGGGCCATGGTGGCCGCCCCCAAAAACTAAGTAGGTCCTGATGAAAAAGAGTAGCGGGGGGAGACGGAGGTTCGAATCCTCCCGATGGCATGAACCAGACGTTCATTTTTTTTTTCGTTTTACTCCCGCTGTGCCTACTAGCTTTAGCTACCCAGAACTTGCTCACATACGCCGTTGTGGCATTGGAGGTCGCCCCCAAAAATTGTGTCCAACCGTTCTACAGTATAAATGGGGGAAGCGGAGGTTCGACTCCTCCCGGTAGCATCGACATGCGAAACCTTTTTTTTACTTACACTTTCTGTTGCTTTTGCATCTAGGCCCTGGGGGTAAATCCTCGAGGGTTTTGTCGGGAATCGAGGCCATTCGAGGGTTTTCAGTTTTTGATGGCGGTGGTTTAGAAATGGAATTAGGCTGAGAATCCCTATCTGCGCACCGGCGAGCCTCCGGATCTCTCCGGGTGTCGTTGGCGTGAAGGAAATTGACAGGATGCACCGCTGCTGGGCGTCACCCAAGCTCTGGCTTCGCGTCGACCTGCACTTGATTCGTGGACCGACGCACTCTATATACTTATCTTTCTCGCTTTCACCCGTCCTTCATGTTCAGATTGTTCCTGGCGGCCCCTGGTGAACTAGCATGGAAGCTTGCACTGCCACTTCATTCAAGTTGTCACCGCACTGTCCACGCCTATTATTAGACGCAACGCCTCTGTCAGGGGTGCGGTACACATAAAGACAGCGGTCTTGTTTCCTCCCGCAGCACGATCTGCCACGTCTTCTGCAATCAAGATGGACCCTTACGCGCCGACAGAGAACTGCCCGATATGCGACATTCCGTTCTCCTCCAAGCTCGGTCGAACGGAGGAGGCGCGAACCGCGCATGTGAATGCGTGCATCGAGAGCCAGATTCAGGCTTCTACGGGGCGCAATAGCCACGACGATGGAAAGGCCAAGGGGGCGGATTGGAATGCGCTACATGATTTCAGCGCGGCTGGGTCTTCAAGTCACCCAGTTTATGTGCCTGCAAGCACAAGCTCGCAGAGGGCTCTAATTGAGCTGTTCGTTGGACAGCGAGCCATGCTTGCAGCCGCTCAGGGCGAGAAGAAAGTTCACGTTTTTCGCGGTGGAGAGACCACGCCGCATGAGAACGACCGTGCGTGGTGTACTCTCTATTCTTTGGACGGTGCTAACGAGTGTGCAGACTCGCTGCGGCACTGGTTCTCCTCCCTCGGTGATAAATCCGTGAAGATGGAAGACCACATTGCGCGCGCAGATGCAGTAATGTGGCGCAGATGGGGAGCACCAGAGTCAGAGACTTATCAGATCGCCATGCGCTACATTGTCGCCACCCGAATGACGCAGCATTGGGAGGGGCTTGCTCTCAACTCACCGGGAAAGTTCGTGAAGTACCTAGAACAGGGTTATATGGAACCGATTCCTGTTGCGTGGGTCCAGGATCTTCGTCTCGCCTTTCAATACCCCGAGAGCTCCCGCTGGGAGACCCCTGCGGAGGAGCGACTCTACTATGTGCTGAACAACGGTGTCATGCCGGATGGACAGAAACACGCTCCGATGCGACCGCTGAATATCGTTCGTGACAGGAACACCATCATCCGGCGCGGCAATGAACGCAACGCTCGTCAAATCCACATTGATGCGCAGAAGCTAGCTGCTTATCAGAGTAGAGGCGACGTCTTTCACTCGGACAGGCAGATCCAGTCCCATACCTACTCTGGACAAGTCCCGAATACGATCACCCCCGCCAGACAGCGGGCTTTGCATGCACTTGCGGAGGGCCTCCAGCAGGGCGTGGATCATTTGGAAACCATGATTCTCATCGATGTCTCTGGCTCCATGACCTGGAACCCCCACGACGGCGTTATCGGTACGATGTTCTCTTCTCGTTATTCGACGTTTCTCTAATTCCAAAACAGGCCCTGACATGACTCGCCGCTTCCACGACCAACCCCCCAACATCGTCCTCGTCCAAAACCTCGTGCATCGCGTTCTGCACCACATGATTGCGCGCGCGCGGCGCGAGCACCCGCGCCAAGAAGGCATCGACACGGTGACGTTTTCGTCTTATGGCACATTCGTGGGGCGCCTCTCTGCCGCGAACTTTTCGCGCGACTGGGCGGAGAGGGTAGCTTCGCAGCTCGGGGGCGGCACGCAGGTCATGCAGGGTTGGCAGACGGTCAAGAACCAGTATTTCGGTACCAGCATGAGAAGTACGGGCATGGGCGGTATGACCAAGTTTATGGCTGGCAGCCGACGCCGGGGATGCCGAAGCTGAGTCTTTTGGTGTTCCTGGACGGCGAAGCGGCGGATATGGACGAGTTTGAATTGGAGCTTCTGGGCGAGACGTGGGCATATGTCACGATTGCGCTCGTCGGTGAGTTTTGTTATGTTGCTAAATCTTGGGTGCGATTTTACTGAATGGGGCGCACTGGTAGGTATGGAAAATTGTCCGCACCATCACAGCCATGCGGTCGAGCTTGAGCGAGTGGCGTTGTTTAATCCTCACGGTGACTGAATCCAGCGAATTTGCTCGCACATGCTGATTCCCGTCCGCAGTGGGCTTCTTCGACGTGCATGGAAGAGTCTGCGAACGGCTCGTGGTTGAAGACTTGCTGGGCTCTGTTTACCCCGTCGATCCACCGCGCTACGACGAGATCTTGAGGCCCGAATTCGACCTACCACCCAGCAACGAGCTGCCTGCGTACAGTGATTGAGTGAGATGGTCGAATGATACTTGATTTTCATCGTTCTGACTAACCGAAGACAAAGTTTGAGTGCATTAGTACATATGTTGATTTGAGACGTCCAATAACCAGCATTTTTGAGACTTTCTGGCTTGTTGACGCAAAAATCAAGTTTCCCGTCTGTTCTGGACATTTTTTTGAGGATATTATGTTCGTACGATGTCGGTAACCCCATACCGAGCCTCAGCTCAAGCGCGTTAAGATGCTTTATGACATTTAGTTCGCAGCCACTCGCCTGGATCTCAAGGGTTTGACACGCAACATTCCCTGGCTACCGCCGCCCACAGAGTCGCCTCTGCAAAATCCCATGGTATACGTCCTCGTATCCAGATGCCCGTTCTGGAATCGCGTAAGTCTGTCTTTATTGCATGAAATATCATACATATGATTTCGTGTCTGGATTTCTAACGCGTGTACCCGCACCCCAGTCCCTCGTCGTCTTAGCCCGCTCCGCCATCCCCTCTTGCTTTCTGAAACTTTCGCGGATACCGGGCGGACAGAGAGCGGCGTGCACAACACAATATGCAAACGGTCAGCGACGCTGTGGTAGGAAAGGTAGTAGAAGACGTACCCCGACACGCGATTTACTGAACACGTTCGCGAGCTTTTCTCTGCACAAAAGACAACTGAAATCAGCAATCCAGTGAAAGACTTCCTCTCCGCAGCGAGCCGGAAACTGGCGATGCATTACAACAGACGGGGAAACGGAGGATGTAACCCTCGTGTCGGGAGGTCCTGCGACACAAGACATGTGAGCGGCGCAGTGCAAAACAAGGGAGATAGGGAGGGGACGCAGCATAAAACGGGCTTCGGAAACGAAGCCGACCCGTCCGAAGAGACAGAATGAGGGAGAAAAGAGAACGGGCATTTGCGTACACTCGCAAAAAGATGTCCGAAAGAGTAAATGGTTTTACCATATCCGGCGGCGTAAAATTACACCCACAACGATGTCCTCTTTGCCCTCGAGAATGCTGGCGACGTTGTCCGTGAAGGGTTCGAGATCATTCACCATAACCTGGGACCAGCAGGATAGGTCAACAATGGGAGGTCAGTGGCGGGATTGGGGAGGAAAGAGGGAAAAGAAGAGGACGCACACCATAGGAGATGGCATCGCGACGCGCTACCGGAGCGCGAACTGCTGCTGCTCATCGGCAAAGAAGAGTACGAGGTGCGTGGATTTCCTGGTTTCTGCAAAAGGACAAGTCAGCTTGAAAATCCGGAGATGAAGCGCAGAGAAGTAGAGGCAGAGAAATGTTAGAACGATAGCTGCGACGATGCGGGGCGCCGGGGATGGAAGTAAAGGAAGACGAGCGGGAGGGTGGCAAAGGGGGAGGCAAGATGGGATAGCGATCGTGGTAACGACGAAAAGTGTCGGGAGAAGGAGCGATATGTGCAGGAAATATTATCAGAGCGCGGAGGCACGGAGCGAGGTAGAATGAGCATAGTACGGACGGAGTCCGATGTGACGTAGATGTACGGGAAACGAGGAGGCAAGATAGACGAGGCGATGGATGGATGAGGAGGACACGGATGTGCGGGGAGGTAAGACACTGGTACTGTGAAGGATGGGGACAAGAAGTTGGTGGGTACGGGGATGCTGCGGAATCCAACCCCTCTCCAAGAATTGTGGAGTGATAATACGATGATCGAGCGAAGCTCGCAGGCGACGACGACAGTGCGAAGATCGAGTCCGGTCGGCGTAGTCAAAGGCGGGAGGTCAACGACGCCAGTCAAAGATTAGGCTGTGCAACTGGAGGGGAACGCGACACAGCGAGGACTGCCATGCGGTTTAATTGACTGTGGCATTAGAGTTGGGTTGCCCAGGGAGTAACAACGGCGACCGGCGCAGTCGAAATGGGCTAGAGTGGTGTACGGAAGGAAGGAAGAGGCGCTGTGGCTGTGTCGACCACCGGATCAATTAGGCCTATAAAAAAAATAAAAAAAAGCGGCGGGTCACAAACAGATGGGTAGAATTTTTTTTTTGTGGATCTACAAAATCTAATACAAAGCTCAACGTTCACTCGGTCGACGCTTGCACGCCGACCAGCTCACATCTGCTCACATTGAGGGATGTTTACCAGATTAAGCGCCCAGAACAGGTGCATCAGGTGATGGCTTATATAAGCCGATTACATTTTTGGTCTCCAATAGCACAAAACAGATAAATCTGTTTGTGAATCTTACTCGTCCAGGACTTTTCAGTTCGACTCGCTATGTAGATACTGCACTATCAAAACACTGACCCACCCCCGCTGCTTTAGCCCGGGCTGTCGCGCTTCATCCAAGGGGCAGCCACCGGAAGATGCTGAGACACAGCCTCATAGGGTAGGGAGGGTCTGGGACCCCTTACTTCACAACCATTCCAAATGCTTCGAAAACGCGGTTAAGACAATGAGAATTTTTTTTTTGACAAAAAATATTATACAGGGCTTTCTGCCATCTAAATTTGCCTCATGTTAGGATCAGGTATGTCTTTACACAATGATGTTGCTAAACCACGCTAATTGAAATCAGGCACACATGTGCTGTGTGGTTATCAAAGCCAAGGATATCGATTCATCCACGGAGTGGTATTGCGATGACGATTCAAGTTGTCGGGAAAATTCCGGCCAGAGAAGTCGAATACGCGCCGGCAAAAATTAATTGATAGCTTACAGTTGTTCCAAAAAAGGTTGAGACTACCGTCAATTTTTTTGATCGGCTTCCAAAAATGGATTCGGCCAGATTTGGTTGTTTGGCTGCAGCCGGTGCACAAACAGCGCGTCTTGCTCGCTTTCCTCGCCATCCTCTTCCTGCAGTCTGCTCTGCGTAGTACATGGCAAAGACGAAAAAGAAGGAAGTGCAGCGAATCCGGGATGACATTGATGATATCGTGGAGAATTTAAGCCCAGATGGTGCGTGTTCACTACACATAACTCACATCCACTGACACGGTTCTTTTGCCAGTCCGCGCATGTTGGTTTGGGTACAAACCAGCTTCTAGCAGCACCAGGACAGACAACTACTCTCCTATGTCCTCCCCTCACAAGCAAGCAAAAGGCTCGTCACGTAAAACACCGAAGCGCAAGGCGGACGAAAACGAGCCAGATGCCGGCCACGACTCCGACTCTTCCATTGAATTTGTCTCCAAATCTTCCAAAAAGCCTAAGCATTCTTTACCCGAGGACGATAGCAACACCAACGACTCCGTAGAGATGTCTGTTTATCTCTATGTCGAAACACCCCCTCCACCTGCCCTGAATGTCCGTAAACGTGCCACGAGGCCTCCACCCACGCAAACGACGGAGCTAGGACCATACATATTCAATTCTAGCATCAACTATACCGACTTCCTTCGCATTCTTGCAGATGGGTGCTATACGAAGACCGCAAATCTCGCGACTGATACTCTTCAGTGGAAATTTGACCGTCCCGGCAATGCACAGAAAAAACCGCTTTCCACCAAAACAGCCTTCGATGTCATGATTCAGTCTCTGAAAGATCGGCATAAGGATTATGTTTTTAGCGTCTACATGCGGCCGCCACTCCCGGTAAAGAAGGAATTGGTACGTCAATCCACTACCCTTCCGCTGGATCCCCTGACTCGCCATTTCCAGCCGTGGACACAGGAAGCGGAGAACGTGGGAGGAAAAGCTTTGGACTTTGAGTACAACGTCGAAAATGCGATCCCGAACTCGGTAAAATCTATTCGCGAACAAATTGTACGTCATTTTTTGACCTTGATCTTTATCTGTAACCTGAGTCTCTACCAGGTCTCAATTGATACCGCCTCGAATAAAGAATTGAACGAACTTTTGGAGGCTTATCCGATCGACGACCACCCCCATTTTGCCGGGAAGCGCATCTATCATAACGAAGTTGGGTTTTTTGACCTTACTGACATCAAGTTGCGTGTTTGGGCTGTCGCCATGGTATGTACCAACACTTTGCACTGATGTCGGGAAAATTCTGATGCATATATCTAGGCAAACGGTACTGCTACGATCGATAAGCCACCTGCCTCAAATCATTTCTTCAAAAATCAGACCATACGTCCTCCTCCTCGCGCATCCGGACCTCCTGCTGCTCCTGCTCTTATTCAGCTTCCTATTCAGCCTCCTGAAAACCCACAGAATCAACTCTTGCAGCTACTTCTAGGCCAGCCGAACCTTCTTCAACTGCTAAATCCTTATCCACAACCATTGCCCAACCCGTACGGCGCATACATGCCCAATCCGTTCCCAATGCCTCCCCACGCTCTCGGACCACCTCCCCCTGTCCCACCGCAAGCCGTGGAGTCTCCACCTATCGAACTCCCTCGTGAAATCACATTGGATGAGTACTGTGAGCGCTACAAGCTCAGCGCCGATGATCGCCGTGTTTTGTCAGAATTAGGATATGTCCCTGGAGATGATGGAATCAAGGAGCTCGACGCTACGATGTGGGAGGTCACAAGGGTTTTGCCGTTGGCCAAGGCTCGCATTCTACGCCAGCATGCGGCCTTTCTGAGGGATGTCACTAATGGTCTGTGGGTTTGATGCTATTGTTTTTCAATTCACTCTGTACTGCTTTCGAAAGTTTTCCGTCGTGATTACGATACAACTGCATTTGTAAACTAAACATGTTCATTGATAGCCAGCATGTATAAACCAATTCCTTGCCATTTCGGCAGTTACACAGCTACATGCCTCTAAAATTGCAGCAACTGGGTCTTCGGCGGCAAGCATTTCGGAACTGTGGCGGCGCATGTACGCTTTGACTGAAATTTTTCAAAATCAGAAGATGACAAGACAACATCATATTCAAAATACTCACGGGTGCTAAACGATTCTTCAATTGGATTGAGATCGGGAGAGTACGGGGGGAGGAAGAGAAGCAGGGAGTCTGAAAATTCATGTCAAAAGAAGAAAGAAAAGCTGCAGGACGACATACTATTTGCGGACAGTAGTTCAAGCAACGCCTCATTGTGATGAATACGACAATTATCCAGGATCAGAACACTATGGTTTTGCGGCCATGCATTCATCTGGGGCAGCTGGAATATGAAAATGAGCCCAATCTCGATAGGGAGGATGGTACATACGAGGTGTTCGGCCACAAAATCGAAAAAATCAAACGAATCAAATGCGCCTGGGAGGACTTTGACAGCGAGATATCCTTCCTTTGACATGGCTGCTGCAACACTGTAACCCTCATCACGACCGAAGGTATAAGCATCTGTGGTCGCGCGCATCCCCGCAGGCGCTCTACCGTATCTGCGAGCCAATGTATGATCATTTTTGCTTGTTTCGTCCGCTACGATCAACATGTCGCTGTCGCCGGCAAGGTCGTCGTTGATGACAGCCCAGTAGTCGTCACGCTGTTGCTGGTCTCTCTCACGGGCAATCTTGTGGAGGAGCTTGTGATTCAGCCCTACTGCATCGAGGTTCTGCTGGAGCGCTGAGATGGAGATGACGATATCATGGTGAATTGCGAGCCACCAGCGGAGCTCGTCCAAGTAGAGGTCAGGTTCTTTTTGATAGATATCATAGCATGCTGTAAGGACGGCACGAGTGACGATGCGAGGGCGGCCAACGAGGGGAGATGGTGGTCGCACTGGAGTTCCGTACTCTTCGAACAGCTTCTTCCAATGATACAGGCTGGCACGGGAAACGACGAGAGCATGCATGATGTCATTCTCCTCCCACCCAAGATCCCACAAGCGGAGGGCAGCATCTTTCAAATCCCTGCTTATCTTGCGATATACCATGGTAAAGGAGAAAGAAGAGCCTGGGGCCCTGGACAGACGTAAAGAAAGACGAGGGGAGCCAGCAGACGCGCTGTTTGTGCACCGGCTGCAGCCAAACAACCAAATCTGGCCGAATCCATTTTTGGAAGCCGATCAAAAAAAATTGACGGTAGTCTCAACCTTTTTTGGAACAACTGTAATACAGCATATTCATGGATGTATTGAGCTCTCAAAGCGATCTTTACTCATTGCGAGTGAAGTGAAGCAATTCTACCCTAAATGCACGTGACGGCGAGGGGGGAGGGCTAGGTTATGCAGCAAACATCAACAAGCTTGTAATGTAGGAGGCTGACAGGCGTTGGGGGAAAGAATGTCCTCACATGTTCAATCCTTTGTCAATCGCGATGGGAATAGCATCAAACAATGCGCTTTTATGGCGTGGTTTGATTGATACCGGAATCAGGCCCAACAAAGAGGGCAAAAAAATAGGAAGGAAAGGAGAAATGTAAGCATGATTACACTTCAGTCTTCTTCGTGAGCACTTGTCGCTTTCAGCGGATCCCTAGTTTTACACTGTGTTTTGAGTGAGAAACTGAGCTCAAACGGGGACTTAGGGGCAAGAATTACTAGATTAGGCAGTCATGTGACCGTGGGACTCTCGGCTAATAGGGTAGGGAGGGTCCAGAGGCCGTTAATTCACTTTTCCGACCCTGTGTAGCAAATTTTAAGGGTGGCTGCCCCTTGGCTTCATTAATCTTCTGCTCTAAGTCGCTCATTTTATTCTATGGTGCTTTCACGACGTAGAAACTCACGGCATCTGAGATATCATGTTCCACCATGTGCGCTGGATGAAATTATACGGCTGGATCCGGTTTTGGTACCATGAGGGCCTGAGGTGGATGCCAAATTGGCAGAAAATGTCAGTGCGTGTACCTTCTTCCATCGTCTTCCTGGTTATTAGAGTCATGAATTGGTGTTTTATGTCCCATACACCAGTCATATACTTCCTTTATGCCGGTTATGCTCTGTAAATGCAAACACAAACACATGGGTCCAATCTCTGTGCACAACCTAGAGCACAGTGCCGTTTCCTTCCCCATGCCACGGATGCCCAGGGATAGTACTTTGCCGCTCCGTTCTGTACCACAAACCAGTGGCTATGTAAGAACAGGACACAGCCACCACCCCAACCATGCCCTAATAGGTTCCGAGACATAGCCACCTGGTCTGGTACAGAATAGCAGGGCAACTGCCCAGCATGCAATCAGCATGGTTGAAATGATTCCTGAGAAATACTTAAGGTCAATGTCTGCAGTACATAAATCTGTTGCATGATGCCGCAAATCCTTGCCTGGATTGCTGATGAATGGTGTCGCATTAGCCCGTGGTACACTGTTCGTGACCTGGCCTGAAGCCGCGGTATCTAAATGTCGATCAATGTATTCTTCGTAGGTTGTACAAATAATGAGTTCTAGCAATGCCAATGTGTACCAGTAAGTCCGCTCTGAGACCCATCAAAACAGCTGTTACAGACGGGATGGTCCGTCTTGAGGCTCTAAGATTGCCTCTGACAGGATGGGTCTACCTGTCTGTCGAAAAAAAAGCAGCCCTTTTTTCGACGGCCGTCCCATTTAACGGACGGGTTGGAGCCCTAACCAAGTGGTATGTTACTGGGGGCATAGGGTTAAAATGGCATTTGCATGTTTACGCTGAATCCAGGCCTTCACGCCCGTGCTGCGTTTTGGAAGACTGTGTATTTTATTCCTGATTCAGACCAGCCATGTAATGATACCTACCTACCTACCTACCTACCGGGCTCCGCACGTTCCAAGTCTGGCTCTGCACATTCCAAGTCATACACAACAAGTACAAGGTACAGAAGCCCTGTTGGGACTGACTCATTTATTTTTCTGACATCAATGAATTGGATACTGCTCCAATGGAGCCTGAGTTTGCTGACTCCGAAGCAAGGCTTGGGGGAGGTGATGGTCCCTCGACAATGCTTCTGTTGAATAGGAATTAATCACATAGTAGTCAAGAATCCTTCTCAGCCTGGCATACCAGTACTTCATGGGCCAAGCACTGCCTGTGGCCAGATTCACCAAAGACAAGCATGAGGAGAATTGTATTGAAAAGGCTGGGTTCAACCCAAGGCCGAGGTGGCATCGTAACATGGGTGTGGCAGGCACCATCATATTGCCAATATACCAAATATAGACCACGTCAATAACGATGATCTCCAGGCTCCAAGACCATGCGGGATCGATGAAGAACCACGAGGGAACAAACCTACATGACCAAGCACCACATCTCAGTTACTATATCTAGTTTATCTCCTTTCAGTTGTACTAGTACTATAAAAGCAGCCTGTAGAACCCACATACAGCCAGTTCATTGCACCGTCTATCGGTGTGGGTGTCCTCAGGCATATTTTGCAGAGATTTAAATACTATCTCTGTTTGTAACTTGTCTATAAATTGAAGTTAGTTGTTGGCTCAAATTGTCAAGCAAAAGACTCATCAGTTAAGCTTCAAGCAGTTAACCACCTGAGAATTGGTTGTGACTTGTCAGCTGCTTTGCCTTCACACTTGTCAGGGAGAGTCCTGTCATTAGCTGTTGGATCGATTAGTTGGACTTTGCAGTCAAGGCTTAAGCCGTACTATGAAAGTGAAGGAAACATCCCTAAACAAGGACAAGTTTAGGTCTACTGTACAGGAGAGTCCTGCAGTAAAGAGAATTGCCAAAGGAAGAATCAGCTTGCGTCAATATAGCAATTGGAATAGCCATTGCTGGGGATATTTTGTGAACACCAAGTACAAACTCTACCCTGACACTGGCTGAACATTTCAAGTTTTTCAATGAAAGAATTGGTGAAAAATATCCATTATTTTTCACACTTTTTTCACTGGAAACATAAGTGAAAACTTAGAATGTTTTCACTACTTTTTCATTTTTAAGGTGAAAAATTTGAAACAAGCCAAAAGTGCTTCAAAAGTTTTGAGTGAAAAAAAGGTGAAAAATAATGGACATTTTTCACCAATTCTTTCACCAAAAAACTTGAAATGTTCAAGCAATAGAACTATCTTTATAGTCACTACCTTCTTGTATCCGTCTCATACAAACGTTCATCCAATGCCACGGCGAAAGATAACAGCTGTAACTTGCCAAGTGAAGTGCCACGGGGACTTTGTTAGTGCCTCATAGTACTTGTTTTCGTTGTTAACTGTACAATCCAAACCTGCTGGCTGCATACTACGGTCCGGACCCGAACTCACTAAGGATTGCGCTAGTCTTTTGGGAGTGATAAGATATTTGTTTGTATGGTTTTAGTGTTGTTTGACAACACACTATAACTAGCATATTCAAGACGTATAGTAAGCACCGTTTCAACGCTGGTTGCGGCAGGGTATTGGAGGGGCACCTTTTGCCTGAGCTCAGTCTAGTTAGAGGTGCCATAAGGGGGACATGACCTGTCTAATTAGACGGGTTAGTTGGTATTGGCAGGTGGTTCGTCTATTCCATTGCACTAAATCATGTCCGAAAATTGGCTTCCTAGCACAAGCCTCCTGATTCCTTCATTTTTGCATTGCTGCCATTTACCGTGCCCTCAGATGTCATGCAATTTCTCCGCCGGGTGATTTTCTAGGGCGATAATTCCATTTGCCCATAAAATTGATTTTGGCTGCCATCCAGGCATTGCTGGATACTTGATACTTATAATTTCTCGGACCGCCCTCTCACCGCAGTCTTTCAGCAACACTCTCACTACTGAACTCAAGGCTATGATATTATTCGTTCATTTTCTTTGTTTCTCACTCATCGGCCACGTCTCACCACAAGATCACAAATCCCATTGTCTCACGGTGAAACTTGATTTATAGAGCAGAGGAGCTGAAAAACCATCTACACTTAGTTACAAGGGCCCCAAGAGCTATGGATTTGTGTGTGCTGGCATTTTTATGTTGTGGCCAACATGGAGAGGAGGAGGAGGGGAGCGGAGTGACCCGATGACGATGACAAGGTAGTGCATTAGGCAAATACAAGAGGGTGGGGACCCACGACGCTGGAGGAAAGATCTAGTGTTTCGTCTGTAGAAGACTCGTCAGGTGGTAGTGTTCCCCAGATATCACATGGCTGTTGTTTGGCACCAGAGGTGCCAGCAAACATAACCATCACGCGAGTCACGGAGTCCGAAGGACTCAACGTGTTTAGCTCAGAACACGATGCATTGCTCTCCTCCATGTGCGGTAATTTTCAAGAGGCCCTAACGCAGTTGCCAATTTACTCATAAAATGAACACTTTGGTTGTTTAATATTCCCGGTTATGCAGGCGGTACCCAAAAGCCATATTTCAGGCTTGACATAAAAGGGCCTTTGCCCCGATGCTGGTCCCCTGGCGATAGAGGTGCTAATGGCGCGTAAAGCTGTGCCCATATTACATGGGTTGGCGGGACGTAAGTATATAGAAAACATCAAACGGAAAAACATTTAGAATTTTCTTCAATTTTTTCGAAATCCGAAGGCATGCGCCGCCGCGAGGTGTGACCCGAAGGGGTGCGTGCGGCGCACGTCGAGGATTGAGAAAAAAGAAGACTAAACATTTGACGTAGACTGTTTGTGGTATCGTTCGAGAGTGTCACGATTGTGTACATTTAATCAGTCGCCCATCGTGACTGGTTTTTTATATGAAGCCATGAATTTGAGTTCGGGGTACCCAATCCCGTACTCTTTCCAGGCCTCATCCAAGTTGTGCCAGACGGGACCAAAGTTTATATTGTCCCAGACCGGGTTATGGGTGAGCTTAAGGACATGAATTTCAAGGTTGTCGTCGCCTGCAACAGGTGCAGACGGCTCAAGTGCACAAGGGTGCTCAACCTTGTAAATCACCTCCTTAAAGACATCTCGAAGCCAGCGCCCTGGATAGTAGACCGGTGACTGTCTGTCTATGAATGCTGTCGATAGACAGACCGGTCGATCGGAGTTTAAAATCTCGTAACGCACGAGATACCGCATTTGGTATATTTGTAAGCAAGATTTTGGCGGGGCGGAGCCGCAGCCTAACAATAGCAAAGCTCCATCAAAAGTTTAGAAATATTTTCTGTGAGCTGAATACTGCGTATTTCGTGGTCGGATAAACTTTAAACGCCTTTATATATTGTCTAGACACTGCCTATGTCATAATTTAGAGGGTTCATAATAATTGGATTGAAGGCGGGCATTGCTGACTAATTAGCCTTTTATAGTAACCCGCGCGTATCGGCAATTCAAACTCCGATCGACCAGCCTGTCTACCGACACAAATTCTTTCGGTACGACAGGCTGGACTCGAGCCTACCTGGATAGCTGCACGCACTGAGACCTATAGCAAACTCGGTACCGATGTTTGCGAAGTCAGACTCCATAGAGCAAATTCGCACATAGTGAATAAGCTCGCCCTTCACCCAAGCATGCTTGGAGTCGGAGGAGTGGCACGAATTCCAGGGAATATAGAGGTAGGCATTTAGTGCTTTCTGGTATACTTTTGTGATCAATCGCAGATGCAGATTGAACGCGGGTTTGGCTGGGTCTAGGCCGAGCTGCACCAGTACATCCAGGAAAGGGACTGAGTGTTGGGACTCTGTCCATTCCATCCTCATATTAGGATGCAGGGATCCAAAACGTTGTTGGAACCGGTGGACGTCTTCAAGCGTTCCTTTGATGATGCTAAAAGTATCATCGATGAAATGCCCGTAGAACAAAATAATGTCCTTCAGTTCGTCCAGCGCGGGGCCTTCAAACGAGGCAAGGAAGAGGTTGGCATAAGTGGGAGCACAAGCTGTTCCCATGGCCGTACCTACAACCTGTTGAAATGTTTTATCCCCGAAGCGAACATAGTTATATTTGAGGACGAAACAAAGGAGCAGGATAACCAGCTCCTTTCGTCCCCTAATTTTCATGTCTGCTGCCTCTGTGAAAATTCCATGAGAGGAACGTCGAGGAGAGAAGCAATGCATCCAATCCCTTCATCAGTGGGGATATTGGGATACATCACAACGACATCTCCAGTGACATGCCAGATGTCTTCTCCTGGCGGCGGCTTTAACGCAAGGATATCGTGACATAGAGATTTAGAATCACGAAGAATCCAGGGAAAGGTGGCCAGGAGCGGTTTGATCTGGTAGTCTACCCAAGCGGAGGCATTCGCAAGGAGCGTACCGAAAGTAGGAACAATCGGGCGTCCAGCTATTGGGGTTTTATGGATTTTGGGGAGGACTTTTAGGATGGGGACCTTATCCAGCTCTTCCACACAGGGTTGGTTGAGCCAGTAATACTGCTGCTGCGCAATATAAGTACGACCGTGCTCAATTACTTTGCACACGGTACGTGGCAACATGTAATGGTCTGGTTCTGCTTCCATGTAAGAGTCGTTCTCCAATAATTTCATGCCGGTTTCATGATACCAATCGCATGTAACAAGGCACAGTCCGAGATTCTTGTCCGCAGGGACAGCAAGAATGCTGCTCTTGGACATGAGCCTGGTCAGATCCATGAAGCTTGCGTGGTTTATGTTGGGCTGAATTAAGATGGTTTGGTTGCAGAGCACATCAACACCGATCGTTATGCGTGTTTTGGACAGTGCAGCTTCGATCCTGTCGATTAAAGGCGGCCCTTGGGAGCTAGGGTTTGAGATGTGGAATCCGGGGACATAACGTGGTTGTCCCCGTTGCGTAGTCTCGCCTATGTGCGGGTGCAGGGTGCTATCAGATAAAACCTTATCTACTCTGAGACGAAGACGTCGAGAAAAGTCTCCGACAGCATCCATCGTAGGCTTAATTCCAGTAGTACGGGGCTTCGGAACAAACTTTGAATTTAGAGAAAGCATTCTCGCTTGGTCTATACTGAGCGGAACTGTTGTCATGTTATGAAAAGCTCGATTACGGAGACGCGTATCATAGAACAAATCAGTCATTTTGCTAGTGACAAAGCGAGATCAGACGGCGGGATTTGCAATAAAAAATTCTGGTGGATATGTGTCAGGGCGGTGGTGGTTAAACCTAGTTCCCGAGCGACGTACCCAAGAAAGAACGCTCTGCGGTAACGATGGTGCGTTGACTACTCCGAGCCGCTGCCGTGGCCAACATGAAATCACTGTTCTTGTCGTGCGACTCAAGTGGCTAGGATCAAAATTTCAAGGGGAGGGGGAAACTGACTGACGAGCGAGCGACAATAGCCAGAGCCCCGACTGCGGCGTTTAGAACCATTACTCAAGGAACCTTGGAAAGAAATCTAGTTGCCGGGCTGTACCACGGCTAGGAAAGACAGAAAAAAAACCAGCAAAGGCAGAACAAGTCCGTAGAAGAGGTGCCCAATTTTAGAACGTGACTCCGGCAGGCTGATTCGTTTGAGTTGTCATATGATAATCGTGGAACTATCGAGCCAATGTTATCTCGACAAGTGGCTGGACTGTCCAAGCAGCAAAATCCCCCTTCCCTGCAGAGCAAGAGATCCTACAGAAATTGTGGTTGTCCTGTGGAAGAGCTTGCCAGCCTCTGTCGCTGGTGTACAACAATTAGCTATCTTATCCTGTAAAGCCGCGCTCCGTGAACCCAGCCAGCCCCGCCTCAGCACATAAAGTGCATTCTGGGAAATATCCCACCTGATTTACCTCCCGCTGCGTTCCTCGGCGTTGTGTGTGCATCTCCACCCACAGTCCCGCGCGCGCGGAGCAATTGAGCGTATTTGCAGCGCCTTTCATATTTCTGTTATCACGCATCATTTCTAACTTGAAGCGAAGATGGCGACTGATGTGACTTTTGTGGGCTCGAGTTCAAGTCCTCGGCATATTTTCCCTTCATATGTCCCTGCAGCAAAAAAGAATGGGCACATGAGGATTTCTCGTTAACTTACTGCAAAACCTCCTCGGCGATCCTTCCATTTTGAGCTGTCACAAATTGCAGCAATCAGCCATCATTTTTTGGCTAAAAAACGCAGAAAGTAGGTGTGATGGGGAGCTTGGGTCGGGTTGCCCTGACCCGACCTGACCCGACCCAGGGCTGTGCTGGCACGTGCAGGGCCCAGGACCGGCCAATGCGGACCGTCCAATTGTTCTGGCGGTAAGTTGGTGGCAAGTAGCCTTGCGCCAACCCTGTGAACCACCTGATGGAGTATAAGCAATGTTCTGCCACCCGTTCATGCATTATTATTCACCACTTCCTGCAATGGACTTTCAATCCATCACAGTTCCGCCATATATTACTTAGTAGTATATGTTCACGCGACAACGTGCACGTTGACATCGATGCTAAGGCTCCAACCATTTAGTTTTTGTTTGTGGACCTGGGAAAAATAAATGGAAACGATATATAAACATTTTAAAACAGTTTATAAATGGTATTTTTCGGCGCAGGTTACTCACACCTGTGTGGAGGTTCAAATCAAGTAACTTGACTATTCTGAATATATATATACAGGGAATTTATCATTATATGTTGACCCCGAAGTGTACCAAGACTTCCGTGAAGGCGGGATGAAGGTGGAATACAGGCACATTGTTTACCGAGAAGGCCGAGCACCATCAAAACACGTACTAATTTGAAAGGTCCTGGGTGTCGGTGGGCGGCTCTATGCTCCGAGACAATGCGTGGGTTTCAGCCACACCTATTGACTGGGCTGGCACAAATTTCTGCATCAGAAAACGACCTACAAGAGGTGGTAAGTGATTGATTCTTGACAACTGTTTAAACTGTTTACAAACTGTTTGTAAACTGTTTGCTACCCCAGGCAAACTCAATGGAAATAAAACCGTTTGAAAAAATTTACAAACGGAAACGGTTGGCGCCTTATCGATGCTGTCACTATATCAAGCTCGTTGTTCTCCTCAAGTACACACCTGATCTGTGATTGGGTGGATCCATTGCAGAGATGGGCGCAATCCAACACCCTATTGCAGTGGGGTTAAATACATTCGCTCTACCAAGGCCTAGGCATTCCAAACTGTCCAAAATCCAAGCATTTTTGGTTTTAGACATGTCCATTTGTGCTGTGACACATGTGCCATGCTCGAAGCGTTACAAATAGCGCAGGAGATGGCATTTGTCGGAGGGAAAGCTTGAATATTTTTCATATCATTCAAAGTAGGTGGTACATATACTGGAAGGCAGAAGGGAAGGGGAAAGGGTCGATACATCCAGGAATTGTTGACGCGTTATTGCTGTTGATGGCAATTTGAATCGGGAGTTGACTCGAGCGGCCCGACCCGACCTCAGATGTTCTCAAAAAACGCGTGCAAATACGCTCTAATAACAAATGATTTCCCGACCCGACCGGCAGCGCAAGTCGTCCGTGCCGTCGTACCCCACACCCTACACGCAAAGGCAAAACAAGCACGCGTGTAACCGGCTACGGGTACGTCCGCACACAAGGGCACTCCAGGACAGGCGCGAGCGCAGACTACGTCCTCCAGTCATTGTAAGTCTTACTCAATCACACATAGGGTCCTTGATAGGGTCAGGTCGTTCCTTTCCTCCAAGCGCAAGAAATGCACCAAGCACGCCTCAGTTTCCCCAAGTCTCACGATCTCCCACTCCTCCACAACGCGCAGGCGGAATACGACGTTGAAATAAAGGTAGCCGCGGCCTTTACTCGGGAATTAGCAGAAGACCCTCGCAAACGCGCAGGGGATTCATTCAACAATTACTACGTCTTATACAATCACTTGTCAGGTACAAATATCAGAACATAACCAAGTAGAGGGAAATGCAAGGTATAGTACGGTAGGGCTCTGTTTATAATTCCCCGGGTATTTATAAACAGTTTTTCAATTTTGGTTTATAAACGGCGTCCCAAAAATGCCGGAAACAGCTCAGAATCGGGGTTTTTGTGCTCCTTATCAAGTGCTTCAGTGTCTAACGGTTCTTGTGGTCCAAAATGCAGCTCTGCTGCACCAGCAAGGTCAATTTTTGAGCCTAGAAGCCATGTACGGGAAAGACAACCACAGTTTTGGTAATGTGCACTGCTTTTTTCGGGGGTTTTTGAGTCTGATCTTCAATTCCGCCCACTGTTTCCAGAAACCAACCTAAATCGCACCGAAAATATTGCTATTCTGTCCAATTTCGTCCAAATTCCAGACGAATAGGCCTTGCCGAGCACTGCCACCTGAATTAAAAACAGGGTGGTTTGGCCCAGGCATATAAAAACCAGGTTATAAACACCTGTTTAAAACACTGTTTACAAACCGGCCTTATAAACAGAGCCCTATAGTACGGCAAAATGGATGGAGGGCAGTGCAAGGGGGAATAGGTAATGTACCTGTTGCCTTGATACTGTAGTATTACGTTCAATTCGTAAGCCCATTTGGGGTGTGACAACGCTTACGAACCGGACCTTTCGTATGACACCCTGGGACATGGGCTTACGATTTTTTTTCGTTTGTACTCCCTTTTTTGACCCAAATTTGGGCAAATTTCAGGTGACTTCAAGGGGACCTTTCGCACAGAAATCTTGTGACGCTGTGACTTACGACAATTTTCGTAGATTTTTGGGCGTGTGACATGTGACCATACGAATTGAACGTAATACGCCAGTTGGTGGCGGCGGTGACTGCGAGCGACGGACTCGAATTCCAACATACGAATCCTCGTGGTGGCTCGTAAAATAGGAGAAGGGAACAAAGATAAGAGAAAAAGAGAAACGCTGCGCGGGCGTCTCAAAGGAGCAAAGGTGACATAGCCGTGGCTTTACCCGTCGAGCACAGCCGAGTTGTCGTGTCATCACTGCCGACGTCTCTCTTGACTCGGTGCTTGCTCAATGGTCTCAACGTCCTGACCCCCGTTCACAAGCGCTGGGCGCCTGATGCCTCCTTCGATCTCAGTCTGTGGTTCTTCGCCGCGCTTTCAATTCTCCTCGAACGAGTCTCATGTCTCCTCAAGGGAGCTCCTTTTCGCTGTCTCCTGTGCGTAGACGACTCGTGGTGGATGGACCCTTCTAACTCCTTCCTTTTTCTCTGGTGCCTTGCACCCACTGGTGCTTCGAAGAACGTCGAGGCTGTATCTGTGAGTGCATTTCTTTGGGGTTCTTCAAGGGTTCTTCGTATATTCTGCCGGTGCAAGCAAGGCGGCCCGACTTAGGGCGTCGACGCGCGGGCAGAGCGTGCGGTATGCCCCCTGAGGGTGAGCACGCAGAGAAGTGCGTGCCGCTGTTGTTGGGTGCAGGTGCGCCTGGCTGGGCTGTAACGCGGCTACGCAGGGTCAGGAGAGGCGTGACGTGGCCTGTGCAAGGGTGGCATCTAGCGGACTTGCGGGGCGGCGACGCAGTACTTACATGGACAAAACGAGGAGACCGCTGTGGCTGTTCCTGCGCTTGATCGATGCAAAGGAGTGGAGGATGCTGCATGGATTCGGCGCCTACCCACAGCATCCATCCGAGCCTGCAATGCCGCGCGGGTGCGGTGTGCGGAGGGAGTTCCTTTGCCCTATTTCTCGTGAGGGATGCCGGGTGCAAGCAGTTGGTGGCCCGGACGATGTGTGTGGCTTGTGCATGACGAGGCCGCGTAACCGTGGCGCGGTGCCTCCACTGGGAGGCCTGTGGCGCATTTGACATGCGGCGAGTACTGCCGGCTGCCCCTCCCTCCTCTTTCTGCCGTGTCGGGCTGGAGTGGGGAAAGCGGAAGCGGTGTGGCGCGGCCGGGATGGGTAGCGGTGTGGTCGGTCATGGTCATGATCATGGTGTAGATCTGGGGACGGACTGGTCGATTCGCACCCACTCAGACTCGTTGTATCCCACGTACTCTTACCTACGTAGTGGGTTAAAAAATCTCTTTGTAGATGGCTAATAAATCTCAATGGCAGTAGATATAAGTAACGCTCCCTCTTGGTTACTTTTATCTTTGATTCGTAGCTTGTAGTTTGCAGTCCCAATTCAATGGGTTTCCTATTTTTGGCATATGTGTATGTGTCGTCAACTGATTGGATCAACTCCGCTGTGTTACTCCCATGTACGACAAAGAGAACAGCAGGATAGAGACGGAGCGAGGTGAGCATTCCGTTATGAAGCCGCCATGTCTCTGAAACAAGGACAGCAAATCCTGAGCATGAAGCGGCGGCGGCCAAACTCTGGGCAGTATATGTTTCTGAAGCCGAGAAATATGACAAAGCCCTTGTCGAAAGCTGGAAGAGTGATATGCAGGGGATGCTAATTTTTGTGCGTATTTCACGAGGTGGTCAGCTTCAGGTGTGATAACTGTTCTTTCAGGCCGGTCTCTTCTCTGCCAGCTTAACTGCATTCCTCATTGAAAGCTACAAGACTTTGACACGTGATTCGGGGAATGACACCGTGCGCCTCCTGGCCCAGATATCACAACAACTGGGGGCTAGTGCTAATGGCACTACTCTGGTCATCCCATCAGATCTGCCGTTCACTCCGACAACCAGCTCTATCATCTGTAACACCCTCTGGTTTATCAGCCTGGGCCTCAGTCTGGCTTGTGCGTTAATCGCGACACTTCTGGACCAGTGGGCCCGTGACTTCATTCATCGGACCGAGATGCATGCCTCGCCAGTCGTCCGCGCACGGGTAATCTCGTACCTGTACTATGGGCTCAAACGGTTCAAGATGCATTCTGTCGTGAGGATAATACCTTTGCTTCTGCACACATCACTTCTGTTCTTCTTTGCTGGACTCGTCGCTTTCCTGATCCCTGTGAACACCACCGTCATGGCTGTGATGGTTGTACTTCTCGTCATCATCACTGGGGTGTATTCCCTTCTTACGGTCCTTCCATCGCTGTACCCGGATTGCCCATATAGGACACCTCTTTCGGGGGCATATTGGCACCTGATGCGATCCTTATCACGTGCCCGCCCGCGGCGCCGTTCCGTGTCGGATGACGCTATAGGAGGGAATACCTTCAAGAGCCCCGTCGAATTCATGTTCGAAAAAGCCACAAAATATTCCAACGCACGCACAAAGCGTGATGGACAGGCTCTCGCCTGGACGGTCAAATCACTATCGGATGACGCCGAGCTGGAACCATTTGTCGAGGCTATTCCGGAGGTCTTATGGGCGGCAAATCAAAGGCTATACAACTACGATGCCCCCATTCGTCGCTTAATGGAAGATCCTCATCTTGAGTTGTTTGATCGGATACATAATTTACTCCGCGGCTGCGACACTGGGCTCCTGACGCCCGAGGCGGCGAAACGTCGCCAGATTTCCTGCTACAGAACAATATGGGCACTGGGCAGTTTGTACATGGATTGTGCACTGCCTGAATTCCTGGATTTTGGTGCCACATTTACAGACCTGCGAACAATGGACCCCGATATTGTCCCCTATGCTGTTTCTGCTCAAGCTGTGCAGGCGCGTGCGAGCTTGATCCACGAAATCAACATCATGTCCTGCAGAATAGTGCTGGACTATCTCGACAAAGCACAGTCATTGAATCTACTCCCCTATCGTTTCACAGAAACTCTGGGGCTCATTTCTCCCCAGATATATCCACTCTCACCAGCCATGCTTGAAAGAGTTCTATCCAGTTTAGAGTGGATGATCAGGGCCCATATAAACCATCCGGATTTTTTTCTTACCCATGAAACATCTCACTGGCTGGACACCGTGTTCGGAACGATGCTTTCGTACTGGGCCACCACTGATACACAAGGAAACACTATGGCACTTCCATGGGCCTTGATTCAGTATCTAAATCACCGCAAATCCGTAGACTCTGTCCAAACAGTTGTGTGGTCGCTGGGACATCCTGTGTGGAAATCCATACCGGTCACGATTCAACGTGGTCCGTTGATGGGCAGGAATTTTGCTGCTCACAGTCGCAATCCGGTGGATAGCCTGTCCGAGTCATTACATGCTGTGTGGACATTAATATATCGGAGGGGTCCCAGGAACCCGCAAACTGACGTACAAGGCGAAGATATATCCAACCTGGAGATGATTCTCGACCTCGTCGGGCAGCTTTCCCCCTCGTCAATTGCTGTATCTCTCATCGTCACTGCAAAGAATGCTCTTTTAGATGCACTGGGCTGGGAATCTCCAGATCCCGGTGTCGTGGACCTGGTTTCACGATCCAAACACCCGATCCTACCTCCCGAGACATCCGCTCCTACCCTCATCAATGTAGAGGATGGGACCGCCGCGCAGGTTTTACAACACAGATGTACTGAAGCGAGGCTTGTGACACTGAGCGAATTCATCGAATCTTGTTGTTCAAACACCCTGCCATTCAGAGCCACCGATATGCTCCGAGATTGTGGCGATTTCTTTCCTCAAACAGTTGTTCACCCAATCCATCAGAGACGCTTTGTAACTGCTGTCAAGAACCTATTTTCTGGTGGATTTGACATCGAGGACACCTTTCTGTATGGGTTCCTCAGTCTCCCGCTTTTCGGCTTCTATGCACCGAGTCAGAGAGCGAAAGGCACCTGGAGAATACGAGGGGTATTTTCACCCGGGGGGTTTTATCCAGAGTCGGCCTCTGACTGGCTTGATGATATCGACGCCCGAGAAACGCTGAAGGCCATCTTGACGAGCCATCTTCTCAAGTCACCGCCCACCCACAACTCTGAAACAGTTGCACTCGTGGAAGAAATCACCACTCAATTGGAGGTCTCCCATCCAGAGCCACCAAGGCCAGATGCTGGTTTTCCATTGGTCAAGGGCGGCCGTGGTAGCCCTGATGCGATCACGGCAGGCAACATCGGACCATGTAATTCAAGAGCTGAGTTCAAACTTGGAATCTAAAACGGTACCAGGAATTTATTGGAATTCAAAACGCGTAAATATATTCCAGAAACATGCAATCGGTGCTAATTTTCAGAATAGGTGTGATCAAGATCTCTCCAGCCGATTATGCCACCACTTTTCCTACGACCCGATGAAGATAATTTGTGTTTCACTGTTTCACTGTTTCATTGTTTTTTTTTTCTTTTCTTTTCTTCGTTTGGGAGGGGGTCTTTGGCCCGCACCTTTGTTACAGGAAAGAGGAGCACACATCGCGGCCTCAAGAAAGGAAGGAAGAAAAGACGCGCACTGATGCATATTGATCTTGGGAAGGAATGCGCTGAACTCGGTGTGAATTCAATCTAATCCGGAACGCTAGTGTTGCCGCAGATTGAAGTGAGCCGGGCCTCCCCATTACCCATGATGTGGCTTTGACTTGGATGTTTCGTCCATGGTCGGCCTGTCGACATCCGTCCTGAAGTCCACTGTCACTTCGCGTTTGTACCTGCATTCCCACCAGACGCAACACCGAAGCCTCGGACCCGACCGCTGTTATGTTGGCAATTATTACTTCCAGGCTTCCGTGTTTCTCTTTGACAAGCCGCATCGTATGACTATCGCACACGTCTTGACGGCCCTGGCTCCATTACCATGCGATAGCTCTCTGTGTTCAGACATCGTCTTGATTTAACCGCTGCCTGAATCCACTGACCTCGCCCATATAACATCCGCCGAGGATAGTTTCTTCAACTTCCGTTCTCATCTTTTGGTTTCATCTCTAGACATGATTTCGGGTGCGACTCAAAATTCCTCACTACCTGTGATCACACTCACACTATCGACCACGGAGGTCACCTCCCATATTTGCAGGGAAAAACATGTCTCGCAAGGGTTCAACTCCACTCAGCTTCCACCGCGCGGTATTCCCGCGGCGCTTGCAATATCAATGCACGATTTCCGGTATTCATCAGCATCAAAATCGAGCTCTGGACTCACCCGGATCGATGGTCGTTTTCAGAATATGCAAGACGGCCGTCGCTGTCACTTCCCAAATCCTTGCTCTGTGCAGTACCTTGGCCAGAATTCAAGTCCAGTCCTGGATCTTATGCTGGGCACACGTCGTTTGGGGACGCCTATTTTCTGGGCGTATTCCATCATCTATTTGCCTCTCTGGCGCTGGACCTCGGCTATCTCGTCATGGAAACGTTCTCGGTAAATCGTAGGCCTAGGGCTTCTTCTGTGGGCGATGAACCAAACTAACTTAATAAGAAGATTCAAACATTAGGTGCTGCCCCATCCGGTTGCTCAACCACCTCAAATTTTCACACTGAACTTCCCCGTGCCCGACCTTGACAGAACGGTGAAGGCCTCCCTGACTGCGGCGGTCTCTTCCGGTATTTGTGTTTCAGATACGATCAAGCGCCCTAACACCGCCACAAGGCCTCCCGGATTCGTCATGTTCTTGTATTCGCTTTCATATCAATCCCTCTTTCTTACTTGGACTACCTGGTATAACCTATCCCGGCCTATCCCGGCTTATTATTGACTATCCAATCCCCCTTATGGCCACCCGTAACGATTAACTATTGACACGCCGACGATGCCTCGCTCATCCCACTCACTTGCCTTCACGTCGACGACAAGGGCCAGGGATCGGACTGGAGGGCCAGCGGACATGCCACTACCACCCCCGCTCCGCCACGATCCCAGACCTGCTGCCGCCGCCGTGCAGCCTGGCTCCTCTAATCTAATGCGGATCTGAAGACTCTTCTGCGGCGGGTAGAGGCGCACCGCAAGACCGGGGGCGCGTGCATGGCGCATATCACCACCGCCAAGAGCGGCAACGCAGGTGCCTCATCAAGAGCGTGCGCGCGGCGACGCGGATTGTGAGGACCGTCCCCGCGCATCGGGACCATGGTACGGGGTTGAACGCAGAGCAGTGGGCGAATCTGACGGCGTGAGTGGGTGTCTGTCTTTTCCTTTCTTTACATGGGGAAATATTTACTCTTCGCGCTGGCGATATCGGGCTTGACATTCATCGCCAGGCTTGGGGCTTTGCGGGTCTTGCGCGATGACGGCGTTTTGTCCTGACATATATCTCGACTCCGCATCTCACGATAACCATATACTTCTGCTCGTTTTATCTCCCTCTATTCCTCCGTCTTCCAATACTCATTACCTGCAGACAACCTCCATAACCTCGGTCGCCTCAAAGCGGTGCTCGTGGAACGGTACGAGCACGATGCGCACAGTGCGGGGTGCTAGGACAGACGCGGTGCCGGCGCTCATGGTCGCGTGAGTCCCATTCCTTTCCGTCCTTCTCCTCCCCCGGTTTTTCCTACCTTTCTATCACGGCTAACGGTATCGCAGTGCACACCAGCAATCCAGAAAGTCACCGCCGTGGAAAGCATCCCAAGCGACACACGCACGCGCTGCCCAAGTCCTCGCGGACGAGGTGGCGTAACCCTCTCGGAGGATTGGTGTATTCCACAACATGGAGCAAAGACAACAACACCTATGAACAGGTTATCGAATGGCACAAGTCAGTTAACGCTGGACAGCTTGCCTTCATTTCCACTGACATCGCGTCTCTCAGCTTTATGGGCGGCACCAGTTCTCCTTCAAGGTCTGTGATCCCGCCGGCGCCAACGCGGCCCAAATTTGCCAGCACATCCACGACCGCATCGGCTGCGCCTACAACGCCCCCAATTATGCGGAAAATGGCACCTTCGAGTCCTGCCTCGGCGACAGCTAGGACTTTCCCGGCATCTACACCTGTGGCGCGCGCAGTGCAAGGAGGTGGCGCCTCGGGACGCGGACGTCGGCTATGACCGCGGGAGTCTAGCGTCGTCTTCCGTGTACACGTTGTCGGCGTCGTCCGCGTACGCTTCGAGCTCTAACTCGGCGTCGCTGTGAGCAGGTGGATACGGTGTAGGAACAGGAACAGGGACAGGCGCGACGCCCACGTACCTCTCCTCCCCCTCGCAGTCCGCCTTCGCAGCTGCTGCCAGAGTGGCAGCTGCACCGATACCCCGTTCTCTTCCTGTATCTCTCGCTCCCTCCACGTCTACGGCCTCGACTTCGGGCGCCACCCGCGAGTTTTTGCTTGGGGGGATTCAAGAGGAGGAGGATGTGGGACGTATCCGTATCCGTGTAGCGCGAGGGTGTCATTTCCCCAGCCTCAGTGGACGGCGTCGACGGGTCGGGGTGGGGCGAATCACGATCGAATCACAATACGGGCGTGGGACTGATGGAGATTCCATCAACGTACACGAGCATGAGCACCTGCTCTGGGCCATGCCCCTCCGGCCACCGTTCGCGAATTCGACAGAGTGGGGGTGGGGGAACGGGGAGAGCACGGATGAGGAGCTGCAGCGGTGCGTTTGCTTTTCCCCTTTCTTCCGCCATTTTGTGCTTTGAGCGGATACTGACTTTTTTTTCTTGCTTTCTCACTTCATTTGGGTGGCCCGTTTCACGTCTTTTGTCCTCTCTACCTGGACCGAATCTCGATGCACGATTACCTTTTTCGGCCACCATACCTCTTACGTCATCGGCGTCCTCTTCCGCACACAAGCGACTTTTCCTCCGTTGCCGTTCGGATGGACGGGTTTCGAACCGGGGAAATTGGTTTCTTGCTGTAGTGGGCTCCTCCACCCGCATTTTTGGGTCCGGATATGCATTACTCTGGATACTATGCACTGAATCGCGATCCTGCTGGCGGACTGCAGTTACTTATCTGCGCCCGACCGCGACACGGCGCTCCAATCTCGTCGCCACCCGTACAGACCGCCGTTATGCACTCTCCTGTCTTCCGCCTCGTTCACCAATCCCCGTTATCATGCCCTTATTTTACGATACCTTCAGTGACATCCTACGGATCCTCTACGTCTACTGTACCACTAACGACCTACATCTCTCACCCCGCGCTTCGTTCCCCTCTCTCCCCACGCCTCATTGTTCACTCTACCCCGTTCACTTATCTCTTGCATATTCTTCACATCCACGCTTCCTTTCACCGCTCATTAGCATATATATATGGCTCACCATTCACATCACTGTGCCCTCCGTCCGCCATCCCCGTATTAACTACCTCCCGTTACCTACATACCTCTTGCATGTCCACCTACGTCACTCCGTATCTGAACTACGTCCTGCGCTCCCTGTACTTTACTCGCTTTACCGAATTCTCTCCCTCGCTACTCCTTCCTCATCCTCATCCTCCCTCTTTCCTCTGTCCTCCGCGCAGACCCAGGGCATCAGCATGCCCCTCCCAACGCCCCACGGACGGGGACAGACAGAGATAGGACGAGCTGAGCGTGGGGATGGCAAGGTCGGAGACTTCGGATGGTGCGTCGTCTCGCCTCTTTTTTGGTGGGAGGCGGGATGATTACAGGCGGAGAAGTGGGAAACAATGACGGACAGAATTGAGTGAGCGTGCTGTTGATTGCAGATGCGAGCACGGTGCACTGTGACCGTAGAGACTGGGCAATGCATGCACTTGTACGCTACGAGGCTCGCGTCGTTCTTCCTTCCCCGGCTTCAATCCGCGCGCCACCCGTGCTGATGTCGCCGTCTTTCCTTTTGCCACCCTGTACTCTTGCCTCCTCCCTCCTCCCTCCCGCTGGTCAAGCCGTCTAACTAACTTATTCAATCCAGGTCGGATTGACGGCCTCCCATCCTCATCCTTCCACTCCTACGGCGCCGTCGCCCACCCCGCACTCGCGGCATATGTCCAGCCGCCAGCGCACGTAGGGGTCCGTCCCCGGCGTCTGGCCTCGCCCGCAGTCCCGGCGTTCGCGAACTCACCCGGCTGCATGGCCGCCTTCCCGCCGATTCCGTCGTGCGCACGGGGACAAGACGGAGCAGCCTCACGGGCGTCGGCACGTAGGCGGCGCTGGTGGTTGCGAGAGCGGCGGCGACAACGCCCACAACGGGCACAGTGGAGTACAGCACAAGCGCGCGTGTGGGAGGTCTAGGCGCCAAGGGAGGCGAATACTAGGAAGGAGGAGGAAAAGATGAGACGCTGGGAAGCGGGGCCTAAGGATGCTGCTCCTCCCATATGTTCCGCAGTTCCTGGCCATCGCGAGCGGCAACATGGCAAGTAATCTGTGGGTTGTTGCTTGGGGGGGAGATCGTGATGGGTGAGTGGCTACGTCCCCGACATTGTAGTATTTACCGCGTCGTCCGCGTATTTGGGTATTCGCTTCCCATGGGCCCCAATTATCCCCATTCTCTGCTTCGCTGACGTGTATCCCAGGTTCCAATCCTAACACCCCCAATGGAAAAACGCGCTACTTAGTCTTGACTCTACTCATCCCGAAGCAGCATGCGACGAGCGATACTCGCACGATGGACGAGGAGGTTTACGGAGAAGCGATGACTGATGACTCGGGGTATTGGATTTTGACTTGTGTTTTCTTTGGGAGAGGTGTACAGAGGCAAATGCACGTGTCAGACCGTTGGTCCTCGAGGGGTGCATGTAGGGTGTTGGATTCACAAGTGTCGAAACGCGCTGCACGAGGCGCGGTGGCTTGTAGCTGTACTGCAAAAGCCGCGACTCTTTGGGCTGGCGCGATGCCGGCGGGTGTCGGTCATGGGGGCGGGGGTGCTATCGCCCTCCGTGTTTGTCGGTGCCCTGATGGTGGGAGTATAAAAGGCACATAGACGTGTGTTAGCGCCCATTAGCGTTAGGGTTTACTCTGGTCCCCGCACAAACGTCGTTGTATATTTGAACGTAACGTTTTTCGGCCATAGGGAATCGACGTCGGCCAATGAGATCCTTCTGTCATCTCTACTCCTATTCGTTTTGCTTTTGCAACTGATACCACTACCCAGTAAATTTGGGAGTTGGAAAGTCCGCCATCAGCACTGCCATCAAGTCCGGCGGCGCTTCGGCACCTGCGGGCGGAGTTTCAAATACATTATCCCTCCTTTTCACTCGTTTGCTTTCTTTCCCTTTCAGCTGTTGTTCATCGTAATTGATCCTGCACTTGTTCAGTGTTTATAGAACGATTATATAACTGCCCTGATAGTTTTTGTACCACTTCTTTGAGTAATAAATTCATTTTAAATTGCCTCGGAGTTTTTGGCCTCTCCTACCTCGTGCAGCTGAGATTTATCCCAAATCCAGAGTTTAGTGGGGCATACATATTCTTTGGTTGACAACACGCTATACCAAACTGGCAGCATATCTCCCACGGAAATAAACCGTGCAGCGTGCTGCAAATTTCCGGGTTGATGTGTCAATAATTCATCTAATGCTTTGAAGAAATTTAGGATGGTTTATTAGATTGAATATATTGATCTGTGAGTGCTTTTACCCTTCAAACCTGCCTCAGGGCCTCGTAGAACGAAATACACTCTTGCTGCACTGTGTTTGGATCGAAAGCATATTTGATCTGTCTTTCGGCTTTGCCTCTCTCCATTCCCATCAGTCTGCCGGATACATCCGGTGGACCTGATCGCAGATTTTTGATGGCATTTTTTTTTTTTTTTTTTTTTTTGGAGCGTTTGGAATAACAAAGTCAAAGTCTGCAGACTTTCCATTTCCCAAATGGACTCCCACTACCGACCTTTCGCCTGACATCCGTTTTTATTTTAGATCCAACTGCTCGCAGTCATGCTTCATCTTTCCCGTCGACCTACGCACGCACGCGAGTTTCCAGTGTATGCTGTCCGAGTCGTTCACGGTCGTATTGCCGTCCAAATCTTCCGCACGCGTGTTCCTTTGCGCCTCCATATGTCTGCGTTTTCCCATTCGGCACACAAGCGTCAAGACAAGAGATGGCGGAGATCACGGTCCGCATTCCGTGTTTGATGATGCGTGGGTGCATCGCCACACTCTTCTTTTCGATTTCGTGGTTCGTAATTTTCTGGCTTTGGTATCCAAGTCAAAGCCACGTTATGATTCATGGCCTGGCCTGAGATTGTTTCCAGACAAAGTCAAATATCACCCGCCAAAAGCCATGGCTTTTTGGGTTCGATGCCAAAGCAGGCTAGGATTAGAAGGTGGGCATGAGCTTTCAAAGTTGGCCCGGCCTCTGATTTTTGAAAGCCAGCCATAGGTTTCAGGCCAAGCCAAGACCATAAAATCAGTATTCGCGGTCATTTGGCTTTCCTATTTTTCACAAATAGAACTTTAGTTCTTTTGTGCTTAGTGCAACTTGGCAGTGGGACTGACTTCAATGCCTCAGCGCTTTGGTCCGGGACATCTCCATGTGCCTTCATTCCTCTTCTAGTCTGCTCTCTGCATACTCATCAATCCTCTTCTTCATTGCGCATTGTTATGATGGACCCGCCATCGTCAAAGTATGAATTTTGGCAAAGAGATCCGGTTGGGAGAATTTGCGAGCAGCTGCATGGGGACCCACTGCGTTTTATAAAGATTCCGCAGCATTTTTGGAATGATGTTTGACAGCTGGGAATCAACAGGGAACTTCTATCCCTCCCACCATCACCATCGAAGTTCTGTGGGGACTGGCTAGACTCGTTACCAGTCTGCCTTACAACGGCAAATGTTAGTGCAAGCACTATGCCGTAGGCAGACTGGTACATCTCGGACCGATCAAAAGCACTGCGCCCGGAGTTTGAAAATTTTCATTTCTTGTGCCCTGGCTTCAAATCTCAATATTTTTCTTTGATCAAAGCTAGAGGTCCTTGTGAAGTTCCCTCAGCTGAAATTCTGTCTCCTCAGAATTTTGATTCCTCTGCTTGGGTGAGTCAAACATGCAGGACTATTTTAATCACAAAGTTTGGGAGCTCAGATTAACGGAATACCGGGGGGCTGTGTTCACCGGCGGCAATGCGGCACATTGATCGGAGTTTGAATCCCTTGTTCCTCTCCTCCCAATAGTATTCTCGTATTCTCCTGCGCGACATGTTTTCCACTACGATGTTTTATTAATTGATTTGAGTTGACTATGGCTATGTACCTCACTTATCATGCACATTGATGTTTTCTCACATAGGGGTGTTATATCCGTGCACATACACCCGGCTTTCAGCCGGTATTCTTCCCTTTGGCCGGACTCGACCGGCCGCTCTTCCGGTTTCCGGCAACCGGTCTAACCGGTTGCCGCTCAGAACGGGTTTTTACGCAATGAAGGATTACTGAGTGTTTCCCGTTTATCTGTATGTCCACACGATTCCAACTTCCAGTTTTAGATGTCGCTTTGTCCGACTCGAACTTCTATCTCCTAATTTGGACTTTGCTTTGACATTACAGTTTTCAACCGGTCAATGGGACACCACCACTCACTGGGACAGTCGGACAATTTGCCCTGTTGAGCTCGTAGTTCTGACAGGATTGCCTTGCAATAAATTATGCTTAATCTTGTGGGTATCCTTCGATGTTCCATCTAATTTGCATGACTGCATATCAATGTATCAGGCCTCTGCAAAATCATCTTGACGGAACACAAAACAAGACAACACTTAAATGATCCGTTTCAGGTACAGTAAAGACATAGGACCCGTTGTATAGTGCATGTAAGCATGCCTAGCCAATATGAGTGTATTCCGACCCATATTGC
This sequence comes from Mycena leptocephala, assembly GCA_029378395.1. Lineage (NCBI taxonomy): Eukaryota > Fungi > Basidiomycota > Agaricomycetes > Agaricales > Mycenaceae > Mycena > Mycena leptocephala. The sequence goes on along the minus strand of JARJLF010000068.1, from coordinate 11,648 downwards.
GTGAAGAGGAAACGGTTTTTACTTTGCCGAGAATTTTGTCTCAAATAGGAAGTCACCATAAACAAAGATTCATCGCCTTCAGTGCTCGGACACGCGAAAACACAACAACAGAAATGCATTGATTTCTTGTATGACCACGCCGAATGGATTCTGGACCGTTATTGCGAAGAACAGACACTCATTTTGACTGATGGCTGTGACCATCATCACGCTTTCGTGACTGTCCCACTGAGTGGTGGCAGAAGTTTGCTCTGGTTAGCCTGGCAGCTGAATCTCAAAAATTAAAACCCCTTGCATAGAGATGTACAATGCATGAATGAAGGTTTTGGTTGACTAGGAATTCCAAAAGAACTTCAAAAAGCTCTCAAATCAGCGATTCGATTAAAGTGTCCCATTGACCGGTTGAAAACTGTACTACTTATAGTAGTGACACATATGTCTACGTATTTAAGTCCTATGTACTATGCTGTATTCTTCAGTTTGATAATTAACGTGCTTAGCCTTCTATCCTTTGCTTGGCTCCTTGAGTCGTCTCGTCCGGACTTCATCCAGACGTCTATATCTCATCCTCTCCGCTCGATTGGCCAGATAGCAAACACTCACCCTATACGACACTCTTGTGGTGCTTGCGTCCTTCCCAGGCCGACCGGTCATCCTCTTATCTTCCGGTACTTCCTTCCGGTAACTGGCTTCCGAACGACCGGCCGGCATCCAGTCATCCGACCTTGACTCGGGATTTAACAGTATTATCAAACTCACCTATCTCGGCTGATTCATGTCTCATTACAGCGATCACACGCTTCCTGGCATGTCCTCTTCGGCTCGTGGCCAGCGTGATCCTCGCACTCTTGGAGTGGCTCAGCCCGCTTCCACGTACTTGGCTGGTCCTATTTCCAGTCCGATTCCTCCTGGCATTACTATTAGCCGGTCGATGCCTGATCGTCCTACTGTTCTGGTCACTGTTCCAGGTCTCGTTACCACGCCCCGGACACCTGAAAATCCAATGGTATTTCCCCGTTCTCCTCATCCGATTTGATCTCGACCTGTTACTATGGAAACCGGTCCCATTCTTGGGCCCCGTTTTGAGGATCTTCCGGAGGACTCTGCGGAGGAGCATCCTGGCTCTCCAATCCTTCCGGCTTCTCACCACGGTACTCCGCCTCCTCCTGATCCTTCCGATGGAGGTGATGATGACGAAGATAATGGTGGCAACAATGATCCTCCTCATCCACCTGGTCCTCCCAGGCCTGGCCCTGAAGGCCCGCCCGGTCCTCAAGGACCACCTGGTCCCCCAGTCCTCCCGGACCTAGCCAAGGCCCTCTGGGTGGAGGTGGTGGTGGAGGTGGCGGCAATGGTCATGGTGGTCCGGCAGGTCCTGCCCGCTGGGCCCCGACTCCGGATCCCAACGAGCGTCTTTTTATTCAGACGCTTACCTCGTTTCGGGATGCCGTCGACATCTGGAATCGGCATACTTCAGCTCCTTGTTCTACAAAGTCGAATCTCCGAAATCCGGACACCTTTGATGGGTCCGATCCAGCCAAACTTAATCCGTTTCTCACCCAGTGCTACCTTCATTTCGCCGAGCGTACACAGGATTCCCCCTCCGATGACGACAAAATTTTCATGATTTCTTATCTTTGGGGAACTGCTCAGCAATGGTTCGCTCCTAATCTGTACGATCCGACTTCTGTTCCGGCTTGGGACGGAAACTTTCTGGTCTTCGTCCAGGAGCTTACCATGAATTTCGGCCTGCACGATCCGGTTGGGGACGCGGAAGATCGCATCCGGCTCTGTTGCATGAAACATGGCAACCGGATTGCGACTTATGTCATCGAATTCGACCAACTCGCGCTTCTCACCCAGTGGGGCGATCCCGCCCTCCGGCATCAGTTTTATGAGGGTCTCCCTCGCCGGATCAAGGATGACATGGTGCATCATGCCTACGTCAATTCCTTAGCTGGGGTTAAGTCCGTTGCCCAGCTCATCGACGCCCGGTACTGGAAGCGCGAAGGCGAGAAGGAGCGAGAAGGGGATCGCGACAGAGGCTCCGGAGGCGGAGCCAGTACTGGTGGCCATACCAGAAAACCCTCTGGTGGGCAGGGTGGTGGAAAGAAGGGGGCTTCCAACAAGACCCCTTCACCGGCACCTGCTACCAGGGTGAAAGGCACCGGTAAGCAGGCTGGGAATCCCGGAGCTGGCGCTGCCGGTAAAGCTGCTGACGCTTCTAAGCCGAAGCGTAAGCCTTACGCCGATAAGCTGGATAGCCACGGGAAACTCAAGCCGGAGGAAACTCGGTCTCTGCATGTTCTCCGGAGGTAGTGGTCATACTGCGGAGGACTGTAAAAAGTGTCTGCAGGAGGCTCAGGCGAAAGCCGCTTCTACCGAACCTCGACCGGTCAATCCGGTCAGGCGTCAAACTCTCAGGGCGATAAGTCCTCCGAGTCAAAAAAATAGACAGCAACTCGGAATCCTCTACTCCTGGTCCGAGTTGCGTTGACTCCGGGAGCTTCCTGAGGTTTGTCTCAATGTCCACTCTTTCTACTAATGCCCTTTATGTCATCTTGAATCCTCCCTCGTCCGGTCCAATATCTCCGTTCCGGACGAATGCTCAACCATTCCTCCGTCTTGTATATCATCGCTTGCCGGGGATTCAACTCCCGCTTACGGACTCTCATTGACTCCGGATCGTCTCATTGTTTTTTGTCTATGATTATCTGCAATTATATGGTTTTGTTCCGTACGCGGTCCCTCCGGTTAAGCTCCGGTATCTCGACGGCTCCTCTTCTATCATTAACCGGAAGCTTCGGCTGCTCATCCGGTTCCCTTCTGGCGATGTCCACCTCCAGGACTTCTTCGTTACCCGTCTCGATTCTCCTTGCGACTTGGTTCTGGGATACAATTGGCTTCACCGCTTTAATCCGTTGATTAACTGGTCAGACCCACATCACTTTCCGAACCAACAACTCTGGTTATCCTTGTCACACCACCAGCTACTATGCCGGTTCCCGCTTCGGTTGCTCCGGTTACGGACGAGGCGCCTTCGGTTTCGGTTTATCCAGCTGACGTGCCACACCGATGGTAACGACTCCGCCGGTTTCCCGGTCCTTCTATGGACACTCCTGAGGCCTTTGCGCCTCGACCGTTCACTACCGCTCCACCTGTGTCGCTGGTTTCTGCTGCGGCTTACCGCGCCATTATTCGACACAAGGATACTGTCCAGTATACCTTGCGTGCGACTCCGTCTGAAGAAGCGACAGCTCATGCCGCTTCGACCGGTCAACTGGACACTACCGGTTTGCCTCCGGAATATCATGATTTCGCCGACGTATTCTCTGAGCAGGAAGCTTATAATCTTCCTCCTCGTCGAGAGTTTGATCTCAAGATCGGAACTGCGGAAGGCGAACTTCCTCCGGTCAGACATGTCTATTCCCTTTCCCAAGCTGAGTTAGCCGGTCTTCGAGACTTTATTGACAAGAATTTAAAGTCGGGTTTTATATACCCTTCTCGTTCAAGTCATGGAGCTCCAATCCTTTTCGCCAAGAAGAAGGACGGTTCTCTCCGGCTCTGCATTGATTACCGGGGACTTAACCGGATCACTAAGAAAGACCAGTATCCACTTCCACTAATCACGGATCTCCTCGACGCGCCTGGAAAGGCACGCATCTACACCAAACTTGATCTCCGACATGCCTATCATCTCCTCCGGATCGCTCCCGGTGACAAACCGAAAACTGCTTTTCGGACTCGCTATGGCTCGTATCAGTTTGGGTCGTACCAAAGGTCTCACCAACGCGCCGGCCGCTTTTCAGCGCTTCTTGAACACCATCTTTGCCGATTTGTTGGATGTGAACGTCATCGTTACTTGGATGATATCCTTGTGTACTCTGGCGATCCGGCCATCATACGGCTCATGTTCGTGAAGTACTCTGCCGGTTGCGTAAGGCTGGTCTTTACTGCAAACTTCTGAAATGCGAATTCAGTATCACCACATGCAAATATCTCGGCTACATCCTTTCACCAGACGGCTTCCGGATGTCTCCGGATAAGATTGCGGCTGTCGTGGACTGGCCTTTACCTCGGAAAGTTAAAGATATTCAATCTTTCCTTGGTTTCTGTAACTTTTATCGCCGGTTCATATGGAATTATTCAGATATCACCATTCCGCTCACCCGGCTCACCCGGTCGAACGTCCAGTGGGTTTGGTCGGCTGAATGTCAAACGGCCTTCGACACGCTCAAGTGAGCATTTACGGAAGTCCCAGTTTTGCACCACTGGGTCCCCGGCTGACAGATTACTGTCGAAACCGACACTTCCGACTATGCCATCACCTCGATCCTCTCAATTGTTGGGAATGATGGCAAAATCCATCCGGTTGCATTCCGGTCCCGGTCCCTCGGGCCATCGGAACTCAACTACGACACGCACGACAAGGAACTCTTGGCAATCTTTGATGCCTTTACTCAATGGTGTCACTACCTCGAAGGATCTGCCTTACCGGTCGACGTTGTCACGGACCACAAGAACCTGGAATACTTCGCGACAACTAAGGTACTTACGCGTCGCCAAGTCTGGTGGTCCGAGTTCCTCTGCCATTTTAATATGGTCATCCGGTTCCGACCGGGTAAGCTCGGTGGTAAACCCGACGCGTTAACTAGACGATGGGACGTCTACCCTAAAGAGGGGGATAGGACCTATGGTCGGTTGAATCCTCAAAATTTTCGGCCGATTTTTACCCAAGATCAACTTTCCGCGTCACTCCGAGCCTCTCTTCTCGAGGAAATCGTTCTTGGAGCCACCGTCGTTATGGATGTTGAGCAGCTTCACGCCGACATCAAGTCACACATTACCGACAATCCAGCCGGTGTAGCCGGCACTACTGCCACTTCATCCAGTCAACCTTCGCGCTGGACTATCGACTCTTCCAGTATGCTCCGGTACGACGAGCACATTTGGGTTCCTATTGTTGCCGGTAACGCTCCGGAAGCATTGCGAGTACGTGTTCTTCAATATATGCATGATCACATACTGTCTTCTGGTCCCTTGCCGAACTCCTCAGTATGGAAATACACTATACGTCCGGTTATCATCCTTTTGGCCGACGGCCAAACCGAACGCATGAACCAAACTGTGGAGCAGTACATTCAGATCTTTTGCTCGTACCAACAGGACGATTGGGACAAGCTCTTGCCTTTGGCCGAGTTTGCTCTCAACAATGCTCTGAATGTTTCTACCGGTATTTCGCCTTTCTATGCGAACAAGGGATACAATCCGGCAATTACGGTCCATCCGGAACGCGATGTCGCCAACACTTATGCCAAAGATTTTGCGGTCGATTTACAAGATCTCCACCAGTTCCTTCGTGAACAGATCGCGTTTGCACGCGACCGGTACAAGGAGACGGCCGACCGGATCCGGTCTCCGGATCCAGGTATCTCTGTTGGTGATCAAGTTTTTGTTTCGACCAAATTCATCAACACTACTCAACCAACAAAGAAGTTCACCGAAACTTTCCTCAGTCCATACGAGGTTATCGGAAAACCATCAGCTGCGTCTTACCAGGTGCGATTACCTAAATCGCTTTCCCAAGTTCATCCGGTTTTCCATGTTTCTCAACTCGAGCCCCATTTTCCGAACCCATTTTCCGGTCATGAGGAACTGCCTCTGGCCGCCGTGGAAATCATCAATGATGACGAACACTTCGAGATCAAACAGATTGTTGACTCGAAGCTCGACTGGCGCTACCGGACGAAACTCCGGTACCTTGTCGAGTGGCTCGGTTACGAAAATACCGATGAGCAGTTCAGTTGGGTTAGTGCAGACGACATTGACGCGGCCGAACACATCGATAACTTCCACCGACGTTTTCCGAACAAACCTGGTCCGGATTATTAATCTCACTCAAGATTCACACTATAGGAGTCATCCGGACTCGGCCAGTTTTGTTTCGCATTATTGTCTACATTTTACATTTGCTGAAAAAATCTCAAGAAATATTGTAATTATCTACGAGTCCAGCGCCTTTTCATCTCCATCCTCAGCGTCCGGCTCCGCTTCCGGCTCTTTCTCCTTTCCCTTCACCTCGACCAGCATTTCGTTGTCGGAGTCCAAGATCTCGATCACCTCTTTACCCTTTTCGTTCTTGTGCGTGGTGATCTTCAACTCTTTCATCTGCGTGTCGGTCAACTCCACAGTGGGCGGTGGAAGGCACAGCTCGACCGGTTCGGGTTTGGTTCCACCTCCGCTTCACCTTCCTCCTCAGTCACCACCGGCTGCGTTCCTTCTTCTGCCGGTGCGCCCTCGATAACCGGCTGTGCCGGCTCCCTGGGTGGGACTTCCACGACCTTGTACCTCACCCGGTTGACATCGACCGGAACCTCCTCCATCTTGACCGGTTTCTCAACCGGTTTTGCGTTCGTGGTCGGATCCCCCAAAGGACTGGCTACGTCCTCTATCTCCATCTCCGCGGGTATTTTCTCCTTCTCCTTTTCCTCGGTCATCAACCCGGACGGACCGGCTACACCTTCGCCCTCGGACAGAGGCGAGCTCCCAATCCGGAATTCGTCGGGCCAACCTGCGTTGGAGAAATCCACCGTGGGGACCGAGAACTGGGAGCTCGACCGGTCGCGAACCGGCACGTCCGTATCCACCTCCATCTCGTCCTCGACCACCCTTCTCTGCAACCGGCGACACTTCTGGCTTGCTCCCTCCTCCTGGTCGTCATCCGATTTTCCACCCTCTGCCTTACGTTTCGCGGCCAACCGTTTCTTCGCTCGGAATTCGGCAAACACCTCGGGTGCCAGATCCTCTCCAGCAGGCCGATGGGCTTCTATCTGCTCACGCAGGAAGGCCACCGCATCCAGAAAGGTGGTCGGGCAAGCAATCTGGATGATTTCCAGCAATGCTTCCACCCCCGCGTACGTGTACCAGGTCGTTGCCTGGGTTTCCGAATTCCTTCTTTCGTTCTGGCGAGCGGCGCGCTCCAACCGGGTAATCCGGTCCTTCAGGTCGTCGATTCTCGTCGCCGGCCACTCATACCCATCATTTGCTCGATGGGCCGAGCGACCGGTCCGACGATGAGCGACCCGGGACTCCGACCGAACACGGCCGGTCGTCCGGTCACCCCTCGACCGCCCTTCCTTCGCCTTCTTCGCCTCCCGACGCTTATTGACTCGGTGTTCTTCACCGGTATTCGTGCACCGGATTTTCTTGTTCTGGCACCATTTGCACAATTGGTGCGGCGGATCGGCGATACATCGAAATTGGTGCTTCTCGCACTCTTCGCAAGCTAAAATAAAATAAAATCAATACCGGTAGTCAACCGGTCACTGCGACGCACCTTCTCGGTCTTCATCCTCTGAATAGACCGCCATCTGATCTCTCTCGCTCGGGTCCTCTGACACTGGATCGTCCTCGTCTCTGACCGGCCTGGATGGAGTCGGTGACTGGTGGGTGTCGACCGGATCCGGGGTGATTTCCCGGGCAAAGCAGGGATGCGCGGCATCGAGCTCCTGCATCTCGCTCAATGCCTGCGTCAAGGTAGCAATCTCTGCTTGCGCGTCCCGAACCCTCTCATTTTGAGCTGCCAATGCGGCCGCTACCCGGCTCATCACCTCCTCGCGGCGCTGCTCAAGCGCCTTGCGTGCTCTTTCCTCGCGTTCGCGCTCCTCATCCTCCTCCTGGGCCTCCGTCATCTTGCCCTTCCCCTTGTCCTTTCCTCCACTTCCCCCAGCTCCTTCCTCGCCGGGCCGCCTCTCGTCTCCACCATTGCCTTCGCCGGCGTCGTTTGTGTTCGATCCGATGTTGGTAGGGGCAGCGTCCATTTTGTCGTCGGGCGAGGTTATGGTGGCAAGAAGAAAGATGAAAATTTTCACTTACGGCATGATCGATCAATTGCATAAGCGATCGATTTTCGGGCCGCCAGGCCAGTGGCCCGTCAGGCTGTCTCTTTTCACGACACTCAGGTGACAAAATTTTATCCATGTTCTTTTTTCACATTTCCTTCATCCACCATGCAGAATTCCACCGCATTACGTAACCGGTCTTTGACCGGTATCTTGGTGTTCCTCGGGGCGAGGAACCCAAGAGGGGGATACTGTTATATCCGTGCACATACACCCGGCTTTCAGCTGGTATTCTTCCCTTCGGCCGGACTCAACCGGCCACTCTTCCGGTTTCTGGCAACCGGTCTAACCGGTTGCCACTCGGAACGGGTTTTTACGCAATGAAGGATTACTGAGTGTTTCCCGTTTATCCGTATGTCCACACGATTCCAACTTCCAGTTTTAGATGTCGCTTTGTCCGACTCGAACTTCTATCTCCTAATTTGGACTTTGCTTTGACATTACTACTTATAGTAGTGACACGTATGTCTACGTATTTAAGTCCTATGTACTATGCTGTATTCTTCAGTTTGATAATTAACGTGCTTAGCCTTCTATCCTTTGCTTGGCTCCTTGAGTCGTCTTGTCTGGACTTCATCCGGACGTCTATATCTCATCCTCTCCGCTCGATTGGCCAGATAGCAAACACTCACCCTATACGACACTCTTGTGGTGCTTGCGTCCTTCCCAGGCTGACCGGTCATCCTCTTATCTTCCGGTACTTCCTTCCGGTAACTGGCTTCTGAATGACCGGCCGGCATCTGGTCATTCGACCTTGACTCAGGATTTAACAAGGGGCTAATATGTGTATGGATGTCAAGAGATGGCGGATAAAACTGGTTGATAAATAATTAGATGAGGACCTGCCATTGTTGCCTGGATGTAGATACATATAGCCACTCATGTTCCAGCCTCTATGTATGTAACCCCCGCCATCACTCGCAGCTATTGACAGGGGTGTTCGATGATTATGCATGTCAGACGACATAAGATGGCTCTAAAACAAATCGCATTCAATTTGGCACTGTTATAGTATTCTAAATCAATAATTGCCCAAGATTCAGGCAAAATGTCCGCAAGGGAGCACTTTCGGCGGTGTGGACATGTGTTTACCATGTCGTGCCGTGGATCGGCATCTCCCAAATTGTGATCTCGATCACACCGCCGGTGTACCGGTGTCCCGTTAATCTGAACTCCCAAATGCACTCATTTTAATAGAGAAAGTCACTTTTCGGACCGAGATAACCGAAGACAACTTTGACGGCATGATCGGCACCACTCAAGAATTTCAAACTCCGGGCCCAGCCCTTTGACATGTCCCGAGTTGTACCAGTCTGCCTACGGCATAGTGGTTGCACTCAGATTTGCCGTAGCGCAGACTGGTCACGAGTCTAGGGACTGGCCTGCGACAGCCCACCCCGCAGAAATTGTGTCACGGTGCTGACAGGTTGTCAGACTTATCCCGTTGCTGATTGTCCTGTCTCAATTCTACTTAAAAAGCGGGTCAACTTCAAGCCATGCGAAGAGCTGCAAGACTGGCCCCAACTAACTTAGGATTTTCGCCGTACGGGTACACGCCCACTGAGTATGTCTGCATGCTCTTCGTTGCACTCTTCAGCTTCTCCACCCGTGCGTCGCCGCGTTCGCAGCCGAAATACTGGCACTCCAACATCCCTTTCGGCAGTCCTGCACATTGGACAGGCTATCCACTACCGCATGTGGTGGCTATTTTTATCAGCAATTCTTGCTGGTATTTTCGAGACGGTAGGCTGGGGCGGCTGCCTCTGGTCTTCCAAATCGCCACCAATTTCCGAGGCCTATGAAATTCAGTGCGTGCATTGTCCTTTCGCTTCTCGCACCCACTCACTTGCTCTAATACAGAATTGTGTGCACCGTCATGGGGGTGAGCATTATACTGTATGGTGGAGCAACTCTTCAACGAGTGCCTGACTGTAATGCAATGTCCCAGCCAACTTTTTCGTCCTCGGACGCATCATCAACCGTCTAGGTCCTGTCTACAGTCGCCTCTTGCCCAAACTCTGTGCGTCACGTGCTGCTCTCACCTTGCGCGTCCTTAACTAACCTTCATTACATTGCCCAGACACGATTCTCTTCCTATACTGCATGCACTGGCTACCTCCCCATTGATTGTGCGCAGCTCACCATACCTCACTCGCAGGACATCGTATCGCTCGTCGTGCAGGTGTCGGTGGCAGAATGGCCGCAACTATCTTTATCATCGCCTCACTCTCGAGTTCGATTGCGGAGGTTCGCTCGCTGATTCGCTTGCGCCGGCCCTCCCAACCAAACATATTCCCTGCGGGCTCGTACTCTTCCATTTTTTGCAAATCCCTTGCTCCATGCAATCTTCGCTTCCTTCCATGTTTATCCCTCATCTGAATTCCTCCGGGACTACGACACCCCTCATTTTGCTTTCACCCCCTTCCATTGATACTTTTTTTGGAACACTGTCTTTTTGGCAACGCACACTAATTATACCCACCCACTTGTAGACATCCTCACGCTCAACGTTACATCCCGGTCAGCTGCTGGCCGCACCTACCCCCGACACGCGTGTTAGCAAGGATGGACGGATCCAGGACGAGGACGAGGTGCCGGGGATGGCGGTGACTGTCACTTCTCACGCTGCGTGAGCACTATTCTTCCCTTCTATATCTTTTCTTGTTCCATTCCTTACGCAATCCTCCCTTTCCTCCATCCCCCGTTACTTCTATATTTTAAACACTCATATCGGCGCTGCTTGTTATTTATGCTGGCAGTTCCTGTGTTTGATATATAGCACTACCACCATCTGTTAGTATAGATAGGCTGCCTGTTGTAGATAACTTCTTCGGTCAATCTACAACTCACACCAGTCAAGGTCTTAGATTGATTCTTGCCTTCGTGTGCCGGAACTCATGCAGAACTCACACTTCCGTGTGTTTGGCATTGGTGCTTGGTTTGTATTGGGCGGTTTACAAAGCCAAGTACTGTATATCTCCCTCTTTATAAAATTACGTGTGTCCGAAGCTTTTTAAACCCCGCAATCTCCGCTCCTCGGCTTCACTTACCGAGAGACTTGGGTGACTTATTTATTGTCTCGCTCTTTGTAAGGGGTGGGCAGGGTGAAAGTGACGCTTTGACGTTGCACTGACGTTTGACTGACGTTGTGACGTTTGTCGATTGACGCAGATCAGCGCTTGATTGACGCATACTGTCACACCGGCGCAGTGTCACGTTTGGCTAGTCATGCTGTGGGATTCCGGATTGACGCACGCATTCAGCGCCACATCCACTCGAGACCTTCAGTGGCGCGGAACATGAGCAGTGTGAACTCTGCAACTCTGCTCACCAATTCCCGGGCCACCAATTGGCACCAGGCACTGTTTATCTGTAATTGTCCCACAGAAATGATTAGGGGGTTTCAGTTTATTATACCTGACCTAAGGCGAGTCTGAAATGTTACGCAGGAGTGTGTTTCAACCACCAACATCTCGTTCGTGCCGAACTGAATATCTTTTTGTGACAGGACATGGTTCAGAAAATCACGGCAAGAGCATAGAATCTCGCGGGATTTGCGCAAGAGATAATTCTTTTGGTGCGTGAGCTGCTCACGGGGTTACGCCATTGAAATACATGTATGCAAAGAACGCGGCAAACCATCCAATGCCACTGATTTTGGTGAATTGACCAGTCACAGCCCTGTCGCTATGAGATTCACAACGACGGATACTCCCATGATTCAACCACCTTCTGCAAATCTCCTGG